>RDRW01000331.1:0-518161 GCA_007896445.1 Puccinia hordei | reverse complement strand
CCGCACGCCAAACAATTGGCGTGCGGGGCCCACACGCCAATTTTATTTGGCGTTCGGGGCCCACACCAAAAAAAATGGCGTGTGGGAACCACACGCCCATTTTTTGGCGTGTGGGTCTCACACGCCCTTTTTTTTTGGCGTGTAAACCCTACACGCCAAAAAAAAATGGCGTGTAGGCCCCGCACGCCAAAAAAAATTGGCGTGCGGGTTGGCGTTGGCGTGCGCCGTTGGCGTGCGTTTATCAACGCCCAGGATCCACATCCCTTCCTCATCCTGCAATCTAAATCATAGGATCCCAAAATCCCAGAAACCCCAGAACCCCAGTGCCTTCCTCTCCCAGATCAGACCATAACCACATTGGCAGCAGACGAAAATGTGCGCTCTGCAGCAAAGATGATGCTGAGCTGGCCAAGTAGTCCCTTACTAATGATGAAAGAACTGGATATTTTGATGAATGAACCTGAAAAGTAGCATTGTTAAACTCAATCTGAGCTAACACACACAACTGGAAAAAGCTGAGAAAAAATAGAAGCTATACCTTCCACCACCTCAAAATGGGTGTTGATAGACGCACGCTAACAGCGTACGCCAACGCCAACCTGCACGCCAATTTTTTTGGCGTGCGGGGCCTACACGCCAATTTTTTTTGGCGTGTAGGGTCTACACGCCAAAACAAAGGGCGTGTGAGACCCGCACGCCAAAAAATGGTGTGTGGTTCCCACACGCCATTTTTTTTTGGTGTGTGGGCCCCGCACGCCAAATAAAATTGGCGTGTAGGGCCCGCACACCAATTGTTTGGCGTGCGCTCCCACACGCCAATTGTCTGGCGTGTGGGAGCGCACGCCAAACAATTGGCATGCGGGTCCGGGGGGATATTGCATGTGATATCCCCCGCTCACATAATCGAATGGGAGGGCCCATTCAATTACGTGAGCGAGCCCCCTCCCGGCTGACAAGGTTATACAACCTCGTCAGCCGGGAGGACTTCCTCCCGGCACCAGGCTATATAACCTCGTCAGCCAGGAGGAAGTCCTCCTGGCCAACGAGGTTGTATAGCCTCGCCGGCCGGGAGGACTTCCTCCTGGCCAACGAGGTTGTATAACCTCGTCAGCCGGGAGGGGGCTCGCTCACGTAATTGAAGGGGCCCTCCCATTCGATTGTGTGAGCAAGGGGGGACCCGCACGCCAAAACAAAACAACCAAAAAAAAGGGCGTGTGAGACCCGCACGCCATATTTGGCGTGTGGGTCTCACACGCCCTTTTTTTGGGCGTGTAGACCCTACACGCAAGAAAAATTGGCGTGTAGGCCCCGCACGCCAAAAAAAATTGGCGTGCGGGTTGGCGTTGGCGTGCGTTATCACCACCCCCTCAAAATACTATTGTGATCCTTTCCATCTGGACCGGTTAAGTGATCCATGTTATTGACATATACTTCTAGCTCTTTGCTTTTTTTCCAATGTTTCAGGAGTGTTTAACAAATCAAATATATCATCCTTTTCAACATTTGAAGTATTCTTGTCCAAGATGTTAATGTTTGATTTTTTTTTCTTGTTCAACAAATCCCTTCATTTAGAAAAGAGGTGGTCCAAAGTTGCTTTGGCTTCATTCACTTTTTCAGGCCAGCAATGAGAGAATATTTTGATTTGAAACATTGGGTGAATAATGGTTGCCATTAAAAGTGTTTCACATTCAAGTGCCTCTTCTTGGTAGACCTCAAGCTTTTGTATCATTTTCACGTACATTGGATGTAATGGATGCCCTCTATTGCATCCTGCCTCTTTCTTCTTTAAATCAGAGATGGTTTGATATTAGTTTGGAAATACAAAAGCACATGTAGGACCATTCCCCTCCATCTCCTGTTGAGGTATCCAAGGACAATCTTGTTGTCATGTATTCTCTCTTCTTTATTCTCATATTCTGTATGCTTCTCACCTGTCATGTACATGTATCTAGCTGTGACATTTCTCTCAAATCTCTCTACATATAGTCTGAGTGTACAAGCTGGAAGGTCTTTTCCTCATCCTTCCAACAACCATCACTCACCTTGCTTGTGCACTCAGGTTTGTCTTTTCCTTCTTTCATTCTCTTTCTTTCTTACTTCTCATATGAAATATAATCCTTCCAACAACCATCACTCACCTTGCTTGTGCACTCAGGTTGTTTACATCAACAGGTTATGAGCCCAGTGGCGCTTGAAACAAACACCGTTTCCAACGCGCTATTCTCGAAGGATCACCGGCTTTCAAACGTCGAAAGCCACTTCTAAACAATTCTCCACACACCGGAATACTTCTCCGCCGTCATGGTCGACCAACCACCCGACAACAACGACTATCAATCTCTGAAGGTCGCAGGAATCCCTCTCCTCACATCGGCAGATGCCGACTCAAACTACCTTGACTGGAGCTTCGTACTTCTTCTTCACCTACGTTCACTCGGCATGGACTATGTCCTGGATCCAATCGAACCGAAAGACCGCCCTGCTAAATGGACTCAGCACACCAAAGAAGTGTGCTCTTTCATCGCTCGAACTGTCCACCACTCCAATCTTTGCCTCATTTGTGCACATGGATCCGATGCTCACGGCATGTGGCAATCCTTGCGTGCTGCACATCAAGATTCTTCAGCCGGCGGCCGCATTTACTGGCTCAGGAAGTTAGTCCTCCTCCGAATGAACGGCGACGATGTCGATGCCCATGTTTCCGAGATGGCCACCTGTGCAGAGAAGCTCAATTCCCTGGTCACCGAGGACAAGCCTCTAACTACTGACGATATTCACTCGGCGGCTCTTCTCAGCTCCCTCCCGTCTGACTGGCTTCACTGCGTGTCGTCGATGATGAACGACGACTCAGTTTCATCCTCCAAGATCGTTGGGGCCCTCAAAGCCGAGTCTCTTCGTCGCAAAGCCCGTAACGAGGAGGATCTCGTTACTGCCTCCTACTCCAAAGCCAGATCAAACCCACCACCACCAGGCAGAACTCGTCCTCGCTTCAACGACTCCCTCTACTGCTCGTTCTGCAAGATAAAGGGGCACGAGCTCACCGCATGTGAGACGGCGGCCCGGATCTTATCAGAAAACCCCCTCAACCGTTCACCCTCTTCGGAGCGACCCGCCCAACAGCCATCTAGGCATTCTGACAACTCTGACCGTCGTCAACAATCTCGACGTAACCGATCTCCAGCCGCTGCCGGCCATACCTCTGTCGTGGATCTAGGCTATGATTCTTACGACGAGGATTCGGATTTCTCCGTTCCGGAAAGGGCCGGCAACGCCGTGGCGATTGGTCTCCCATTCCCAACCCAAGGAATCTCCCATCCGATGGACGCTAATATCGACTCCGGTTGCTCTGTTTCGATGACGCCTGACCTTACTTCTATTGTCCACCCAAAGCCAAACATCACCTCTGTTCGCCTAGCCGACAAATCCGTTGTGTCAAGCACTCACCGCGGGTCAATGACCCTCCCTCTAGACGTCGATAAACAAGTCCCTGCTTTGGTGGTCCCTCGACTACACGAGCCCCTCTTGTCAGTCGCCGGGATGTGTGATAAATCTATGACCATCGTCTTTGACAATAATTCATGTGATATCTACGAGTCGGCCTCCTTTCGTCCCCTCGGCACGATCATTGGTCGTGGCTATCGCAAAGGCAACCTTTATTATTTACCTTCCGGTGATGTACATGCGTCGTCTGTATCCCTTCCTCCGCCACCTCCACAAACCTACTCACTCATGGACTACCATCTTTGTCTTTCCCACATAGGAATCAAGTCTCTCCGACGTCTCCTCACCTTAATCGGCGTCCGTCCGACGGATTCTGACGATTCGGAGGTACGCAAATGCCCTGTGTGCATTCAGTCCAAAATGCATCGAGTTTCCTTCTCTTCTCGTCTCCCTTATCGTTCCACTTCCCCTGGCCAACTGATTCATTCAGATGTCGGTTCTTTTGAAATTTCATCTCGTGAAGGTTACAAATACTTCGTCACTTTCATCGACGATTATTCAAAATTTGTATCCGTTTACCCTATGAAACACAAATCCGACGTTTTCTCTTGTTTCAAAATTTTCAAAATCTTTTTCGAAAAAGATCAGCAATTCAACATACTTTCCCTTCGTTCAGACAACGGGGGAAGAATATATTTCCAAATCGTTTGAGACTTTTCTTCTCTCCTCCGGAGTCCGACACGAGCCTGGTCCCCCCCATTCTCCCGAACTTAACGGCGTGGCAGAAAGGACTAATCGCACAATTGGTAATCTCATCCGATGCTCTTTGCTCACTGCTCGTCTCCCCAAGTCTTTCTGGGTTGATGCGCTTCGTCACATCTTCTTTTCATTCAACTCTCTTCCTTGCTCGACCCCAAGCGGTTTCCTCTGCCCGAACACTCTCCTTAAGCGACCCCTCGTTCCTATCTCCACCCTCCATCCGTTTGGCTGTCTAGCCTGGTACAAGGTTCCTGAGGCGAATCGTCAAAAACTTGATCCAAAAGCTAAACCAGCTCTCCTCCTCTCCTATCTCTCCGACAGCAATGGTTACCGATTGTGGGACCTCAGATCAAAATCGTCTATTAAAACCCGGGACGTGATTTTCGATGACACCGTTTTTCCCTACTGCCTCAAACTCGACGTTTCTTCCCCCTCGATATCGGTCGAACTGCCTTGGCCTCGACATCAATCCTTGCCTGTCGCTCCCGCTTCCCTCTCCATTCATCCCTCTGTTCATACTTCTCGTCCTCCCTCTCCCTCACTGTCATCTGCTCCCGAACCATCTGCTCCCCACTCAAATCTAACCCCCGCCGTCACCAATTCTCTCCCTCCTTCTCGGCCATCGACCGCTCTCCCGTCATCATTTCGCCATGCTCAAACTCCGCCTCCAATAATCCCTGATTCCCCCACCTCGAGTACCTCAGACTCGGATGGTAAGTACTCTGGTCTCGCCTCTCCTATCATCCCATCCTCTCCGATTCCCTTTCCCCTTCCCTCCCACCCCTCGAGTAATCCGGTTCTGACCCCTGTCAGCCCTCAGGTTCAACCCGACGTCGCTCCTTCTTCTTCCCTAAATCCCGTCTCCGTGTCCTCTCCGCCTACCGCACCTCCGGTCAAGCGCTCTGGAAGAACCCGCAGAGCTCCTGACCGCCTCGGAAACTGGGCCAAGTCATCAACTATAGACACCGACGTCGACACCCCCAAGACCTGGCGACAACTCCAACGCTCTCCCCACAAGGCTAAGTGGCTCAAAGCGGCTGAAGAAGAATTTTCCTCCCTCATTGGCATGGACACGTGGAAACTGGTCCCTCGTCCTCAGCGCCGTCGAATAATCAAGTCTAAGTGGGTTTTCAAAGTGAAACGCCGCCCAGACAAGTCCATTCTTAAGCTCAAAGCTCGCTTGGTCGCGATGGGCTACTCTCAAGTCCAGGGCGTCGATTACCACGAGGTCTTCTCCCCCACCCTTCGTCTGGAGACACTCCGTCTCATCCTAAGTTTATTGGCCTCCAATCGATGGACTGGCCGGCAGGTCGATTTCAAGACTGCTTTTCTTAACGGACACCTCGACGAAACTATTTTTATGGAGCAACCACCCGGATTTGTCGACTCACAGCAACCTGACTATGTCTGCGAAGTGAAGCGCTCATTATACGGCCTTAGACAAGCCCCGCGCCAATGGAATCACGAACTCCACTCGGCCCTTATCTCACTAGGCCTCTCCCAGTCTCAATATGACCCAACCCTTTACTTTAAAACGCTTTCCGGTCGACTTATCGGCGCTCTTACCGTCCATGTCGATGACTTGGCCATCGTCGGCGAGCCTACTTTTGTGACCCCACTGATCCGCTCCCTTGGCTCCAAGTTCACTATCGGCGCCGATGAAAACCTCCACCACTTTCTATCAATCAAAATCGATAGGGACTTTGATCAACGTCTCGTCCATCTCTCCCAATCCCACTACATCGACGACGTTCTCTCCAAGTTTCTTCCCTCCTCTTTTACTCCCACGCGAACCCCCACCGACAGCTTCTTCAAAAATCTGATCAAACGCTCCGACTCAGAGGCTTCCTTGTCCGGCCCCTATTCCCAACTCATCGGATCTCTTCTCTGGGTTGCTCAATGTACGCGACCCGATGTGGCTTTCGCGGTGAACAAACTTTCTCAATTCCTCCGCGACCCTTCCGAATCCCATTGGCTGGCGGCACTTCGTGTCCTTCGTTATCTTGGATCCACCAAACACCTCCGTCTGCGCCTAGGTGGTCCTCTCACTTTCAGCGGATTCTCCGACGCTGACTGGGCTGAAGACCGCGAAGATCGACGTTCCACGTCAGCATATACATACCGTTTTGGGGTCGGCGCCATCTCATGGAAATCCAGAAAGCAGGCGACGGTTTCTCTCTCCAGCACCGAAGCGGAGTACAAAGCGTTGGCGGATTCTTGCAAGGAGGGTCTATGGCTCCGCAATATACTGTCCGAATTATGTATTCGACCTCGCTCTTCTATTCCTCTTCACGTCGACAATGAAGGCGCTGAAGCCTTGGCAAACAATCCAGAACATCACTCTCGCACCAAACATATCGACGCACGCTACCATTTCGTCCGTGACTGCGTCAAAGACGACATCTTCACCATCATGCACGTGTCGACCAAAGACATGCTGGCTGATATGCTGACCAAACCACTCCCCCGTGTCCTCCTCGAACGGCATCGTGAAATGTTTGGCATCATTTAGACTCCAGGGTATCAGCAAGGGGGGGTGTTGAGGTATCCAAGGACAATCTTGTTGTCATGTATTCTCTCTTCTTTATTCTCATATTCTGTATGCTTCTCACCTGTCATGTACATGTATCTAGCTGTGACATTTCTCTCAAATCTCTCTACATATAGTCTGAGTGTACAAGCTGGAAGGTCTTTTCCTCATCCTTCCAACAACCATCACTCACCTTGCTTGTGCACTCAGGTTTGTCTTTTCCTTCTTTCATTCTCTTTCTTTCTTACTTCTCATATGAAATATAATCCTTCCAACAACCATCACTCACCTTGCTTGTGCACTCAGGTTGTTTACATCAACATCTCCTTGGTCAAACAGTTAAACGGCTATCAAACAAAAAATAAGCATTATGTATGAAATAAATAAGTCAATCTGTGGAATGAATATATCTTACTTCTAACTCCTGATTCAATTAATTGATCATTATCCATTCCTTGCTGGTAAACTGAATATCTTTGAAGTAGCCAAACTTCTTGTGATTTTCTTTGGGGCTGGACCAAACAATTTGATCTTGGAATTTACTATACTCATCACGGAGCATTGCATCAATAACCTGAGTTTAAACATATGTCTATCAGTAATATCACATTGTTTGGAGGTGAATCTTAATGAAATACCTCTCTTGCCCTGTAGGCATGCTCTTGGCTTTGATATTTGATGTTCCAGCGGATTCCATAACCAGCAATCAGACCATTCACTTTTGTTCCCCCTTTTTGCTTCTGGTAATCCTCCGCACAGTGGTCAAATTCAGCTCTCCATGCACTTGATGAGGTAATATTTTGTACTACAAAGTCCAGCTATATATCAAAAAAATAAGAAGGAAAGATTCAGTAATAGATTGCTAGTAAAATTAAAAAAATATAAAATATACAACTGACCGCTTTGGTTAACTCATTCAACTCATTAGAATAATTTCTGTTTGCAGATGATTTATTTTTATTTTTATTCATTGAGATGAATTGATCATAGCTTTTTTATCCAGATCCAGTCACCTCATCATTCTCGTCATCGTCAGTTTCAAGCTCTGGCTCATCCTCATCAACACCATTGCTATCAACATCCATCTCATCTTCCACCCTGTCTTCAACCAACAATTCTACAGATTTATCTTCTTTGTCCTCTTCAATTGTTGGGTCCAGTGTTGGAAAATGGGAAAATTCCAAGGAATGAATTGTTGAGCTTTGGTGGAGGAGGAGCTTCAAGGCCCAATTCTTTCAATCCAGCATTGAAAAAAAGCACCATGTTATGAAAAAAGCACTTGATATGCATTGTCTTGTAGTTCCAATCCAAATCTGTGGTTTGGGGAAGGGCAACAAGTTTGGAGTGCATTGTTTTGGCCATTGTGTTGTTATTTGATCCTGAATCAGTTGTCTGGCAAAGCATGTGTTTATAGCACAAAAAATAAATAAGTTTTTGGCAGATTACCGGTGATGAATCAAAGGGTGCTTATCTTATTATGTAAATCAAGTTTCTTCAATAAATTCACAACAGGTTCAGCCAGCATTCTTCCCTTATGGTGCCAGGCAACTAGCTTGAGAGCCAGATGCACCACTAGACAATCCTTATCAATGAAAGAGACAGAAGCTCCAATAAATCCAACACAATTTCCTTTTGTTGTCCAAACATTGTGTATCAAGTTAAACTTGCTCTCAGAATCCTGTTGAAATGTTGTTTAAAGGGAAACAAGTATATATTTTTACATGTAATTGAATGCAATGGTATCACTCACCTTCAAACGGCGTATCATAGCCTCTTTTGAATCCAAGTATACCACTTGTCCAGAAGTTGCAGCCCACTTTTGTTTAAAATAATTTGCTCCAGCTTGACAATAGGAGAAGGCAGCTTGGATAGAGGGGTCTTCAACACAATTCCAAGGTAATGATTGTCATAACAGCCATAAAGTTATTATCTGATTGAGAACCTGATTGTCAAACTTTTCAACAGGGGCAAAATGTTTGGTGAGTGATCCAGATTGGGCAGTCTGTTTGATTCTGTCCTCTTCAAGTGCTGTTGGTGGAAGCTTGGCCCCAGAAGTGATTGCTTGATGACAATTGGGGCATCCATGAGAAATCCTTACTTTTTGACGGGAACCATCACAATGAGTACAAATATTTGAAAAGCTACTTGAAGACACCCTGACATCCTTCTTGCACCACAAGCTATAGGTTGATGGAATTTTACTTAACGACTTTTTTTTTAACAGTTATATTAGTATACATACATTTCAAACACTTAGCTATCAAGAATTACACACATCACCTGAACGCCGAGTTGGTTTGGGTAAAAAATCCTTTGGATCATCAAATTCAGGGTTTTTCTTGCTACGTTTGGGTTTTGCCTTTGTGTTTTTTTCATCCAAGTCTTGAGCAAGATCAATCACCTGTGAGCTCGGAACTTCAGAGGTTGATATGGGCTGACTCAGAGTACTTATTTCTGTTCTGTTTCTTTCCAGGGAGTGGAGTGCTTTGTTCTTCATTTGAAGATTCTGATGTAGGGTCTTTTTGTTTGTTTGATTGGGAATTTGATACCAATGATTCTGCTGAAATGTGACTTCTTTGTGATAAAAATGGCTGCACAATTGACCGGCGTGAATCTGGAAAGGGATGAATCATTCCGGATTGCCTTATTGGTGTGGTGACTTGTGAAGATCTGCGGGTATGGCCACCTGATGAATCAGACATATTTCCATTTTGATTGAGCATTGGTGCGGGTTGACTAGATTGAGATATGTTTGGTTTAACAACAAGAAATTAATTGGAGAGTTGACTCTGAAGTTCAGATTTGAAAAAAGTCTCCGGTTGAAGTTTGGCTCCACATCAGATTTTTATTGCAAATAGAAACAATGTATCATCTGCAATTCCCCCTGTTGATAGAAACCTAATCTACACACTGCAATTATTTATTCAAGGCCCATTCCATTTGGTAATTTTTGGTTACCTGTTTTAATTCTTAAAATCAATTCCCAAGCTTACTAATTCCATGACTCTTTTTCCCTGCTTGAATATTTATTCAAGGCACATTCCATTTGGTAATTTTTTGTTACCTTTTTTAATTCTTAAAATCAATTCCCAAGCTTACTATTACCAATACCATGGCTCTATTTCCATGCTTGAATTTATTTTTATCATGATTAACTTGTTAGATATAAAAGAATAAACCACAAAATGACACATTCAATACTTAATGGTTAAAGCCTTGGAAATTTAGAGTTTAGAAGTAAGAAACAAAAAGAGGAAAAAATAGTAAATGAAAACAAGATTGTAAGTGAACTAGCTGTTAATTTGCTTCTAGCCATACTACAGAACATATAATAAAAATAATCAGCAAAGTAATGAGCAGAATCTTGATAAAACCCCTTCAAATATTTGCTACAAGCATTAGCAAGACTAAAATTGATTTGAATAGCTAAACCAAGACAAGTGAAAGAAGAGCTTGTGGAATGAGGCATAGTAAAATGAGTATACTTGTTAACTTTTCAAATCATTTTAACAATACCATGCTGATGATCAAAATCAATACCAATGCGGTGATCAGGACAAATAAAAGGACCAGATGTAATATCATAATGAGAAGAGTCTACAAGGGTATAATCAGAAGTGCAAGTGGGAAGAAATAAAACAAAGGCAAATTGGGATATATCTTCAGTATCAGTGTGTGGGGGATTGAAGAAACCATTTTTAGTAAAAGTAATGTGGGGAGTGCAGGTGGTGTCTTCAGGAAGTTTGCCATAAGAAAGATTGGGAAAGGAAGGGATATTATATTTCTTCATAAGATCTTGATTCTGTTGAAAGGGAGTATGAGCAAGATCTTTGAAGAGATTACCAATAATATTGCCAACTTGAGAACATTTAATATAGTGATCATCATATGCTTTCAGTTCAGTTTCATCAAATGCCTTGATATACCGGCCAACTATTTGATGCTCATCATAAGACTTTCTCAAACCAATGGCCCACATGAGCCCACCCCAATTTGAGCACAGGATGAGACAGAGTTCAGGAAGAATTTAGACTGGTGGAGGAAAGTGGAAATATAGTTGAGATTGTCCAATTGGGAAGGGGTGAGGTCTTTATAAGGAGTGAATTCTACAATAGCAATCACCTCATTCTTGTCAAGAGGATCAACAATAACATTAATCTCAGACTTCATAAAGTGATAGGTGTGGATTTCATCGTATGCTGAACTGATTTCTGATGGATTTGGGTGGCGGGTTGGTTTGTTATTCTTCATAGGGATGGTTGGATAGAGATTGTGAGGAGTGGATTTTACGGTGTGCCATGGTATGGATTGATCCTTGATTCCTAGACCCTCTCTACATGACAAACGCTTTTCCCTTTGACGCTTCATCTTGTTTTGATGCTTGGTTGCCTTAACACTCTTATTGTTATGGCTTTGATGATTCAATCAGGATTCCAGAACAGTGTTGTCCAAAGATCCATCATTCAACATGAAAACCAATCCAACAAAAGTAATTAAGGTATTCAGGGATCAAAACAATAAGAAATGACAAAAGGAAAAGAAAACAATAATTAGTAATGATATCATAGCAAATATAATGAAATAAATACACTGCTCTTTTCCCCATCGCGGATGTGAGACGTGGTAGACCTGTAGGAGTTAAAAATAAAGTCAGATGATGATTATGAGGTGGGGGTTCCAAAAAAAGAGGCCAATTGATCAGATCAAGCTGATCAATTGGCCAGGATTAGTAAATGGGGGGGTTAGGGGACTCACAGAGGCTTAAAAAGGGTAGCAGGGCAGGTCAGGGTAGCAGGGCTGGACTGGGCAGGGCTGGGCAGGGTGGCAGGGCTGGGCAGGGTGGCAGGGCTGGGCAGGGAAGGGCTGGGCTGGGTAGGTGGGCTGGGCTGGGAAGCAGGGCTGGGCTGGGCAGGGCAGGGTAGATGGGCTGGGCTGGGCTGGGCTGGGAAGGGCAGGGCTGGGAAGGGAAGGGCTGGGCTGGGCTGGGCTGGGCTGGGCTGGGCTGGGCTGGGCTGGGCTGCTGGGCTGGGCTGGGCTGGGCTGGGCTGGGCTGGGCTGGGCTGGGCTGGGCTGGGCTGGGCTGGGCTGGGCTGGGCTGGGCTGGGCTGGGCTGGGCTGGGCTGGGCTGGGCTGGGTAGGGTAGATGGGCAGGGCAGGGTAGCTGGGAAGGGCAGGGCAGGGTGGCTGGGCTAGGCAGGGTAGCAGGGCTGGGCTGGGCAGGGTAGCAGGGCTGGGCAGGGTAGCAGGGCTGGGCAGGGCTGGGCAGGGCAGGGCTGGGTAGCAGGGCAGGGCTGGGAAGGGTAGCTGCGCTGGGCAGGGCAGGGTAGCATTTGTCAGCGGTTGTTCTTGTTCAAGTGTTGATTGGTTGACGTTTGATTGATCAAACGTTGATTGATCAATGTTTGATCAATCAAACAATTGATTAATTGTTTTTTTGATCAATCAAAAAATTGATTGATTGTTTGATTGATCAATTGTTTTATCAATCAAAAAATTGATTGATCAGATGATCAATCAATTTTTGATTGATCAAGAGAAAGAGGGGACTTACTTTTAATGTGGGTGCCCCAGGGTAGCAAGAGCGGTAGTGGTGGCTGGTATCTGTTTGTGGGTAGCAGAGATCAGGTTAGCAGGAAGGGTAGCAGGGTAGGGGGGACTTACAAGGCAGATGGCCCCAGGGTAGCAATGGTAGTGGGTAGCTGGGCTGTTGGTGGCAGGGTAGGGTAGCAAGGTGGTAAGTAATGGTGGGTGGAGGAGAAGGGGAGGGGACTTACCAAGAGGGAAGGGGGTGGACCTGAGTGCTAGGTTGAGCCTGGTGGGAGGGATTTGGGAGGTTGAAGCTAATGGAAGAGCTGAGTAAGAGTGCCGGTTAAGAATCAATAAGTTATCTGAAAAAAAAAATCAAAAAAAAATCCCAATAAAAAAAAAAATTGATGCTTCACCAGGAAAAAACAATGATCACTTGTCTAGAAGTGACATCAGAAAGTACAAAGGCCCCTTTGTAATTTGACATGTCACTTGTAGCCAAGTGATCATTGTTTTTTCCTGGTGCTTGAGGAAGTTGTCACCAAAAAAAAATATTATCAAAAAAAAAAAAATCAGGAGACAAATTTTCAAAAGAGACTGGAATTAATGATAAAATGAAAATTCAACCGGGATTTGAAAAAAAAAAACAAAAAAAAAAAATGGAACCTGAGCTGCATGGATGGGATGTATTCCCACCAATCCCTCCAACTCTCAGGGTAGCCATGGTGTAGCGGTCAGGATTGACCACTATGTCATGGCTAACCTCCCTCTTCCTTTTGAGCATGGGATCAATTCCCACAAGGGGCATAATTTGAATTACACAGCTGAAAGTTGTCTTTTTAGCTGTCAAAAATCAGTGTTAGCGTGTAATACAAAAATCTAATTAGTGGAAAAAATATCAGCTAACAGCTAACATTTAGCGTAGCGTAGTGATGATGCCGCTACGCTACTGGGAACTTCAAAATATTTCAGCACCAGAAGCATTACACTACTTTTAGTGTAGCGGTGAATTGCCCCAGCTAACACTACAAAAAAATGGCTTGAAAAATTTGTTGCTACGCTAACTGTTAGTGTAGCGGAGTGTACTTTCAGCTAACGCTACAAATTTTCTGGGAAAAAAAACCCGCTATGCTAACACTTAGCGGTAAAATAGTGTAGCGTAGCCTAGCGGCCCACCGTTTCTGGTATGGTGGTTTTTAAAGTTGAATTTTCAAGAACATGCAATTTTTGATTACCTGAATTGTTTTTGGCAAAAAATTTTGAAGATGAGCCTTGGAATATGATTCAGAAGTTGATGAGTCAAGACAGCCTCTCATGTATGATCTCCTAACGGCAATCACACTTTTAAATACTTCTTTTTCACCTGCTAAGATTAATAACAGTTTCATTTTTCTTTTGGATTTGATACTCCAATTTCTTTTTGAATAATCTTGGTGGTAGGCAGTAGGGGCTGATTTTAATTAAACATATTCAGAATAAATTCACCCCAAGATTTTAGAATATTTTTAGAGTGGATGATTGTAAATATTTCAAGATTCATAAATCCAGTTTATATATTCAATATAGATAAGTTGGGTTTGACTCACTTGGATGCTTAGATATTAGGCTTTCCAACAGAAATTCAGCAGTGGAAAGCCCAACAGTCTGACCTTCCTGACAGATGTAATCAATCATTTTGACCTGGGTACCCCAATATTCATTCCATTGGCTCCAATTTATTTATCCCAATTATTGAACTGCTTTCAGGATGAGTTCCAAAAATTCATGATCTGCACAGTCCAAAAGGTTCTCTTGAGGATCCCGGTGCATGAATATTGGAATTTTTAAATTGTTCAAATAGGCTTCATGAAGTCTGTATATCAGTTTGATCAAATGATCAAATGACAGTAGCATTTACGCAGTGAATCAGTACTCTGGGACACATTTGTGGAATTATTGGCAACTTGTATTATTCCAGCATTGTTTTCTCCCCAAAATATTGCAAGTTTTAGCTTTGAATGGCAGATAAGAAAGTTTTTATTAGCACGGTGTATGGAAAAATTTGACTCAATTTTTTCAACAAATTTATCATAATTCTGTTTGAGAACCAATACTGAATGGTATCTATTGATTAAGGAATATTTCAAATTTTGGTAGTTTATTTTGTCTTTGTGAGTCAGAAAAATTGTCAGCTTTCCTTTTCCTTGATTTTTTGACAGAGAGGGACAGATTTTGGTGTTCATTGACGGAATAGCTTGAGTCTGAGGGTGGTCCAATGTAGCTGGTCAATATTTCTGGACAGAAGCAAGTTGCTTAATTGGTTAAAGCGTTTTGGCTGAAATAACATCTTATGTATGCTAACCTTCCTTATTATCACCTCTGGAAGCTTTTTGATTTAAAATTTGAAACAGGTTGTTATCAGTTTTATTGAGGTACCTCAAGTACAGTAATCTCTCTATTGCCGTGCTGCGGATCAGTATTGGTTGTGTTATTTGATGCGATATTATCAAACTAATGTAGACGTATATAGTTCAACTTATTTCACAACTTGTTGTACTCTATTTGTAATCATTATAATTTATCAATACAATTCAACTCACTCAAACATCTCACTCAGGTTTGTAGGTATGCTCTATTTCTTTCTTCTCTTATGTTCACTATTTAGATTATCTCACATTGTTTCACTCAATCATCTTAGGTGTGCCTCCACCTGGTATCCACTTTTGTCTGTTCGTCAGTCAACTCACAGCTACTCAATACTACAGGTGTTCTTAATCCATTGAGTTTGATGGCATTGATCCAGTACAATGTGGTGCTTAGGGGTTGCCTCATGGGCTGGACCAATTCCAAATTGTGTAAGTAAAGAATCTATCAGAAGTCTGTATTATTTGTTCCTATGAATGATGTACATCCAGGGAAATTATACATATAACCTACATGGACTGGCCAAATAATTTGAGCCAATTGGCACATGAGGCCATATCAGCAAGGCAGCATTGAGTTCCTCTCCAGAGTGGTATGACTTTTCAATTGGTATTACCATGATCAATTCCTGATTAAAAATCTTCAGCTTTGCAGATAATGTTGGTGGAAAGGTTGATACACATTGTAGTATGATTGCTAGACTTATGAGTGCATGGTGCGTTTGAAAAATCTTCAACAGTGTCATCTTTGACTGTCAATTGGAAAAAATTCACAAATAGGTAGCTGGGCAAGGGAAACACAAAAAAATTGAACCTTTCAAGTATTGATTTATTTAAACACAGGTTTTCCAACCAATTTTATTACAAATCAATGGAGCAACTATCTTATGTACACACAAACAATATCCAGTTTCTATACACAATACTGGTCTGGATATATCACATTGGTTACGCGGTTTTCTGAAACATGGGCATATAAACTGAGCATAAACCAGGGTGATGGATAGTAAAAAGAATGGCAGGACATTTTTGAATTGTTAGAAATACTAGGTTGTGATAATCAAGTGATAGGTGGATAACCGCATCAGGGGTTGTGAGATGGAGTTTTCTAGGGTTTATATATTGTACTGCTGTGCCACAGCTGTTGTATTTAGAGCATCCACAATTTTGTTGATAAATTTTTGACAACTGTTGAGCTCTTAGCAACCTTGACAGTTAATTTTCCAAGAGTTTTCCCACTTGCAGCTCAATAACCCGGCTCTATTGCTGGGTTATCAAGCCGGTTCCACACTTGTACTCCTCTGCAAATTGAGTTGATAACTCGTGTTGCAGAGGAGCACTACCTGGGGTGGGAGCTAATGAGTGGGGGAGAAGTTGGGGGGAAGTTTGGGGGAAGGTTCACTAAAAAGTAATTGAACTTAAAGGGGTTACACTGCCAGCATAATTGCCTAGGTTGAGTTCATCCCAGTTAAACTAGGATGCAAACAACCAATTTAAAGTAGGTTGACCTCAACCTAAAACCAAGGGGGGTCCCTTGGATTTATATTTCAAGTTGATTTCAACCAAGTTAAATTGGTTGAGTTCCCAGTTAACTGGGATGACTTCATCCTAGGCAATTATGCTGGCAGTGTTATGTTCAAGTGAGTGATTTTTACTTGGCAGCAAAGTAGTGAGACACAGTAGAAACATAACCTAGATTGAATGTATTTGAATAGTAACACTTATTGTATTTCTGTTTCCTCATTCAACTTCTTTGTTTTTGTTTCAAACATCAATTGTCTCACACATCTCTCCAACTCACTCCTCTAGGTTTGTGTAGTTTGGGTTGTCTGTTAGTCACTCTTGGTGAACTAATTTCTTTAAGGGGAGTATCTCAGGTTTTCAAAATCACTTGTTCAATTTCAGTGACCTGTGAAAGTAGGGACAACTTACCCTATTGGGCTCTATAGAGGTCCATAAATTTATGGACCTCTATCAAGAATCCCAGAGATTCAATAGTTGTCTAGCACTATTGAGCGCACAAGTGGGGCATTGTCTTGATAAAGTTAGCTTATCAAGCTGACTTATTCAGACAATTGTGGATGCTCTTAGTATATTCCCTGGCCAACTGGTACTAGTGTTCTCTTTCCTCACCAAGTTTTGAGGGATCAGTACTGGGGTGCATGTGAGCTAACACCACCATCAGGATGCACCATATATAGAGCTTTCACTGTTTCATTTCTCACATGAATCATTGGTCTTTGGTCAGATGCCAGTGGATACCAAAGGCTTAACAAGTTTCAACAAACTAAACAATGACTATGCACATTCCACATAGCTGAAGGGATACAAATCAATGTTTTCCTCTGTGCTTTATATTCACATCATCATACTTGACTAGGGCCTGGATGGTCTAGCAGTAACCATCACCCACAGAAGCTTGGTGTTGCCCCTGTGAAACAAATTATCTCACTCCTGAGAGAGTGACAAGTCCAGTGTCCAAATCCCAGCACCCCTGGCTGCTACCCCTTCCAACCCAGGACAACTACACCTCCTTCAATCACAAACCCTTTATTAGTTGTCCCCATCATAAAAAAACCCTCTCTTTCAACTTTCAACACCCATTACCCGTTTAACAACCAACCTGAGAAGGTAAAGAACCTCACACCCCACCACAGCCCAGTAGATCAAACTGTTGAGATTACCGCATATTCACAGAAACTTAGGTCCTCATAACACTAAGTGCTCAAACAATTGACACAACTTGAAAACTTGTAGTTTGAAACAAACCATATTCCCAGTGTGCAATGCCAATGGCAAAATTACACTTAAAAAAAACATACTTGAGTGGGTATACTTTGCCGTCACAGCTCTGGGTCTTGTATGATAGGGATTTGGAAAAGTGTGACGTATTTTCCAGCTATGCCTATCATGAGCGCCGAGTGGTTCAAGTCTAACCCAGGAAATCAGAGAGGAGAACTAAAGCCTTATGGTTGTTCGCAAAAAGTTGATCTCCATCGGACAAGCTTGAATGGAAATCTTATCTGCAACCCACTTCCAACTCATGATCTTGGACCAAAGATAAAAAAACTGAAAAATAAAACAGATTGGTTCCAATTCTAACCGGAAAGACTTAGAAGAAGGCGAAGAGTTGCGTTGGCTGGCTCTCTATAATTGAGTGAATCTACTTTACTATTACATGTTTTTTGGTTGGTGGGAGCAAAACGCCCTTAGTTATACTGCCCATGAGCATAATTTCCATCCCGAGCAGACCTTGATGTATCAAGACCTTTCCACTCCAAGACTCAGGGCAACATCATCAAGAAAGGTCGGTGGCGAACTCGTTGGGCAAGGATGGTTGAATTGAATCTTTCATGACTGACCGGGAGAATCTGAACATCATAAACATTACAACCAGTTCAACTCATCATCCAGGCCATAGCCAGTATAAATTATTGGCAGGGTCCATACAACCGGTTTCAAGACCAAATCCGTCTTCCAATATAACTGTCCAGACCAGTGTAACACATTCTCCAGCTTGAGCTTTCTTTGGCTCAATCATCTTAAATACTTCTTGGTCGCAGCCCTTGGCTACTAGCACAACCTCGTATTTATCTATCATTTCTAAGTTCTTGACATCTCTGATCTTACTCTTGCATACAAAGCCTCCTCTCATCCTCGTAGTACCTTGTCAACAGCCTTATCAAAACGCCTCTTTCCCCTCGTCCATCTCTTCCTGAATTCTCGGGGTTTTTTCTTTCTTTTTTTATCTAAGCAACATGCCCTCGTACCATCTAGGCCCTAGCCCTTTGGAAGTCGCTTGCTCTCGTCAACTCAACTCTCATAGAAAAGTCCATCTTGGCCAGAATCCAATGGTAAGCTCCCTCCCACTCCCTCCTTTTCAATTCCTACCCACTGAAACCGTTCACAAAAAGTCTAGCGCCATTGCATTAGAACACATAGCTTCACTTCAACTTGGCTCGGAGCCCCTACTTAGCCTCGGCCAGCTCAGCATGATCACCCTCTCGTCAGATACTCTGCACCCTTTGGTCAGAAGTTCTTTAGAATTCTCAGAGGAGGACAGTTTTAGCGATGCATCTACCTCCAATAACCAACATACTTCTTTCCCAGACTGTACGGGGTTCTTTAGTGAAAGTTTTAGCCTCAAATCCTCTTCTGATATCCAAGAACAATCACAAAAATCAGAAACTGTCGATCTGTCCTCTCCTCCACCAGTTACGACCACCAGAAGAAGAGAATCAGCAAAACAAGTTCTGTCAAATCCTTCGTCGAAACTACCTTTTGCCTTCCTCAGTCAACCCTACAAGTCATTGGTTCACGTCTCTAAGCCTACAACGGATAGTAGACGCGGTATACTAAGAGGAAGCCGTTCGCTAAACTTTCCACAACATCGACCTTCAATCAAGATTGACGACTCCGTACATAATTCCCAAGGTTGTCGTCCTGAACCTCAGTCAAAAGGCTCCAGGAAACAGAGTCTGAGCTCCGTCACAGATATCTCCGCGGGCTCTAACCATCTAGACGTCAAATCTTCTTCCTCTTCTCTTTCGGCGGCCGCATCGAAAGCCAAAGGATCATGCAATCCAGAATGTCAATCTCATACCATGTCTTCAGTGTTCGAAGACGACTCCGACGATGATAACGAGTTCCCCTATCTCAAAAAAGTCTTTCCCGCTTGGATCACTACTACTAATCACAAGAAATCAAAGTCTATCCCTTCCCCTCCTGCTCCTCCTGCTCCTCCTCCTTCTCCTCCGAAAGTCGCCAAACAGAAATCTCGGATATTCAAGTCCCATCGTCCCTCTCTTTCAAATTCCTCCTCTTAGTATTTCTCTTTTCTCTCTTCACAAACAAAACCATCCCCCTCCGCTCAAAATACAAACATGATTCCCCTGTAGTGAGATTGCAGTTGCTTAAGAATCTGTAGTGATCTGTATACCTTTTCTATCCCTAAATTTTTTTGTATCCATCATCTTTCTGGGATTTATTCAATCTATATCAGCAGTTTATGTATCCTTCTGTACTACCTACCTGAAGCAGTTTCTCATTCCCCATATCATGTGACGTACTTTCTAAACAAGAGAGCCCCTAGTCCTGCCCTCTCCGCCGTTCTTTCCGCATTTTTTTTTCTTTTCATATGTGTAATTTGGCTGTACTGATAGACAGTTTCCATTTTGTTTGGAAATGCAATTGGCAGCAGAGAGACCTGACCAAACTCTTTATTACCATGAGAATATGAGATTTTATGTATTGGAGATTGTTAATGTCACGCTCTGTGATGCTCAGCCAACCATAGCCCAGTCACTTTTACTTCCATAACACTTTTAATGTACCTCAGCTTCAAAAATTTCAATTGCCAGTTGCATGAAACCTAACCAATGTGAACATTTAATCCGCATCTTTCAGAATTACCTAAATCAGCAGCCAACTCTATGGAGTACCAATTCTGGTGATTTGGTTCAGCTTTGAAGCTATCCAATGACCCTTTGCTCGGATTAGCTCAAATGCACCTGGACTTTCAGATTGGTTCTTATCCTTTTGCAAAATCCTTTCACTTAACCCTCCAATCTGAGAAATCTCACTTTTCAATTAAAGAAATTTCACATCACAACTCATCTTTGATCATCATGTGCTTTTCATTTTATAGCTCACCTTTGATCAACATGTATTCCTCATTTTACTGATAATCTTTGATCATCTTGTTAACTCTAACCTTGAGTAAATACTCTATCATTATTCTTTGATGCATCTTCATGCTTATCCATAAATAGCAGTAGCTGTTCCCAATTATAAATGCTTTTTCACTTTTTCATGCATTTCTCCTTTTCCTCAGTTGATTAATATAAAATTGTTTTATTTTTCCTGCTGAATATTCAGCTAGCCATAATCTTGGCTGAGTACTGTGTCATCCTGGAGTCCACATATCTTCATTTTTGAATTTATCCTCAAACTCCTTTGACTCAAACTTATCTTTGTAACATCCTCAAATTTATCTTTGAGGCTCACCTCCTCTTCCTCATGTCCTTCAATCAACTAAATCCCCTTTTTTACATTGGGTTGGTTGCATGGCATGGGCCAAGGGTGACTGTCTGTGAATAGGGTAACCACCAGCATGAGTAATCTGTGCAGAGGTGTATGTACTGTGGCCAACATTTGGGTACAGGGGGTGAGACTGGGGATAATTACCATATGGGGTGGAAGTTCAATGGTAGTAGGAGCTGTTCTTACCTGGCTGAGACATTCGCTGCTTTAAATAACAGAGAGAGTGAGAAACTTTGGAAATTTGCATAATTTGAAGGAGATTGATAATGCACTAACAGGTGGAAGTGTCATGTGACCTCCTCAAATGTGCTGACCTATGTAATGCAGAAAATATGTCCAGTTTCATTACTTAACACATACTACACAGGTTTTATGTGTTGAAAATTGATACAAAGTTATGCATATTAGATTAATTTTCCAAACTTGTGGTTTTCAAAACACCTCAAGTTCATTTGGTGAATTTTAAGAATATTTTTACCAACAAAATCTGTTTATACATATTTGTTCAAAAAAGATTGAATCAAGTCTCAAAATATATTTGAAAATATATCTACAATTGGCATCCAGGTTCATGTACTCAGACAGGCTTTCTTAAACAAAATCCATGTCAAGGGACACCAAAATATATAAAAAACAAAATTATATCCAAAAATAGCTCACTGACACTGTATGATTATTCTTGATTCTTGTTTACCAAGCTTGCTGTCCAATAAGATTCATAATTCTAAATTGATACATCTAGTAATTTTCCTGCAGACCCAACCATACATTTTTAAATACTATCAGGTGATGAAAAAGGAAAAATTCATCTGTGAGATAACCTAATCAAGAGTAATAATGTTGTGGGGGGTACCATTAGGTGACTGAAACTGATGATTCCATCAAGACTTAAAATGAATGACTTGAAATTTTTATTCATAAAAAATATTAATTGATGAAGAAATAATCTAAGGAAGAATCAGTAACACTGAAATAACAGAGATGATGATATGATAAGCTTGGAATAAGCACAAGCTACAAGTATCATATTGGTATTTTGTTTTAAAAAAAAACAAAAACTTATTTGGTATCCTCAAGCTTCCAAAAACCTAGTAATCTAATATCAAAGTTTTGGGTTCCCTGTAATTTCTACCTTCCATCCGTTTGAGAGTAAAATATATTCATGATGTTTCTTTTTTCTTTTAGTAACATTTATCCAGGGCCCCAAACAATACCAATTGGACTAAAGTGGCAAATATAAGACTTAAACAAGCACATAACATGTTAAAATGCTTCTGGAAGTTAGGTTGAATAATAAACCTCAAGAATATCTGGCCAATATGCAGATTACCGTAGAATTAGATTTTAATGGTTTTGTGTAGATTTTCAAATATTTCTGGGTGATGGTTCTGGAGCCAGGTTGCATGCAAAAGTACTGCTGTTTCTTCCAAAGTTAGGGAATCATCCTCCCCAGAAAATTATTTCATTAATTGGAGTTGAAGTGTTTGAAAACCTTTCCAGCCCATATTTTGTTCACCCTCCCAAGGTGCAAGTTTGTATTCAGATTCATAAAACCCAAAGAGAGGAAGTTGTCCTTTTTGGCTGATTAGAATTTCAACCAGCCAGTTAAACATATTTTCTTTATCTTTCTCATAATCATCTTGCGTATTCTGGAAATATTTGTGGTATTTACGCTGAATGTAATTCATTGCCAAAAGGATTCTGCTGAGCCTTCTATTAAGTGTGAATTTGCCTACTAATTTTTTAACAAACATATCCTTTTCCACAACATGTAATATCTTATTATTTGATTGTCCTCCCCCAAAGTAAGTTGTAATGGGCAATCTAGGGTGAGTGCTCTGTAACTTTTTTTTCCACCTTCCTCTGAGACTTTGAATGTGATTCCCAAATCTTAAGATGGATTTTGATGCAGAAATACATTTACCTGATGCAAAACAACGTAAAGCAGTGATTTTGGAAAAAACATCCTTCTTTGTAACCAATTTCAATAGACATCCCATATTTTTTTGGAAATTAGGAGTTGGAGATGGTTTCAAAAGCTCTTCTGGGTAGCCTGTTAAGGAAAATGAATAGACTGATGAGTGGTGATTTTTACATATTCAAGATTGATTCATCCCAGATGTATTTGGTTTGATTTGAGCCATTTGAAGAATCAGCAATCTGGTTCATATAGGATATGACAGCAATAAAAAAAAATCCACCCACTTGGATTCTTAGTCTTGAAGCTTTCCAATAGATAGGTAGCAGTGGGTAGCGCAATAATTTTCTTACTATCCTGACAGAAGTAATCTATTGTTTTGACCTGAGTATCCCGATACTCATAATCATTTGCCCATTCTAGTTTTGAAGATCTATTCAGTCCAAGGATCGGACAACTTTCACTGTCAGATCCAGAAATTTCATAGTCGACCCAGTCCAGAAGTTTCTCTTGCCAAGTGCTGTACATGAATGTTGGAATCTCGCAACTGTTCAAATATTCTTCATGGAGTGCATACATCAATCTGATTAAATGACCATAACGCGCCAGCAAAACAGGTCTTTCGTGAGGTTGATCTCTCGAAGAATTTTGTGGTCTTATTACCGCACGCTTTTTTGTTCCTTTAAATAGTCTCAGTTGGACCTTTGGATCAGGGTGATCTATCCGTGGATAGCAGCCATGTAGGGCTTTGAATTCAGTATCAAATCTTGCGTCAAATTTATCATAACGCTCTTTGAGGGCATGTGATGACATATATCCAGCGATTAAAAAATCTTCAGAAACGTCCTTGCTGGCTTCGTCTCTCGGTTTTAGAAATTCTGGACCAGATCTTTTCCTTGAATCTTTTGAAATCCGGCTGGTATTCACATTATTGTCGCACTGGCTCAAGGATGGTTCAATGCTGCGAATCGGGCCAACTGTTGAGACAAAGTCAGGAGCGAGTTAACATAATACGTTACCTCAGATGAATATACTGACCTTCTTTCTTGTGACATGACAGCTTCTGGTTTATCAAATGGGGAGGATTACCATCAGCTTGCGGCGCTTGATCCGACTCGCTTACACCTTCATTACAGTTTCCATCATGGGATTCAAAACCTGGGTTATATACAAGTGAAAAAAGTCTGTATTTTCCTTGCTTACGATTGATTTTCATTTTCAAGAACAGCAGTAAAAAAAAACTCACTCCAACTAGCCATGTTTGGATCCCGCGGAATACAAGGATCGGATTGACTGGAAAAAATCGAAATTAGGTGAAATTGATTTTTTGGTTCAAGTGACAGGCCGTGCGACTTTGGGGGGACCGAAGCCCAATGAGGATCTTCGACTACAATATCTGCAGGCGGTAAAATTCGACCCATTGAATGAGGCTGACCTTCAAACCCAGAAGCTGTTAGAATGTCAAAGAGTCTCCCATAGATCCGTGTCCTCTTTCATAATGAGTTAAATATGTGATCAGCTGATGGATGGCGGGAAAAACTCACCTAAACTAGGAGCATGATTATTTTCAGCAGAAGTATCGAAGGGATGGGGAGAAGAGGCAATTGGAGAAATAATTTTTTTAGATTCAATTAGCTTGGGGTGTAAGGTTGGGGAGAGAGGTGCTGGGGCAAGATCTTCAAGCAAAAAATCTGAGGCCATCTCCACCGCGTGGAGCTATCCGGGTTGCTAAATCGACTGTGCCGGGGCTCCTCGCCGCAGTCTTAGCAACCCAAGGCTGGGTTGCTACCCACCGCAAGCTACGATATATCGTGGCTTGGGGAGGTGAAAGGCTTCGGGTGTAACCGAAGCCTCCCGGTTGTGTGTGGTGAAAAGTAACCGGGGGGGGGAGGGGCCAGATATCACACTTGTTTGCTGTGTGATATCTGGCCGATGGGTTGCTATCGGGTTGCTATAGGAGTGCCACATCTGGCACTCCTATAGCAACCCAGGTATGGGTTTCTGGGGTATAGCAACCCCGGTGGAGTTGCTATATCCGGGTTGGGTTGCTATATTTAGCATAGCAACCCGGTTTAGCAACCCCGGTGGAGATGCCCTGAGAATGCATGTTGCGTCATGGGACAGGCTCGGTCTTGTGACTCTTCCCACAGGGTCAAATCGGCTGGAGAAATTCTGGGATGGGGCCAAGTCAACAGGGCATTGTCAAGTTCCTGATCTCCAGAAAAGCATGCTTTGTTAGTAGGTTTTTCCAGGTTTTCCAACCCATCAGAAACCAGCAAGTTGACCGAGTTGGTAGGCGAAACTGTTAAAACAAATTGTATCATCAGATCTCGCGCATGGCGCCAATGGAAAGTTGCACAAATTAACATGGTTGAAGATTAAATAGCTAGCTTGGCAGGTGGAAAACCTTTTGATGCCACACTCACAAAGCCTTCTCATAAGTATGCACCCATGCTTCTTCAGACCAAAGCGACTTGATGAAACAAATTGCGTAATTTGGAAATATCAATTAAGTAAATATGTTTGCACTTCCTTGAATCAGAACCCAAGAACAATATTCAGCTTCTGTACATGACACTAATAAATGTGATGTCAGTTGTGTAGGCTATTTGCTGAAACACATTGTAGTTAGATATTGAATATTCATAGTGTGCAATGCCAACGGCAAAATTAGATTTAAAAAAACAAAAAAAAGTAAGGAAAGGCAGATGATCTAAATGAATAAACAGTCATGTAAAATTATCACCGGAGTTTGATTGGACACCAACCACTCACTACCAAAGGCTTAACACACCTTATGATACATATATGCAAGAAAACCTTGCCAGTGGCTGTACCACCCTACTGAAGTCAACTGGATGTTTCACATCTTGCGCTCATACGTTGTGGAACTCCTAAAGGATCAGGAAAGAGCTTGAAGGGGAAATAGACAACAAATCTAGTAAGTAGAAGGTGTTGAAGCTACAGGTGCTGATGAGGCTGCCCTTCTTGACTAAAGCTGAGGGGAAAGGGTTTCACTAAGAAAAAGAAAGAAAGAGGTGTGGCTATATTTCTACTCATCCTTAGACTGCTGTTACTAATGGGAACTTAGGTTGTTTAATCAATCTGAGGCAGGGACCTAGTGATAAAAGCACTGAGAAAGAGTATAGGGTATGTGTTATAATTGTTATTGGTGTAAAGGTTGATGCAAAGGTAAATGTCAAAGGGTTAAAGGTAAAGGTTTAAAGGTAAAAGGTAAATTTAACTTGTACTTTGGTCAAAGGGGGGATGCATGATTTATCCATAGAACTAAGGGGAGTTCTACTTATACAAAAGGCACAAGATGGCTAATCCTGGCAGTAAAGAGAAAGGGGAAATGTGTTCAGAGGTATACAACCAAAAGAGAGTAGTGATAGTGTAAGAAAGATGAGCCAATGTAGCTAGTAACTATGTATATGAGGACTGTAATGTGACTAGTAACCAAAGAGGATGATAAAGGCAGAAGATGTAACTATGTAATATAAATGACTGTGCTGTACAACTTAATACCAAAGAAGATATAAACTAAAGAAAAGTATGTAATGTCTGTGTTTTATTTATGTACTGTATATTTATAAATCAATACCTTGTATAATATCCTATGGGTTGTAGTATTGGTAAAGTTATGTAATTATAAGTGGTAATATTCTAAAAATGCCAATAACTTCTGAACCAAAGGGAAATCAGGGGTACTTTGAGTGAGTGACTAGGGGTAGTTTTGTATGTAGAATCTGAATATGTAATAATAATGAAGTATATGTAAGAGGAAATGTAAGTTGTTGATGATTGTATGTGAAAAGGTATGGATTACCACATCCTCCCCCAACTAAGCTGTCTGTCCCCAGGCAGGGAAAAAAGAGGAACCTGATTCAGAGTAATAATGATGATGGAAAAGAAGGGAATTTTTAGGGAGAAAAACTGAGAGTGGGGGTATGTAGGGGAAGGAAAAGTCCATAGCCAAAGAAGGAAGTCTGTATCCAAGCCAAGGAGGTCCAGTCCAAATAAAAGAGGTGCTGCCACAAAAGGATGTCTGTATCCAAAATAAGAGTCCACTAGTTTTTCCCAGAGAGAAGTCCAGAGAGTAAGGGGGAAAGAGTGAAAAGTCCAAAGCCAAAGAGGGAAGTCCAGATCCATCCAAGGTGGCCAATTCCTAGGTCCACATACTGAAGAAGGAAGTCTTGATCCAAATCCAGAGGCCTAGTGTACATATATTACTGAATCCTGAGTATAGTTGTCCAAAATATCCAGAAAAGCCAATATTCAACATAATCCAAGAGCTCCTAAAGAATAAATCCATCCAAAAAAAACATGCTAGAATGATCCAGGGTTCAATAAAGTCCAAGGTCCAGTGGCCTCCTAGAATTATATTACATTCCAACTCAGAATGAATCCAGGGTCCAATAAAGTCCAAAGTCCAAGGCTCCTAAAAATAAATTCCATTCTAAACAACATGCAGGAGAGATCCAGGGTTTAGTCCAAGTTTCTGCTGTCCAAAGGTCCAAGTCAAGGTCCAGGTAATCCTCATAGAGCCACCATCCAAGTGAGTCTGTTATTCCTTTATCCAAGTCCAGTGCTTTCTAATCCAGAGTTTGTATCCTATAACTGTAAGATGTAATATATGTAATAATATAAAATGATGTAAAGGGTAATTTAATAAGGATTGGAGGTAATATGGTAATAGAGTAAAAGGTAATGGTGATATGGTAATGGTTTAAATGTAATGGGGTAGTTGTTGATGTGGGAAAAGAGGTAGTGGTAATATGGAAATGGATTAAAAAGTTAATGGTAATGGTTTAAATGTTATGGGGTAGTTGTTGATGTGAGAAGAGAGGTAGTGGTGATATGGAAATGGAGTGAGGACTAAAGGAGTAATGAAAGATAAGGGGTAAGGGTAAGGTAGAAGAAGAGGTAGTGGTAATATGGAAATAGAGTGAGGAGCAATAGTAATAATAAGAAGGTAATGTAGAAAAAAAGGGTGGTGGTAATATGGGAAGAGAGGAAAGGGTAAGGATAATGGCAAGAAGGAAGGGAGGTGATGATGATGTGGTAAAAGGGTAATGTAGTATTTATATGTATGATAAAAGAAAGAGTAAAATGGTCATGGGTGGTAATTCAAGATAAGAAGGGTGAATGTATATGAGTATCCTATAATATGTAATGATTTTAAAAGATTTATATATGTATCAAGGGGTAAAGGATTCTGAAGGAAAGTGCTGGAAAGGGGTAAGGGAATTTTAATATATATATGTTTTTAATAAAACTCTAATGGTTAAGGAGAGTAAGAGTTATAATAATTAAGAAGGTGGTCCAGAAATCAGGAAGTGGAGTGAAGAGGAAAAAATAAAAGAGGATGAGCATGATTGATGATGGATGGATGGATTCCTCATGGGGGATGATTGATGGGGGGATTCCTCTTTAAGTCTTCCTGGTGGATTGATTTCCCAGCCTCCTGTATTTTCTGGTATCCAAAAAAAAGAAATTAATTTGACTGTGTGTTTTCTTTTTTTTTTATATGGTCATTTTCTCTTTTGGTTTTATCCTGCCCCTTTTTTTTATAAAGTTATTTTAATTTTTTAATAATTTTCTTTTTTTTTTTTTTTAATTACTTATTATTTATTTAGTTTTTTTTTTTTTTTTTTTTTTTTTTTTTTTTTTTATAATGAAAAAAAAAAATTATTATTGGCTGTCATTTTCCAGCGGAGTGAGGGATGCAGCCGGAGAGGAGTTAGTGAATCCGCGCGGAGAGTGGCCGCGGGGTCCCGGCGATACTGTATCCGCGGAATCGCCGGCGTCCCCAAGGCACAGGTCAACGTTCCTCCGGGTCGAAGAACGACCTCGGAGATGAAGAAGCGAACCGTTCTTCTTACTGGTAAGAAGAACGGTTTTATGGAAAACCAGGAAAAAAAAAAAAAAAAAAAAAATGAAAGCTAAAAAAGAGTGAAGCCCGGGTCGTGCACCGGTGTCGAAAGGATTGTAGGCCAAAGGAAAAAAGAACGTATTCCCGGGTCGTTCACCGGCGTCGAATAGATTGATTTTTTATAAAAGGCTTCGACGATGCTTTTATCGTCGTCGTTCCCCACCTCGCATCCTCCACAAAATACCGTACCAAGGCTGTTGTATAATTTTAATCGAGAGTCGTTGTAGTTTTTTTACTTATAGATCCCAATGTCGTCCCCTACTCGCCCGCTATCTATAACATCTTCCCTGTCCTCGTCGACGAACAGCGCTTCCTCCCAATCACCAACCTCCAGCAACCCAGTCCCTCAGCTGGTTGCCAACGTGGAGTCGTTCGGACCGTTCGTCCGCGACTCGTTTTCCTTAGAGGAACTGGCCGCGCTCCACGATACCGTGAACGCGCACCTAACCGAGTTTGCCCGGTCCAATCACTGCGATCCCCGGGCCGCGGCAGCATCTCGGCACCGGTTGTATGGTCGCCTCCAAGACGCGTTCGATTCCGTATGTAATAATTTTTTTTTACAGATAAAAAAAAAGTGATAAGAAGAAACTGATATTTTTTTTTTATTTTATATTTTTTTTTTTTTTTTTTTTTTTTTTTTTTTTTTTAGATAATGATGCATACCATCATCCACGAAAGACAGGAGAAAAAATGAAAAAAAATGAGATTTTTTTTTTTTTTTATTATTATTTATTTATTTTACTTTATTTTTATTATTCTTTTTTTTTTTGTGAGTTTTTTTTTTTTTTTTTTTTCATTTATATTGTATTTATTTTTATTTTATTTGATTTGTTTTGTACTAATTTTTTTTTATTATTATTTTTTTTTTTGTTTGTGTTTTAGGTAAGCCAGGGGAATTTATTCTATATCACTTGGCCTTGAATGATATTTTTTAACATGACTTGCTGCATATCTTCTGTTTAATGCAGTGCCATCCAGTTCCTCCAATGAATAAGAGCCTCCAGGATTTTGAGTGGTAATTCTGTAAGGTCCATTCCATTTGTTCTTAAAGAGCTTTCCATATTGGGAGTCCAAGGATTTATTATATACTAATACCAAATCCCCTGTTTGAAGTGGTTCTCTAGGTGTCTTCTTCCTGTTCCAGTAGTCCACAGATGTTTTCCTAGTATCCAGCAATTTTTGATGGGCCTTTTGAAGAATGTGATCCCTATTTTCCAATTGGAGAGTCCTGGCCAACAGAAGATCTTGAGTGCTGTTAACTTTTGTCCAATCAATGCCAAAGAAGGTTTCCAATTCCAGATCAATTGTAAGATGGGGGGCTGTCCAAGTACCAATTCATAAGGGGAGTATCCAGTTGATCTTTTGGTGGAAATCCTGTCTGAAAATAAAACCAGAGGTAAATAATTTCTCCATTTCTTGCCTTCTTGTCCACATAGTTTAACCAAAGTGTCCTTGATGGCCTGATGTCCTCTTTCCACCATTCCATTAGCTTCAGGGTAATAAGGTGTGGTGACTTTGACTTTTATTCCTGCTTCCACTAGTGATTTCTGGAATTGTTGACCAAATTCTGAGCCTCCATCCACTGTAACTGACCAAGGTGCTCCATATCTGTAGATCCAGTTGTCCAAGAACCATTGTGAAATCTTCTTTGCTTGAATCTTCTCCAAACCAACTGCTTCAACCCATCCAGACAAATCATCTCTAGCAATTACCAGGTATTTCCATTTCCCAGCCTTGATATGAACTGTATCCAAGCTGACTCTTCCAAAGATTGTTGCTGCTCCAGTAGGCTTCTTGGGTTCCATTGGCAATACTGAATTCCTTTTCTGGCAAGCTTCACAAGACTGGACCCACTTGGTTACACCTTTCTTGAGTCCTGGCCACCAAAACCTGAGCTTAGTTCTTCTGTAAGTTTCTGAAATACCTCTGTGGCCTAGTGTTTCATGAAGAGCTTGGAGGATATTGTTTTGGGCTGAGGGAGTGGTAACAACTATCTGGGAAAAAGGTTTGTTAATTCTGTGCAAGACATTATTGGAGAGGAAGAAATTGGCTGATTTATGCAGAATTTGTTTGAAATCCAGGGGGTTGCATCCAGGTGGTTTGTTCATGGTTGAAAGATATTCCTGAAGGTGTTTCCAGATTCCTTGTTGTAGGTTGCATAACTCCTCCCCCAACTTAGCTGATGTCCCCAGAAGCAGGCCAACAGAAGAAATCTTCAGTCCAAAACCAGGGTGAGGCTTTATCCATTTTTCATCTTCATCAAAACTCTGGCAGTTCTCTTCCTCTGGGTCCAATGGTCTCCTAGAAAGTGAATCAGGTAATGTGAAAGTCTTCCCAGGTGTATGAACTAAATCAAAAGAAAATAACTGAATAAAGGCAATCCATCTGTTCATAGGGGCATTGGGCAGTGAAGGGTTGTTGATCATTCCTATAAGGCATTGTGCATCCACTCTGAGCTGAAAATGCTGGCCCCACAGCTTGGTCTGAAGCTTCTTGAGGATTTTGGTGACACCACAGAGTTCCAGTTTGGATTGGGAATACTCTGACTCTCTTTTGGAAAAGACCACTGATTCATAGATAACAGGCCTGTCTAGTCCATTGGAATCCTCCTGGGTGAGTATGGCCCCTGCAGCAATATAACTGGAGTCCACTGATAGTTTGATAAGTCCTGCTTTAGGTCCATAGTCCAACTTACTGAGAGTGATATCCTTGCCAATAATTCTCTTCAGTTCTTCAAAGGATGCCTGGCAATCTTCAGTCCAGTCCCAAGTTGAGTCCTTCCTAGTAAGTTTTCTGAGAGGAGCAGTGATGGTGGAGTAATTCTTGATAAACATTCTGACATAGACACATATCCCTAGGAATCCTCTGACTTCTGTTGGTGTGGTGGGGACTGGCCAGGTTTCAATTTTGTTAAGCTTCTTTGTTGATATCTTCCTTCCTTCTTTACAAACAACGTGACCAACCAAATCCAAGGCAGGGACACAACAAGCAAATTTCTGTCCAGATATAGTGAGTCCAGCTTCTTCAATCCTATACAAAATCCTTTCCAAAGTGATAGCATATTCATAGATGAATTTTCTGATCTGTGGGTTTTCTTCTAGAGTTGCTCCATTGTAGTCTGAAATTGGTCCTTTGATTCCCCCATCATCAATAAAGATCCCCATATTCTGTGGTAGCTCATCCTGAAGAATCCACATCATCTGGGCCTGGTACACTGCAACTGAATTGGTGGCTCCTTGGGGTAATCTGGTGAGTTGAAATCTTCCTAGGGGGGTTTCAAATGTGGTCAAGGGCCTGGATTCTGGTGCTAACTCCCTTTCATCATATCCTCCCATTATGTCTCCTAGTCCATAGCAAGCCCTGCCTGTGAATGATTCAATTAGTTCCTCTGGAGATGGTGGTAGTCCTGCATCCTTGATGGTGACTTTGTTGAGTTTCTGAAGATCATGAACTATCCTCAATTTTCCATTTTGTTTCTTCACACAGAAAACTGGGCTGGAATAACTGGAGCAAGATTGTTCATAGAGGCCAGTCCTGAGTCTGGCCCTTACTAGCTCAATAAATTGGGATTTGATGGGGGCAGGTAAGGGAATAGGTTTCTGTTGCCAAGGTTCATGGGGAATGACTGGGATGATATAAGGTTGTCCATAGGTATGTTTCAGTAGTCCTCTTTCTTCTTCTGAAAAGGCCAAAGCTGCCTGCCTGAGGGTAATGACCCATACTAATAATTTGTGTTCTTCCTTTGACAGCCATCCAGTGGGGCCAAAGTTAATGAGATCCAGTCTTTCTTGTGTGATCTTTGTTGTAGGTATGAATTCTGGAGGATTTGGGTTTAAAGGGGTGGCATATGGATCTCTAGACAGTTCTGGCCTGGAAAGAGGTGGATTGAGTGATAGGGGCATAGGTTGATTGACTGGTTTGATTTTTTTTTGTGTTGATTTATATTTTGCTGCACAGGTGATATGAGATTCTGAAAAGGAAGGGGCATAATTTTTTAATGGTTGTTTTGGCAGGTCCCTTTCCCCTATTTGGAGAAATGGAAGTTCTGCCCTTGGTCCAAAAAATCCCTGGTAACAAGGTTGACTGGAAGAGATGTTTCCCACTTGTGATGGATGGGGAGAAGGATTGGTACCAGGTAAGATTGTCCTTTTTCCATTATTGAGAGTGATTCTTCCCTAGGTCCATTGTATTTGATGGTTGCTGACATGTCCATTAAAAAAGGTTTTCCAACTATGAACTGAACTCCTCCTCTGGCCACCCAGAAATGAACAAGCTTGGTCACTCTTCCCACAAGTACTTCCACCTTCTCAGCAATCCCAATTATTCCAGTGTGGTGGCCTCCAATTCCTTTGAGCTTCATTGGTTTTTCTGTTATAACTAATCCAAGGTGATGAGCCATTTCTTCAGGGATGATGTTGACCATGGATCCAGTGTCCAAAAGGGCTTCAAAGGTTTTTCCAGATATGGTGAGTTTGACATATCCTAAAGGGCAAGAGTAATGGGTTACTGAATCCTTTTCCTCCTCATCTCCTTCCTCCAATGCTGCAGAGTTTCCTGTTATATCTGGGTCCACTGGCAATCTTCTGTTACTGATCCTTTTCTTGATGTGGTCCACCACTCCTGGGGCTATGGCGCATATTTCTCCTGCTGTGAGTGGTACAATGGCTTTCAGAATCCTGCCAGCTGTTTCTTCTTCCATTCCTGGGTATTCTTTGGCCAGAGTCTTTTCCAAGTAAGTCTTCCTTGGGGCCTTGTCCTTGGGTGGTTTTTCTGATTCTTCACTGGATTGGAACCTGACTTTAGTATTCTGAGGATTGGAAGGGAACCTGGAACTGGGGCCTGGGGAAGAGGTAGCCATTCTGAGTAAGTCCTGTTGATCCATGTCCATTAAAGTTTCCTGGTCCTTCTTGGTCCTCTTTCCTTTATCTGATTCTTCCTCTTGGTCCTTGTTTCCTCTAGTCCTTTTCCCTAGGTCTGCTTCATAGAATCCTTGGATTTCTGGGTCCATTTCCTCTAGTTGGCCAAAGGAAGATATATGTCCAAATGATGTAGTGGCCTCTGAGGAATCCTTGATAAATTTATCCACAACTGATTTGATTGGCCTACTGGAATCCCAGGGAATTGGTGAGCTGTCTGGAAGTTTGAATCCTCTTCCATCCTTGAGAACTGATCCAACTGATTCATCATAGGTTAAGAGACTGCATCTGGTGATTGTGTGGGTTGGTTGGAAGCAGTAGAAGCACTTGAAGTCTGGGTTCCTTGGTCCATATGCTTGTCCAGAAGGATTTCCAGAAAAATGAGGTGGGGCAGATTTTCCAGCAGTGAGAGCTGCAAATTGCTTAATGAGGGAGTCCAGTTTCTGATCTGTGGAATTAGAGGTGGTAGGAGCTGGGGATTTGTATACAGGTGGGAGTTTGACTGGTGGGGCTATAGAAGGTGTGTTGACTGGTTCCTGACTGATATCTTTCCTGGATGTCTTCCTTCTTTCCATTACTGAAGCTGACTGAACCTCCCTGTGTATGTAGGTGACCAGGACCTGGGTATTTGGAAGAATATCACCTCCATCCTTTGAGGCTAGCATCTTGTTGTCCCTGATGAGTTCCTTGGTGACTGAAGATTCCAATTCTGGGCTGAGTGAGTCCAATAGGATTTCCCTAGATTCCTCCACATGTGATGTCTGTCCCATTCTGAAAAGATAGTTAGTTATTACCTCATACTTAGTCCTGAATGTTTTGAATTCCTCCAGGGTCTTGATTCCTCCAGCTTGGATGGTAGAGTAGTTGAGCTTCTTTAGGTCTTGCTTGGTATACTTCACCAGGGGAAGAGGTGATCCATATCTGTCCAAGAGTTGTTTCTTCAAGGCCTCCCAGTCCAAGTCCTCATGGCCAGTCATCTCCTCTACTTCATCCTTTAAGTCCATTCCTTTGAGAAAAGAAATTATTTGCATGGCCAGGTCCCTAGAGGAAGCTCCATCAGCTGATCCAGCATTCTCATACCTTTTAATGAATTTCTCCACAGGCATGTTGGTTCCATCAAAGTACAGTTCCTTGTCCAATGGTTTAATCTTGACAGCCTTGGTTGGTCCTTGGTACTTGGGCATTACAGCTTCTCTTTCCAAAAAGTGGGTGTTCATTCTGTCTGAGGCTTGCTGGGTTGGGGACTGATGCCTAGATCCTTCCAAATGGGAGCTTTCTGAGCTTGCAGGGTTATTTCTGTAGTGAGTGAATGAGCCAGGGTTGGCCAGTTGGAATGGAGCAGCAGGCCTAGAGGTATTGGGGTTGTTGGGGATACTAGGTTCCAGGTTGTTGGTGGCTGATCCTTGGGTGAGGCCAGAGGTTTCTCCTAGGTTGTTGCTGATGTTCAGGGCAGGGGATTGTTGAGGGCTGGACATGTTGGAAAGTAAGTGGAGAGATGAGGAAGTGATATGTAGAGGAACTAACAGGAAGATATGTTTTTAGGGGTTTTATTTATAGATGATGCACTTAGAAATGGAATGAAGGGATTAGGTATGATAGAATTGATTTGAAATTGTAAGTTGGTGTAGTAGCAGGAAACTAAGACTGAAAGATTAAAACTGAAGGAAATAAGGCCACTGTTGGGACACCACTTGTGGAACTCCTAAAGGATCAGGAAAGAGCTTGAAGGGGAAATAGACAACAAATCTAGTAAGTAGAAGATGTTGAAGCTACAGGTGCTGATGAGGCTGCCCTTCTTGACTAATGCTGAGGGGAAAGGGTTTCACTAAGAAAAAGAAAAAAAAAGGTGTGGCTATATTTCTACTAATCCTTAGACTGCTGCTACTAATGGGAACTTAGGTTGTTTAATCAATCTGAGGCAGGGACCTAGTGATAAAAGCACTGAGAAAGAGTATAGGGTATGTGTTATAATTGTTATTGGTGTAAAGGTTGATGCAAAGGTAAATGTCAAAGGGTTAAAGGTAAAGGTTTAAAGGTAAAAGGTAAATTTAACTTGTACTTTGGTCAAAGGGGGGATGCATGATTTATCCATAGAACTAAGGGGAGTTCTACTTATACAAAAAGGCACAAGATGGCTAATCCTGGCAGTAAAGAGAAAGGGGAAATGTGTTCAGAGGTATACAACCAAAAGAGAGTAGTGATAGTGTAAGAAAGATGAGCCAATGTAGCTAGTAACTATGTATATGAGGACTGTAATGTGACTAGTAACCAAAGAGGATGATAAAGGCAGAAGATGTAACTATGTAATATAAATGACTGTGCTGTACAACTTAATACCAAAGAAGATATAAACTAAAGAAAAGTATGTAATGTCTGTGTTTTATTTATGTACTGTATATTTATAAATCAATACCTTGTATAATATCCTATGGGGTTGTAGTATTGGTAAAGTTATGTAATTATAAGTGGTAATATTCTAAAAATGCCAATAACTTCTGAACCAAAGGGAAATCAGGGGTACTTTGAGTGAGTGACTAGGGGTAGTTTTGTATGTAGAATCTGAATATGTAATAATAATGAAGTATATGTAAGAGGAAATGTAAGTTGTTGATGATTGTATGTGAAAAGGTATGGATTACCACAACGTGAGTGACAAAATTTATGCTGTGGTTGCCAAAGTTGTAGCTTTCCATAAGTTTAACCCCCATTGATCCCAGCAAGAATTTTGGCTTATCCCTGGGTAGTCTAATATATAGACATTTCAATTGGTGTGAGCCCCTTCTTTGTTGCTCTGTTCCCCTGCAGCTGCCTGAAAGAAGGGAATTGATCTCAAGAGTATCTACATTTTTTGTCTTAGAATCATCAGGCTATTTAGTATTATTGGTTTTTATTCATTTCTCCCAACCAGTTGATGGGGCTTGCATCTGGTCTAAACTGGAAGCATAATTAACTAGGTTAAAATTATACCAGTTAAACTAGGATTTACTCAACAAATTGAAACTTGGTTGATCTTAACAGATGAAATGGAAATCCAAGGGTGCCACTTCCAGAATAATTGCCTAGGTTGAATTCATCCCAGTTAGACTAGGATGTACTCAACAGATTTGGAATAGATTTATCCCAACCAATGAAATGTAAACCAAGGGACGCCTTTGGATTTATATTTCATGAGTTGAGATCAACCAAGTTCAAATTGGTTGAGTGTATCCCAGTTTAACTGGGATGACTTCAACCACACAATTATTATGGCAGTGTTAAGTAACCTTGGATTTCTATTTCATTGATTGATATCAGCCAAGTTGAAACAGGCTGATTGCATTGCAGTTCAACTAGAATACCCTCAATCCAGCCAATTATACTGGTAGTACTATTCCTCTCATCCTTGGTTTCCTAACTAATGCTGTTGTTTTCTCAGTCTTGTTGTTGACACCACCAAAGAGGTTATATTTTGTGCTCTTATTATCTTATTTTTTTGAAGTTGTGGTGCTTACATTGGTAGAATAGATAAAGATTTGCAGTTCCAGATTTGAGATTAACCATGAATACCAAGATAAAAATCTCAAGAGATCAAGATTAAGTCTAAAGGAGGATTGAGACTGAGGGAAGATCAAAACAAGAATTAGGAAGTAAAGGGAAGAACAGCAGAATCATTGGGCTGGAGAGTTCACAATAAAGGAAAAGTTGGACCAGGTGTTCAGATAAGCCCATGAATTCAGAAAGAAAGAAAGAACTGAAGAGAAACATCTATACATATATGTTTGTATCTGGAAATACAAACCAGACACAAATGATTTATGTGACTTGGTGTATGTAGTGAGCTCAAACTAACTGTTGTTACCAGAGAGCAAAAGAGAGAAAACTCTTGATTTTCATTGCACCTACACCTCCAACCTCTTTACTCTCCTCATGCTCCTGGTTTAGAGGCCCAATTCATGATGTAGGACTTGTTTTGCACATGTCATTTAATTAACATTGTGTGTTGTTTAATTTTTTTATGTTGTTCAAAGTTGATATATGCATGCATAACCCATAAACAAGTTCTGTCCGCAACCACACCAAAAATTTAAAAAAAAAAATCCCCCTAACCCCCTATCCTCAAATCAAACACCTCACGCCTCGACAGAACCTCAGTGTCTCCCCCCCTGAATGCTAACAGGAAACCCCCCCCCACTCGACCCCCCTGTAAATTGCTCAGATACGGCCCAGATCCTCTTGGATTCAATCCACAAGCCACGCGACGCACAGACTCCAAACAACGGGTTGAAGGATGTCATGATGACCGTTGTGAGAACTCCTTTTGGGACGGGGGTAGTTCTGTGAGGGGGAAATAACAGTTATAGTATTTCAGGTATGTATGAATTTATTAAAACTGTTAAGAGTGGTTTCAAAGACCTGCCCCTCTATTTACTACAAGAGTTAATACAAAAAATTTATTTATTGTTGTGGCTGATAAATTTTTTTTTGTTTTCTTTAAGAGAAATATTTATTTAGTAATCTCTTATCAGACAAAGATCTAATTTCAACGTAAAAATAATCAGCAATGAGCTTGATGAAGGGATCAGGAAAGTAGATAGTGGATGGATTGTTACAGAAAGTTCTGGTAAATGGAATGCAAGCTTTTTGGAATTGATGAGGAACAAGTATTTATATGTTTATGATTTATTTATTTATTTTTAGATGTAGTCTGAGGAAATGAGTAAAAGGATGTTTTGGTATAATGTGAAATAATCAAAGTGTTGTACCCTCTTCCTTAACCTTTAGTTAAAAGAGCACAATTTTCCTGTTGTTTCTTTTGTGTATTTTAAACTGATATGAAAGATTTTGTTGTGGGTCACCTGATTAAGATCACACTATTATATGGATGGGTAATTTTATTTAGTTTGCTAGCTAGACGGTGGGGAGTGGGATCAAAACTGGGATCATTTTCTTTCTGGGAGGGAACAACCTCCCCTTTATATAGTAAAATGTGAGGGATTTTTGCTGGTGGGATGTCTGATTGAGGTATTTATGCTGGTGGGGTCTCTTCTTCTACACTGCCTTCATGCATGGAGTGCATAAAGTGAGCTATTTCTGCTGGTGATGTTTTCTAATCCTGCACTGCTTCATGCGGGGAGTGCATAAAGTGAGCTATTTCTGCTGGTGATGTTTCTTGTTCTACACTGCCTTTATGCATGGACCGCATAAAGTGAGCTATTTCTGCTGGTGAGGTTATGTACTTAGGCTGTGCCACAGAGCATGTGCTGTGTCTTGTGACCAGATACTAAACTATATACTACTTCTATATATATACTATGTACTTATTATTCACTATAATTCTTTTTAACTGTATATCTTTGGATTTAGCCATGCAAACCCTAACATAAATGGGTGACTTATAGATTAAATTTACCCTAGATTTCAATTATGCACTTATATTGCTACTATTTTAGCTTCTGAAAGATAATGAAAGAATATAATCCTGCATGATACTTGAAACAGGGTTTGGAATACCACACCATAGTCCCTGAATCAAGGCGCCCGCTCGAGCCCAGCCCCCAAGTACCAGCCGCAACCCCCATGCCAGACCCATCATCAGCTTCTTTTCTCAGAACATTTCTAGCCCAACCGGAAAGCCGAGCACAAGGAGGAAAATTCATCCTCAACAAAGTGATGATCAGCCTACTCCTGCACCTCCTGGACAGCAAAGCCAAACAGAAAAAACTGCTCCAACAAACATCAAGAGAGCTCCAACTCGCGCTGGCCAATTTGAGAGACCTCCGAGGAAGGATGGAGGTGGTTGAAGCCGGCCAACTCACTAGAGGAAACCCAGCTCCGACCAAATCGTACGCAGTGTTGGTTGTCCCAAGGAGAACGCCTCACCCTACCCCACCAGCAAAATCTGAGATGATAGCAGCTCGTCCTGGGCTATCAATCATCCACACGCGTTCAGGCACCTCCCCTCTTAAAGAAGTCAATGCCAGTATTGTAGTTCGCAAGACGAAAAATTTTTGGAGAACCTTGACACTAAAGTCAATGGTGAGAAGGTCATGGTCAAAGCGTTCAGGTTCCTCCTGTCTGGGGACTTATTGTTCTACTCCAAGGATTGACACCACAGGGAGTGGCTGAATAGGAATTGACATACATGGAGCAAACAACTCCACCCGGATCTAGAAGCAACACCAAGCATGTATTTGGTTCTTATTCATGGGATCCCTCAAGGCTTTGAAGTTGACAAATTGGAGAGCAAGATTGTGTTGGCAACCGACAACTCATTCCTATCCAACAAGATCCACCGCATCCAATGGCTGGGAGGAAGCAGGGAACCGGACTACCCAAGGAATGCAGGAACAATTGTAGTCTCTTTCACCAACTCCGACCTAGCCAACAAGCTGATCAAGTAACAATGTGTATATTTGTAATTTCAACATTTTAGTGTGGAGCAATTCAAACAATTACCGCCACAGTGCTTCAAGTGCCTGGGCATGGGCCACTTTGGCAAGTGGTGCCGCGCAGGGCCAAAGTGTGGTAAGTGTGGCAATGCTCACAAAACGCGTGAATTCCCTGCCCCCACGGAGGGAGGCAGGAAGATTTGTATTCTCTGTAAAGAGGGTGGCAAGGAGAAGGAAATCTGGTCAACACATACACCGTTTGAAAAGGCGTGTGGCGTTAAACAAAACTGCCTAATTTCAAAAAATCACCTCCCTCATGATTAATACATCAGAAAGACTACCCCCCCCCCTTGAACCCCCCTTTTGTTGTACCTAGTATCCAGAATTGTGGAAATGCAATTGTTTCCACCCAATCATCAGCTGTGCAGTTGAACTGTCACAATAGCCAAGTTGTAACATTGATTATCCTGAATTCTGAGCCCGCCTCGTCTTTCTTTCTTCTTCTACAAGAACCATGGATAAACCCACTGACTCTTCTTCCCCCGGACCATGAGAACTGGTGGACTTTCAGCAGCCCAGAACACGCCCCAAAAAATCTGGCAGACAAGCACCGACTGGTGACTGATATAAGAAAAAAAATCCTTCTGATTCCATTAATGTATTGAATACTAACTCTAAATTTCTTCTTGCCATTGAAGTTAGTATGACCCCAAAAAACCAACTTCAACTGATTAATGTGTATAACCAACCAAGGGTCTTTTCAGGCATCCGGCTTCTGGAGGATTGGCTGGCTGGTACCGACAGCAGGAAAACAGCAACAATAATCGCAATTGACGCCAACCTCCACCAACGGCTTTGGAACCCAGCCGGCTACTTGCATTGCCATCCGGAGGCAGCTGACATAGTTTTTACCTGTGGTAGAGCCGGCTTCAGATTGAACATAGACAAGGACAACCCAACTTTTGTTTCAAGCCAAGGAGAAAGGACAATCATTGACCTAACTTGGACCAACTACCTGGGGAGCCAAGGTGCAAAGCTGTATTGACCACTTCTGAAATCACGGCTCAGATCATCAAAAGATACTGATTGAGCTAAATTTCTCCCCACCTTGCAGCACCCAACTCATCCCCCCACGGTGGAGCAAGGTTGATCAGGATGTCAGAATTTCAATCTGCGCTCTTCGGCGCGGTTGTGGATTCCCGCTCCAGAAGGCATGCTCCAACTCTCAGAACTCATTACAAGGAACGCTTGACCGACACAAGATTTCCTCATCCCGCTTGGAACCAATCAAATCCGACACACTAGCAAGATAGTCACGACAATCAATCAAACATCGTCGACTCAAAGCTGTCACGGGATCATCACTGTATCAAGAATCAAGAGTAGTGGTAACTACCCATTCTTCCTTGACTTCATATCATCCTCACTCTCTGCTCCTCCATGTTAACTAACATAGATCTTCAGTCTCTGTTCTTGTGTTTTGTTTGTTTTATTTCTTTCTTCTCCTGTTCCCTTCCAACCATCCCTCTCATAGCTTGTCCCATCCAGGTCCTCTAGGTACTTCCTTGTTTCTCTCATCTTCTCTTTTGTTTGTTTGTTTGTCTCTTTTCTAATGAAATCAACTCTAGTTTCGCCTCATATTCTCTTAGATTTACAGTCTCGACGGCACCGAAACAATTAGAGGATCTCGATGGCGGACAACGACTCTCATTCAAAGACCAACATCCCTCATCTCACCGAGACCAATTTCATACAATGGTCCATACGAATGACGGCTTATCTTCGTCACGCCAAACTTCTCAAGTACGCTACTGATTCTCCAGTCGAACTCGCTGGAGCAGCTGAAGTCGCAGTTGCAACAAAGCAAGCCGAAGCCGTGCACATACTTATGAGTCACATAAGCGAATCGGTATTCGAGGTCGTAGTCAATCCTGACATATCTGAGTCCCCACATGCTATCTGGTCCAGTATTCGAGCTTGCTTCGCATCAGCATCCGTCAACAACAAAGGAATGATTTGGCTTCGGTTCATGCGATACGAATACCGTGGTGTTCTCGTCGATTTCATCTCTGATATGCAAAAGATGCTCAACGAGATCAGGATGTTGAGTCTTGGAGTACCCAACAACATACTCAGCTTCTCGATTCTGTCTAAGCTATCCGAGGATCTCTACAATATCGTCGACAACATCATCATGAACGAAGTCATTTGCGAAAATCCAACAGCTGTACTCTTAAAACTACAAGAGATGGTACACCTCGATGACTCCAGAAAAGTGAAACACTCATTGAAGACGGTCAACAAACCAAATGAAGAAGGAGCGGCGGCTGCTCTTATGCACGAACCATCGAAAAATGGAAAAGGAAAATCTCGCCGACAAGCAAAGCCTTGCTGCGAACCCGGCAAACACAACTCCGCTGTCACTTTGCACGACGCGGCGCACTGCTGGCAACTTCACCCAGAACTCCGACCGCCCTCATGGGGGGCAGCTACTTCTAATGCCAGTCCGGCTACGCAATTGGTTGAGGTGAATGACGGCAGTGACTCTGAGGTGTCGATGCTATTGGTGGAGGCTCCAAATCGACCGATCGTAATGGATACCGGAGCAACCCATCACATGGTAAATGATCCGAAAGTCTTCATGCCGATGTCTGAAACCAACATAAAAATTTCAACCGGTGGTCACAAGAATTACTTGAATGCCACCGCGATTGGGTCGGCCATCTTGGTCAATCAAGATGGAAGACAACTTGTTTTGAACGATGTTTTACTCGTTCCAACTCTCAATCGGTGCCTAATCTCAGTACCAAGACTGTTCAACGACAATCTCTCACTCCACAAACTCGAGAACGACGCGGTGGAGGTCAGAATAGATGACTACTTTAGACTACAAGGCTCATTGAAAAACAACTTGTTAGAAATTCCTTCATCTTATTTCTCTGCAATCAAATCTGGTTCTTCCTGCTATCTATCCGGTCCGGTCACTCCAGACTGGCATACTCGCCTAGGGCACCCAAATCCAAGGTATCAGAAGATCCTTGTACCCAGTTCCAAAGATCAGATGTGTGAGATCTGTAAGTTATGCAAGCTTAAGGCGCTTCCTTTCAGCAGCAAATTCAAGGAAGTTGGGTCAGTACTAGACGCTGTTCACATGGATCTGGTAGGACCGTTTCAAACAAAATCTCTCTCTGGATACGCCTACTTTCTGACGTTGGTGGATCAATTCAGCGGTTACAAATCAGTTAGGTTTCTAAAAGCCAAAAGTGAGGCGTTTGAGCAATTTGTGGCATTTCGAGCACAGGCTGAAATCCAAACGGGGAAGAAACTCCGGTCGCTGATCTCGGATGGAGGAGGCGAGTTTGTCAACGACGAATTTGAACGTTTCTGCACGCAGGAGGGTATTGTACACAACAAATCGCCAGCTTACAACCCGCAAAACAACGGAATGGCTGAACAATCAAATCAGACCATTCTCACCAAGGCCCGTTGTTTACTCGTTCAGTCACAGCTGCCCAAAACCTTCTGGGCGGAGGCGGTGAACACTGCAACACAGCTGTCCAACATCAGCCCGTCCTCAACGAGAGATCTTGCCATACCCTATCAACTATGGACAGGAAGAATGATCAACCTGGACGTCCTTCGGCCATTTGGATGCTCGACGTATTCTCTCATCCCCCAGGAAAGGAGGACATTCAAGTTGGCGCCCACCGCCGAACGGGGGATACTCCTTGGCTATGAGAACGATTTTTCTTCATATCGCGTTTACAAGCTAGCTGCGAGGAAAATCTATCACACTCAAAATGTCAAGTTTGACAAAAACGTCTTTCCTGGACTCCTCGGGCAAGCACCAGCCACTGAAATGGATCTTCTGGATGACTTGGAGGGATCCACACTGCCGGCAAGCACTGTGACAAGCGACGTGGACACCTCCAAGAACATCAATGACTCCGTGAGCCCAAGAGTGTCACAAGAATCAATCACCGTAAACCAAGAAACACCGCCAACGCCAAACCGTGCGTCAAAAGACATAAGCAGCGCGATATCAACAGACAACGTCTTGTCAGTAGACAGAAGAGGCAACAACATTCTTTTCTTGTGTATCTAGCTGAAAACACAGAACACGACACGCCAACATCATACATTCAAGCCATCAACTCGGCAGGGTTGACGTTCTGGAAGAAAGCTGTGGAAAAAGAAATCACCAACATGGAAGACCACGACGTCTGGGCGATAGTTCAAAGACCTGATCAAACAAAATGTATCAATTGTACCTGGGTGTTCAAGATCAAGAGAGATCAATTGAACATTCCTATTGAATACAAGGCGCGACTTTGTGCGCAGGGTTTTCAGCAGATAGAAGGAAAAGACTACTTTGTGACTTATGCTCCAACAGGAAAAATGGTTTCACTTTGAATGCTGATCATTCACGCATTAAAACACAATCTGCTCTTTCACCAAATCGACATCAAGAGCGCCTTCCTGAACGCACCGCTGGAAGAAGATATACATATCAACCCACCACCCGGAGTCACTGTGCCACCAAATCATGTCTTAAAGCTCAAGAAGGCAATGTATGGACTCAAGCAAGCTCCCCACGCGTGGCATCAAACATTGACGGAATGGCTGTTCAAGATCGGCTTTCGAAGGTGTGATGCTGAGCCTTGTGTATTCTGGAGAAAAGGAACTTTTCTATACCTACACGTGGACGACCTAGCTATCTTTAGCAAAAACCCGGAAATCTTCAAAAACGAGGTGCGGTCACAATTCCGAATCAAGGACCTGGGAGAATCAAGCCTACTCCTAGGAATGAACGTGACACAAGAAGCTGGATCTGTGACACTATCTCAACGCCACTACATTGAAGCCCAACTGGAAAGATTCCACATCCAACAGCTATACCCAGCTTCGACTCCCATGAAGCCAGGCGGACATCTCGTCAGAGCATCAAAAGCAGACAGGCAAGCGTTTCTGGAATCCGGAAATAACTACCGATCTTTGGTCGGTGCTTTGAACTATCTCAGTGTCACGACTTGGCCAGACATCACATTCGCTGTTAGCTCGCTGTCCCAACACCTGAAGCAGCCGGGCACCTCTCACTGGGATGCCGGCATCCAAGTATTCAGATATCTGAAAGGGACAAAAGACATCGGTCTGCGGTTTAACAAATCCGCGCCGGGGGAACATGTGTTGGTTGGGTACGCGGATGCAGACTGGGCGTCGTGTCCGGAATCTCGTCGATCAGTTTCAGGCAACTTGGTACTGTACAACGGCAACGTGATATCTTGGAAGTCAAAGAAGCAGCCCACGCTTTCACTATCATCTACCGAGGCCAAATACAAGTCGATAGGTGATATAACAAAAGAAATAATGTGGATCAAAACGTTGCTTAAAAAGGTTTTCAACATCAAACTTCCTGGGCCGACAAAAATTTATGACGACAATCAAGGTGCAATAGCTTTGGAAAACGATGCGTCAAATCACTCCAACTACAAGACGAAACATATGTCCTTAAGACATCATTTTATCAGAAGAGAAATAAAAATCAAGTCAATAATTCTAGAATACGTTCCATCACACAAGATGCTGGCCGACTTTCTGACGAAGGCGGTAGGGAAGGTATCCATCAAAAGAGCTCTACAGGGACTTCATCTTCTGTGCTCATAGCCTGTTCGGCAATGAGCAAGCAGGTGTGTCAGAATTTCAATCTGCGCTCTTCGGCGCGGTTGTGGATTCCCGCTCCAGAAGGCGCGCTCCAACTCTCAGAACTCATTACAAGGAACGCTTGACCGACACAAGATTTCCTCATCCCGCTTGGAACCAATCAAATCCGACACACTAGCAAGATAGTCACGACAATCAATCAAACATCGTCGACTCAAAGCTGTCACGGGATCATCACTGTATCAAGAATCAAGAGTAGTGGTAACTACCCATTCTTCCTTGACTTCATATCATCCTCACTCTCTGCTCCTCCATGTTAACTAACATAGATCTTCATTCTCTGTTCTTGTGTTTTGTTTGTTTTATTTCTTTCTTCTCCTGTTCCCTTCCAACCATCCCTCTCATAGCTTGTCCCATCCAGGTCCTCTAGGTACTTCCTTGTTTCTCTCATCTTCTCTTTTGTTTGTTTGTTTGTCTCTTGTCTAATGAAATCAACTCTAGTTTTGCCTCATATTCTCTTACAGGAAAGGTTCTGCCAAGAACTAACAGAAAGCTTGAATCAGCTGAGTTCCCCGTCTTCAAAGGATGAAATAGACAGTGTAGAATCCACACTGACGTCGTTAATTTGTGAAACGTGGCTCCGACAAGGAAAATCTTGTCGCAACCACCCTGCAAGAGTCAAGAAGTGGTGGGACCCCGGTGTGGAAATAATGGCGACCCCGGTAATAGAAAAGGTAGGTTGCCCTTCTTCCTGGTTGGTTCCGGTGGTTCTTTGATTTCCTCTGCGGGATAAACAACGGTTAGCGGATAGTTAACTGGATTCCCTGCAACACCTTATACTCAGCAAGGGGACCGTTCCTCTTGCGTTCATCTTCCTGATGTTGCCCTTCACAGTTACACTTGTCCGCTGTGGGAGAACTTATATACCAGAGGTGCAGCACTGAAGTTGAGCCCGCAGCCGCGGGCTCAGCGGCAGACTGAGGCTGAGGTAAGGGGGTACCTACCAAATGTCATCGGAAATTCCGCGGGGAACAGCACGGGGCGCAGCATGTGACATTCTATAGTTGGCGCGGGCAATCGGTCAAGCGGACGAAGGCCGCTTCAGTATGCGCGACGTAGTGGACCGGGCGGAACCACGGGGTTCGGGGCGCCAGGCCGCAAGCGGAGCGGGGGCAGAAGAAGCGGAGTCGTGTGCAGGGGAGCAACAGACGGCTACGGGGGTCAACGGGGTATAGTAGTCGGGGACAGGCTGCGGTGTGATGCGGGATCAAGGAGACAGGCAAGTAGGGCTCCAGGGACAGTACCGGGGAATGCGGGACATGATCGGGGGGACTGTTGTATAAATAGAGGGTTGTACCAGGGCTGCGGGATCTTATCTTATCTTATCATCTTAGTAGATAGCTATCAACTACAGCGTATATAAGAAAACCTCAATGTTTAGAGTTCTCTCAGCGATTATTCAGCGTGTGCGGACAAGCGGAACTGCGTAGGGCATCATCAGGACGACAAACACAAGAGGAACGGTCCCCTTGCTGAGTATAAGGTGTTGCAGGGAAACCAGTTGACTATCCGCTGACAGTGTTTATCCCGCAGAGGAAATCAAAGAACCACCGGAACCAACCAGGAAGAAGGGCAACCTACCATTTCTGTTACCGAGGTCGCCTTTAATTTCCACACCGCACACGCTGAAAGTTGTTGAGAGAGTTCTAAAGTAAAAGTGATTTCTTATATGCGCTGTAGTTGATAGCTATCTATTTCAATGATAAGATAAGATAAGATCCCGCAACCCTGGTACAACACTCTATTTATACAACTCTCCCCCCGGTCCTGACCCGCAATCCCCGGTACCATCCCTGGAGCCCTACTTGCCCGTCTCCTCAATCCCGCATTGCACCGCAGCCTGTCCCCGACTACTATACCCCGTTGACTGCAGTCGTCTGTTGCTCCCCTGCACACGACTCCGCTCCTTCTGCCCCCGCTCTGCTTGCGGGCCTGGTACCCCGAACCCCGTGGTTCCACCCGGTCCCCTACGTTGCGCATACTGAAGCGGCCTTTGTCCGCTTGACCAATCGACCGCGCCAACTATAGAATGTCACATGCTGCACCCTCGTGCTTTTCCCCGCGGAATGTCCGATGACATTTGGTAAGTACCCCCGTTACCTCAGCCGAGCCCGCGGCTGCGGGCTCAGCTTCAGTGCTGCACCTCCTGTATATAAGTTCTCCCACACCGGAGATCTTAAACCCTTTGGTCAAGGCAAGGAATAAGTGCCACTGTCTCATGCTGCTATTCTAACTAACTCCCCCAAAAACATCCACAGGTTTAACCACTGGAACAACCTCTTCAAGGAGAAAGTGGTAGAACTCAAGCAACTGCACTGGCAAAGGTTCCTGGTGACGACAACAGCAACATTGGTCTTTCAAGCGTTTCAGTTCACCAAACCAAGAAGCGGAAATGGGGTCCTACCACTTCAAACCAAATCAGGATCTCTCACCTCAAACAAAGCAGAACAGGTGGAGCTGCTATTCAAGGGAACATTGGTGGTCAACAGATTCTGTGATTTACACAACATCAACCCACTAAAAGACTCCCATTTTTTAGTTTACCCCAAGATAGCAATTGAAGAAACTCGGAACGTACTGGCAAAGTTGATAAAGAAGAAGGCGGTGGGGCCGGACAGAATTCCAAATGAACTCCTGAGCTGCACAAACCTTGTCCTGGCCCAATTGTTAACAAAGCTGATGAACCGCTGTCTGCAATTAGAATACTTCCCGAAAGCCTGGAAGACCGCAACCACAACAATCCTCAGGAAATTCAACAAGGTTGATTACACAGCCCCCGGGGCATATTGCCCTATTGCCCTGCTAAGTACAATGGACAAGGTATTCAAAAAGATTATTGCTGACCAACTGGCTTTTTGGGCAGAAACAAGGAACATCTTACCGGACGGGCACATGGGGGGAAGGCAAGGAAAGAGTGGTGAGGACGCCATGCTAGCCCTCACCATGTGGACAAAGAAGAAATGGCCCAAAGGAAGGTAGTGGCGGCCCTGTTCTTAGACGTCAAGCCGGCCTACCCCTCAGTTTACCCCGCTAGATTGATTCACACTCTCAGACGGCTAGGCTGCCTGGCGTACCTCTGGAAAATTGTTGGCCGCTTCCTGGAAGGCCAATCAACATGACTCAAGCTGGCCAATTACATTTCTAGGGAATTCTCAATAAGCAAGGGTCTCCCACAGGGGTCCCCCCTTTCCGTGATCCTCTACATAATATACAACAGTGATTTACTGATCAAAACTTTCTCTTTCATACAAGACAGAGTATCCTTAGGCTTCATCAATTATGTGGTTCACCTGGTGGCCCACTCAATGTTGAAGGGAGCGCAGGAGGGCCTTTCGGAGCTTGGTGATTCTTTGCGGAATGGGGAAAGACCCACAGGGCAATCTTTGATAGCGCTAAGGCGCAATACATTGTGTTTACAAATACCCACCCTGTTAAGTCCCCTTTTGACTTTGATACAGCAAAGCTGCAGCCACTGGCAGAGGTAAAATGGCTTGGCATCTGGTTTGATGAACACCTGAATTTTTGTAAGCAGACAGGACAGGTGAAAAAGAAGGCCAAGCAAACACTGGACCAGCTACAACGGATTGGCAAATAAACATGGGGTGTGAAGGAACGGGAGAGGGGACTGCTCATCACGGCGGTGCTTACAGCTTGGGTGCTTTATGGGGTCCAGGTTTGGTATTCAAACCAGAACAAATCTAAGGTGGAAAATATGCTGAATTTTATCAACAACCAAGCAGCCAGGTATATCACAGGGGCTCTGAAATCCACTCCCATTGCATACCTCCAACGGCATCAACCTTTCCAGCAGATCAACTTGTTGGCTGGTAACCGAATATCAAACTTCCTCTTAACCAAGATGGCATGTACAGGTTTCTCACCAACTCTAATTGAAAGACAGATTAGGCAAGATGGTGCAGCAGGGGCAGGGAAATTCCCTGACCCTGTCAGCGCAAACCTGATGAAAGATAAATTCGAGACGCTGACCTGGCTGACTTAGAACAGATAAGCTTTTTCATCCCGGAATCTCCCCCGTGGGCAATGAGGGATTGGCTGGAGATCAGGATCAACACAGGGAGTAAGGCGGAAGTAGCTCACAAAATTACAGACAAAGTGAATTCCACCCCGGGGAGTCACTTATTTATCTACACAGATGGATTGGCCCCCGAGAAGGGGCTGGGGGCTGCCGCAACAACAGCTGACGGACGTTTCTCAAGGATTGCAGGGCTAGGATCAAGCAACCGGGCATCAAACTTTGAATGCAAAGTGGTTGGAATTTTGCTTGGCCTGAAGTTGGGGTACAACATGGTAGAGCAGGGTATCTCCCGAACCATCACCATCCTTTTGGACAGCCAGGAAGCCATCCAACGCTTGCTGCGCCCAACAGCGCCTAAATTGGGGCAGTATTTACTCTTACAGATCTTAGATGTTCTAAAGACCATCCCAGCTGACGTCAAGATCCGGGTGTGGTGGTGCCCTGGCCATGTGGGGGTACAGGGAAATGAAGTAGTGGACAGGAAAGCAGAAACAGCGTGTGGCGAGGACCAGGACACACCACAACTCAGGCAGAGCCTCGAGAAGGTGCGGGCCCAAATGGTGGATCGACGTCAACGGCTGAAGGATTGACCAGCTCTGGAATTCCCCCTTTCAAAAATTTTTCATCACCTCCGTTTGGGCCATGTGCACTTGAACAATTTCCTATTCCAATGCAAACTGCACCCATACCCGGTATGCAAGAAGTGCAACGTCAACGAGATGGTGGACCATTTTCTCATATATTGCAGGGCTCACCACATTCACCGGAAGAAACTACAACAAGAATTAAAACAACTCAAATTGGGGTTGGCCTCTCTATCAAATCGGTATTTACTGAACACGCCTACGGCCACTCCAGCTGTTGCAAGTTTCATTTTGGGGTCGGGCCGTTTCCCAGAAGCAAATCTTTGCATTCTCCTGCATCACGCAGGATTTCACCCGGTCCTTAAAGGACAACACACGGCGATTCAATTTAAAAACCCTTTTTCTGTGTCCTAGACTGGTTTTCTCGTATTTTCTCTCCCCATCTCTGTTTTACTTTGTGATTTCCTCTTGTGTTTCTTTTTCTTTTTCTCCTTTTTTCTCCTTCTCTCAAGTGCTTTTTACCCGTGTTCTTCATTGTACACAGTGTCAGGAAAAATTGTAACCCAATAGGGGAAACTTTTTAGTTAGTAGCTGCATTAAAAACTGATTGTTGTTACCTCATGGTGCGCAATGTCAAATCAAACTGCACTCACAAAAAAAAAAAAAAAAACCATAAACTCACAGAACCTTACATGCAGGGGAATGAGTGTGTAATCTAAGAGTTTCTCACCAAAAAACATTTTATGAATTCATGCATAAATCAGAAATCAACTTTGCACACCATAATTGTAAAAAGATATGAACTGAGCCTGAGCCTGAATGGCACATTGATAAACCTTGCTTGTTAGCAAACTTCTATCAGTTATGTGAATTGGGCTATTTAAACAGATTCAAAGCAAGGAGAAACAAAAAAGAGAGACCTCGGGTAGCTTAGAAACAGAGTAGGTAGATATGAAGAAAGCTTGATACAGACAAATCCTCTTAAGTATATGTTCATGAAACATATGATATGCATTTATTATATATTCAGTTGATAGTATGGTAGTACATGTATGCTAAGGGTGGTGTAGATCTGGATTCGAGAGATAACGAAGAAAGTGAGTGGGAAAGGGCTATTACCATATGTCACATGTGATGTAAATATGTGGATACACGACTGATCTCGGTTTTCTCCTGCCTCAGCTATATGTGAAATAACACGAAAATAGAAAGATTTGACTGGGAACAGAAAAGGCCTAAAGGTTAAGTTTTTTTTGTTGCTATTTATGCGTATCAAATGGAAAGAATATTTCATTTCCTTTCCTTCATGTATGCATGATAGACCTATACAGTAAAAAATAGTGGTAATAAGGGAAACGAAGTTTGAGAGGGGAAGCGGGAGGATCAATCGTAATCGAACGGAGGTTCGAAGTTTTCCTCATCGTACCAACGGTCCAGGTCGAGCCATTCGGCTGGATCAGGCCGGTACTGGGAGTCTTCCGCCGAAGTCGACGATTCTGGAGCGTTCCGGCCTCTTCCTCCTTCTGGTGCTTCTGCATGATTATCATTATCGCTATGATTGTTGTTGTCGACAAGTGAGTATCGGCTATGGATAGCATAGGAGATTAATCCGAGATCAGTACTCTATAATATGGTATGAAACCAGATACTTGGCTTGTAACAACAACTTCTCTCGAGGGAAGAAAAGACGGTTGGACAACTTACCATACCGGACACGAACCGTTCTGTTTTAACCACTGCACGATACAATCTTCATCATGAAAGAAATGTTTACAGGGCAGCTCCATACATGAATCACCCCCTGCGAAGTTATCTTTGCAAATTGCACATTCGATGGAATCCTCTTGGCCTGGAGGAAAATTGCACATTAATAATTTTGTATTTCAAAACAAAGACAAAAACGTAAGATTGATGAGAAATAAACAGTTTGGACTAACCGACACAAGAAGAGTCGAATTTGAACTTCCTTAAAGATGTGATAGTACTTTCGGAAGCAGGGATGGGGTTATGACCACCATTAGCGCCAGTCATGTTGATCAATTGGTTCAAGATATCCTGCATGGTTGAGTCATTAGCCACGTAATCCCCGAGGTTCTGGCCTAAAGGGCTGTTGTGATCCATGTCGAACTGAGTGGTAAAACCGAACCCGCCGGTGGGCCCGTTGAAGACAAATCCATTGACGCCATTGCGAGAGGTATCGGATTGGTTGAGCGAGTTGAGAATGTTGATGAATTGGCGCAGAGGATGTGATTCCTCTAAGTTCACCCGAGGCGACCTCGGAGTGGGGCGGGGATGAGTTCGATGGGGGGTTTCCTCGGGTCGATCTTCGTGAGAATTTCCTGTTCGAGTTTCTGGGGATCCGGACGACGGCGATGATGCGGAGGATGGAGGTGACGGGGGCTGGTTGCTTGAAGTAGATCTCTCAGCTCGGGGGGTGTTGGCGGCATTATTACTTTCTGGGGCCCGACGCTCGTTGTCAGATCCTGCGCTGTTTGATGGAGTTAGGCCAAAGGCAGACTGAAGTAAACTGGGTGAATTTCAGAGGAGATCGAATTCAATCAATTGGAAAGAGTAAAAAAATAATTGGCTATCAGAATCACTCACGATAAGAGTCCGTTTAAAGGCTGATGGGGTGGGTTAGCGCCAGTACCAAACCTAAAACCATCCTCGGTTGGGGCTCGTTCGCCAGCCGATGGACTTGATGGCGCTGATGAGGGTCTTGGATCAGTGGGACGATGAGGAGCCTCATTTGGATCGTTGAGGTTCGAGTTTGAGGGCCGGGAGCCAAAGGTGAAGGTGTAAATACCCTGAGCTACCGAGCGGGGGGCGTTGGAAGAATTCTGGCTGCTTCGGCTGTTGTCGTTGGAAGGATCCTGGCTGTTTCGGTTATGGTTGTTATTGCTGGTATCCTCGTTATTTTCGGCTGAGTGGTCGGCAAAGGGGTTTGGACTTGCAAAGGTTCGGGGTGAGTAATGTTGAGCAAGAAAGTCGCCTATACTACTCAACGAATGAGGCCCTAATCGATGTTGAGGTGCAGCTAGAGCGGATCGGAAGAGTGAATGAGCTATTTACTCGCCTCTGTTCAAACTTTGGGCAACATAGGCTTACGACGAGAAGAAGGTGTGGTCTGATCATGATCGGGTGGATTGGGGATCGAGGGAGCTGAGAGTATGTTGATGAGGGGGTCGATAAAGTTGATAAAAGGAGCCTGATGAAACGGTTGTCGGTTGGTTCCCTGTTGATGATGGCGAGGGTTCTGCTGCTGTTGTTGTTCGTATCGTTGCCTGGTACTCGGGATCGGCGGACTATCGTCATCTTGAAAGGAATCGAAGAAATGGCGGTGGGAACGATTCGAGTATGATGGCTGGTTGTAGGAAGGGGAGGCCGAGCCGGATGAGGATGATAGCTCTTCGACGAAGCTCGAATGACATATCAAACACTGAGGGTCTTGAGGCTCGAAAGGCTCAGAGAAATAAGCTTGGCAAGCCTATGAAATTAAACAAACATGTGAATGGTGTCAGTGGGATTCAGAGAAGAGAGCGAATGATGAAGATGGATTGAATTGTGTGTTTACATGGCAAAGCCATCGAGAGGAATTCGATTGGTGAACTTCTGACATGACGATAGGTTAGAATTTGACTTGGTTCTTGGTAAGATGTGAGAGCTCGAGTGGTGAACCGTGAGAGATGATCTGGATTGAGAATGAATCACCGGATCGGGTAAATATTGGGGATGATGATCCGAGTTCGATCCGATCGATCGACCGATTCCTTCGATTGCGTTCGACAACCAACTCGAATAAATTCCTGATGGGCAACACAAGATAAGCAAGACCATACATATCACCATTCTCAGGACTGCGTAGTTATCCCTCTATTAAATTCTGCAGTAAGAACCTCACCCATCCCACATGCAGAAATTCATGAATCTCAGGGACATAATGGAAAACAAATTTCTTTTCACCAAAAATTGAGCTTTAAGGCTACAATATATATAAAGTTGTAGGTGCTGTACTAGATCTTGGCAGGAATTCCTCCAAGTAAATTTAGACCATAATTGTCTTTTAGCATTGTTGACTAAATCAAAACTATGTATTGTGTTTTCACAAAAGCTTGGACTGCTTGGTGAATTTTGGATAATAGAGTTATGTGCTTGTGAGCACAGCTTGAGGTTAATCCTGAGGTTTCTACCACCAACAGTAGTACTGGGCTTATGACTTCATCCTCCCAGCTGTGGGTGAGCTCAAGCCTGGTTGCAAATATGGTCACTGGAAACCAACCCACAAATCCAATCCCACCTTCACCAATGCTGCCTGCCACAATTGCTACCACCAACATAATTGTTTTTGGTTCTTACGTGCCAGAAACCAATATTGCCTTGGTCTGCATGGGACATCAAGGAGTTGGATTAACAGATATTTCAAAATCATTGGAGGCATCAATATCACACCAATATTTCTTTGGTGGCTTCAACTTGTTGAAGAGACCAGGTGTGTAATTAAAGACCCAAGTTTGTTTGGATTCTGAGGCCAGCCTTCTGGCCTGAACAGAGAGGAGTGTGATTTTATGATAAAATTTGTTTTACCCAAACCCAGCCTATTTCTTTATGAGATCCAAGAGTGACTGTACAGATTTTCCAGGGTTCTTATCAGCACTGAAACCCTTCACCAGAATCTTGTTGAGAAATTGTTGATAAAGTTGAAGAAATCAGAGACCAAAAAAATATGCAAGTCATTGATTTTCAAATTTCCTTTGTTGAACAGATGGTGGTTTTTCCAGCAGAATTCCTGTTGTGTACTGGTGTGGTGGTCTTAACCTGTCAGCTTGCTACTATGACAGAGCAACCTGTCACAAAAATTATTATAAAATATATATATAATATCAAATAGTAGTTAGAATATTATTTGATATTCTGAATCTACACCAAAATTAACCTAGGGTACCTCACTCACAGGTACCCCTAATTCTCACTCCTTCACTATGTAAATTAGCATACAAGAATTAGCAAGTACCTTTAATAAAAGGCACTTGCATCAATTAAAATGCTTATATATGTAAATACATATGCTTAAACCCCATTTCCTGTCACGGAAATGAGGTGTTGTGTAAATTAGGGGAGATAGTGTAAATACACCGTGTTTGACTCAAACCCCGCGTACCGCAGTCCGCAGAACTTGAAGTTCAACCCGCGTGACTGAAAGCCCGCGCCAAAGTTGGGATATAAGCCCCCGCGCAAGCATTAAGCCCCTTACAGGCTCTCAGCTGGCACAAGGACTCCACAGTCACTCAGGTACACCCAAATCAGTAAAAACACGCCCCAGTGACTTCATTACATATGTTACATATGTAATAAAGGTTACTGGGGATTAAATAATTAATTATATTAGATTGTATTATTATTTATACATATAAATAAAATATACTGACTGAACAAACAGTACAAACAATACTGTGGCTTATTATCCAAATAAGCCACTAGTATTAAATCTATAACAACCAGTACTGATGTACTACAGACTGTAAGACAATATAAATATGTAAATAAATAATAAAATACAGTAATAAAATCAATTGGTGACGTGTATTCAAAGCAGGGGCTGCTGAAGCGTCACCAAGAAAGCAAAAATGGCCAAAATGTGGTCCACAGATCCCACAAGTTGGCCAATAATTCCTACAGGGTCCCCAGGGGGAACTCAAGACTATTTACGGAGCTCTTCAACCGCCCAAAGAAGGCTCCTCATGCTTCCCAATACCCACTAACAACCTTACCCACTTATTATTAGATATACATCTTTATAACACAGTCTGGTAAGCTTCTTAGGAGTTATTCTTTAGCCCTGTCTTCCCCAACAGCTTCACAGTGACCACCCAGCTCCACCATCCATCCATCCAAGCGCTTCAAACTGTCCAGTTTCACCCAGATTATCCCCAAGATCCCTCAAGGTTTATTACTAGTAAGTAATAACCCTTTTCTTGAAGATATTCCCCACTTTCCTTTCCTGGGATTAAACCACCCCTGTTCCAACAGGCCCCAGTGTTCCAGGTACCTAAATCCTCTGCAATTTATTTTTAAGATACCTTAGAGGGATATAAACCACCCCTGATTTATCAGGCCCCTCTGGTTTTAATTATATTAAATTTATTTAATATAATTATTACCTCATTTTTCTCTCAATTTTTACGTCACAATTCCCCCATATCTTTTGGGAATTGCAACTTTTTACCTTACCCAGAGTTTATATACTCTTTCCATCTATCTTTGCACCACCTGTAGCTAGAAGGACTTGTCCTTGGCATCAGGGAGGCTGACATAACCTGTTGCATGCAAAAAAAAAATGCCAAACAGTCACCTCATGTCTAAAATAATGACAGTCATCAAAATATTATTAAATAAATGGAATATACATACCAAATTAACCATGGTGACTCACTTCACCTACCCACTTAGCTCTGGTATCTAATTAGGAGATAGCTGTTGAAGTGTAAAACTAGGCACTGCTTGATACAAATTGCTAACACATCCATGTGAGACTTCATACCAGCATTGGAGGCAATACATCATCATCACCATCACACAAGCATACACATCAAAATGTATTCAACATTAGGCAATACATAATTAGCTCAATGGTTAGAGAATCACTCATGAATTCTGAGGTTGTGGGTTCAAGTCCCATAGTACACAACCTTTCTTTTCACTTGTTTAATAATAGCCACAATTGATAAGTTTTTCCCCTGCCATAAGTGGTCAGAAAATTAAATATACACAGCACTAGATAATTCCAATCCTTATCAATAAAAGAGACAGAAGCTCCAATATATCCAAAGCAATTTCCTTTTGTGGTCCAAACATCATGTATCAAGCTGAACTTGCTCTCAGAATTATGTTGAAATGTAGTTTAAAGGAGTTTAAGTAATCCAATGCAATGATATTCACCTTCAACCGGCGGATCATAGCCTCTTTTAAATCCAAGTACACCACTTGTCCAGAAGTTGCAGACCACTTTTTTTGAGCAAATTTTCTTGAGCTTGACAATAGGAGAATGTAGCTTTGAGATAGGGGTCTTCAACACAATCAAAAGGTAATTATTTTTGTAACAGCCATAGAGTTATTATCTTATTGAGAACCTGGTTATCAAATTTTTCTACAGGGGCAAAATATTTGGTGAGCAATCCAAATTGGGTAGTCTGCTTGATTCTGTCCTCTTCAAGTGCTTTTGGTGGAAGCTTGGCGCCAGAAGTGATTGCTTGATGACATTTGGGGCATCCATGAGAAATCCTTACTTTTTGATGGTATGAGAACTCCTTTTTGGATGGGGTAGTTCTGTGAGGGGGAAATAACAGTTATAGTATTTCAGGTATGTATGAATTTATTACAACTGTTAAGGGTGGTTTGAAAGACCTGCCCCTCTATTTGATACAAGAGTTAACACAACAATTTTATTTATTGTTGTGGCTGATAACTTTCTTTTTGTTTTCTTTAAGAGAACTATTTATTTAGTAATCTCTTATCAGACAAAGATCTAATTTCAACTACAAATAATCAGCAATGAGCTTGATGAAGGGATCAGGGAAGTAGATGGTGGAATGATTGTTACAGAAAGTTGTGGTAAATGGAATACAAGATTTTGGAATTGACGAGGAAAAGTATTTATATGTGTAAGATTTATTTGTTTTCCTTTTTAGATGCAGTCTGAGAAAATGAGTAGAAGGATTTTTGGTATAATGTGAAATATTCAAAGTGGTGTGCCCTGTTCCTTAACCTTTAGTTAAAAGAGTACAAATTTTCCTCCTTTATTTCTTTTGTGTAGTTTAAAATGATATGAAAGATTCTATTGTGGGTCACCTGATTAAGATCACACTACTATATGGATGGGTAGTTTTATTTAGTTTGCTAGCTAGATGGTGGGGACTGGGATGAATCCAATGTCTCTGTATCCCTGCCTCCTTATATAGTAAAATATGAGATATTTTTGCTGGTGTAACATCTGATTGAGGTATTTATGCTGGTGGGGTTTCTTTTTCTACACTTCCTTTATGCAAGAAGTGCATAAATTGAGCTATTTATGCTGGTGGTGTTGTCTAATCTTGCACTGCTTCATGCAGGGAGTGCATAAAGTGAGCTATTTCTGCTGGTGATGTTATGTAATCAGGCTGTGCCACAGAGCATGTGCTTTGTCTTGTGACCAGACACTAAACTATATACTACTTCTATATATATACTATGTGTCTACTATTCCCTATAGTTCTTTTTAACTATATATCTTTTGATTTAGCCATGCAAACTTTGAGACATGAATGGGTGACTATATATTAAATTTATCCTAGATTCCAATTCTGCAATTGCATTGCTGATATTATATCTCCTGGAAGTTGATGTAAGCATATTAAGCTGAATGATACTTGAAACAGGATTTGGAATACCACGACAAGAACCATCACAATGAGTAAAACAATTTGAAAACCTGCTTGCAGACACCATGACATCTTTCTTACACCACAAGCATGTATAGGTTGATGGAATTGTACATGTCAGCATTTCTTCACAGTTATATCAGTATACATTCATTTCAAACACTTGGCTATCAAGAAATGCACACATCACCTGAACGCCAAGTTGGTTTGGAAAAAAATCCTTTGGATCATCAAATTGAGGGTTTTTCTTTTTACATTTGGTTTTTGCCTTTGCCTTTTTGTCATCCAAGTCACCACAGATGTTTGCTCAGCACCTGTTTCCAAGTGCCTTTTTCAAACTCATGCCAAGGTTTGGTCTGATCCTTGTGGTTTGAAGTTGGTCTGATCTTGGTTAAACAGCCAAGGTGATTTAATGCACAATCTATACTGATGTTACCTGGAATCATGCCAGATGTTTTTTGTAATGCACCTGTATAATGTACTCCATAACCATTTTGAAACCCAGCCCAACTGTATGATCAGGTGGAATTGATCAATAGTTCTGACCAAAGATAAGAATTTTTTTGACCATGATGAATTTTAACCTCTGTGTGAACCCATACCCCATAGTTTGCTCTCAAACATTCTTTTTATGATTTTCAGTGCACACAGAATTCAAAAGGAGGTATGGGAGGTGACAGAGTAATTATCAATTATGCTTGAACTTGGTCCCCTCTGGAACTTTTTCCCCTTGTGCCAAGGTATTATCCTTGCCAAAAATATGACAGTTTGTCTTAAATCATAGCTTTAATCTGGTTTAAATTTTGTCTGCATTTTATGAGGAAATAGCTGGAAGAATTTTTCACACAACTGTATGCGCTTACATTTGTGTGAAACCTATATTACCACACAGCCAAGTGATGCTGAGCTGAGTGCCCACAAAACACTGGAATATTAGGTGAAATATTTAAAAATGTTATATATTATTTTCACCTATATGTACACACATTCTTTTTTGGGGATTTTATGAAGTGATTTCACCCGCTGGATAATTTGGGGCTCCCCTGAACTTGGACTTTACTTCCAAAACTCATGAAAAAAATAGGAAAATTCCCTAAAAAGTATGTATTTGAGAATGCCTGGATGCCTATCTGCCACCTGCCAGATCACAAGGTGGTTACAGTGGTTGATTCAGCACTTTTTCATCCTTTGTTGCAAAGAAGAAAAAAAACATCAAGGGTTTAGCCAGTGATTGAAGCTAGCTCAGTTCAAAAGGTAAACATTTTTCATCTCTTAAGATGTGACACTTATAGCATAAATCAATAAACAAGATATAATTATCCACTATATTAAATTTTTTCCACACATCTATAAGTATCTTGAGTGATGAAAACAGAAAGATGATTCATTTAATTTATGCAATTTCATAAGAAATGTATATCTACCAAGCCAAAAGTTTTGTTTTCCGTGTATGAAAACCAATTTTCAGCCCTGTGGAAGACACAACAAGCATGTGATCAATGAAAATATTTTTTTACATCAAGAAAAGTCTGTTTTCTTCCAAGAAGTTGAGATTTCTTTGCAGTGGGAAAGTTAAAAGAATGAAAATAATCCAGTTTGTCTGATTATCAAGCTGATATGAACCCATCTTCAACACAAATTCAGAAAGGTTCAGCATCAATTCAGCCAAACAAGCAAACATTCAGCACAAAATTATGCATAACCTCTGCAGGGATCTTACCGGGTTCCTAAAGAGAGGGGTAATGGCACTTGCATGCAAGTCCTGAGCAAACTCCCATGGTGAGTCTTGAGCAAGATCAATCACATTTGAGCTTGGAAAATCAGAGGTTGATATGAGCTGACTCAGAGTATTGTTGTTCTTTTTCTTTCCAGGGAGTGGAGTGTTTTTTCTTCATTTGAAGATTCTGATGTAGGGTCTTTTTGTGTTTTTGATTGGGAATTTGATACCAATGATGCTGATGCAATGTGACTTCTTTTTAATAAAATTGGTTGCACAATTGACAGGTGTGAATCTGGCAAAGGATGACTCATTCTGCATTGCCTTATAGGTGTGGTGACTTGTGAAGATCTGCGGGTATGGCCACCTGATGAATCAGTCATATTTCCATATTGATTGGGCATTGGTGCTGGCTGAATAGATTGATACACATTTGGTTTGACAAAAGGAAATTAATTGGAGAGTTGACTCTGAAGTGAGGATTTGAAAACAGTCTCTGGTTGAAGTTTGGCTCCACATCAGATGTTTATTGCAAAGAGAAACAATGTATCATCTTCAACCCCCCCTGTTGACAGAATACTAATCTACACACTGTAATTATTTATTCGAGTCACATTCCATTTGGTAATCTTGGGCGTTGATAAACACACGCCAACAACGCACGCCAACAGCGCACACCAACACCAACCCGCACGCCAATTTTTTTTTTTGGCGTGCGGGGCCTACACGCCAATTTTTTTTGGCGTGCAGGGTTTACACGCCAAAACAATTGATGTGTGGGAGTGCACGCCAAACAATTGGTGTGTGGGTCCCACACACCAATTTTTTTTGGCGTGCGGGGCCCACACGCCAATTGTTTGGCGTGCGGGGGTTGGCGTGTGGGGATATTGCATGCAAAATCCCCAAATACATACAACACATATGTGTATATGAATGCGTTTGCATATACACATATGTGTGAGCACGTAATTGAACCGGTCCACCGGTTCAATTACGTGAGCACCCCGGGTCTGATTCCTGAACAGAATCAGACTTGTGGTTCTGGTTTTTTCAACCAGAACCACAACAAAGCCGCTCACTGATTTGATAACAACCAAACCAGTAAGTCTGAAAATCCGAAAAAAAAAAAAAAAAAAAAAAACAATAAACAAAACAATAAACAAAACAAACAAACAAAAAACAAAAAAACAAAAACAAAAACAAAAAAAAAAAAAAAATCATAAAAAAATCATAAAAATGCAAAAAAAAAGTTAAAAATTGAGAAAAAAAAACAGAAAAAAAAAACAGAACAAAATAAGAAAAAACCCTCAAAACAAACCAAACAAAACAAGATCATAAGAAAGAACATAAAAATTTGTGGGTGAAAAAAAGCCCACAGGCCCAGGGCCCTCTCCAAGACCCAACTGGCCCAACAGACAGGGCCCAATGGCCATAAGAAGGGGCCTGCCTCTGCCCATCACCTCCAGTGGGCCCACAGGCCCACTTTGATGCTCCAAAGGAGCAATAAAACATTCAAAGGGGCCATTCAAACCCCAGGGAGCTCCAAAGGCCCCATATAAGCCCCAGAAGTGCTCCATCCCCCCCAAAAGTGGCCCAATGGGCCCATCTGAAACACATTCATTCCCCCACATCTCTTCAAATTTTGTTTTTAATTTTTTTACCGTAGATATAGTAACACATGCTGACATACTCTCCCATTCAAATGCAAACAGATTCCGCACAAATCACCAAATCAGCAGCAAAAGATGTCTCACACCGGTGATTACAACTCCGCAAGCAATCAGCCTCCACACCCATATGGATTCTATGAGGTCAACCCCAACCATCACCCTGGCGCCCCACTTGGAAACTTGTATCAAAATCAAATCTCTGCGTATGGAATTCACATGTGCTTGGCCAACCTGGAGCTCCACTTAATCAATCAGGCCACCTAGCAACTAACTATGGCTACCCAATCAACCAATATGGCCAAGCCCCCCAGCCCACCCAGCCAGCTACAGCTTCGCAGACACCAACTACAGACTGGCAATCCAGCCAAACCCTGTCCCCCCAGCCCACCCAGTAACCCAGCCTGTGTTCCGCCCATATGAGGTACAATTGTCTCAATTCACCCACTATCACTGTCAGCTATGTGTATGAAACACTGGTTTAATTTTACAATTAAACCAGGTACTGTCACTGTGCTGAAAGGTTATCTGAATAAATAATTGAATTTATTCTCTCTATAGTGTCCAAACTATGCACAGAGGATAACCTAAAACTCCTTATAATTGAATATTTGATATACAAATCACTCAATTGGAGAAGACCAATAGTTAACCGTGTAGGTTTGGCTATTCTTTGTCTTTTTGGGAAAGGTATAGCAATAAGAATTTGCTATTAAGTAGCTGGCAAGCACTTAAGCTGATTGGCTACTGTCAGAGGTGGTAGTCTTGCAGCAACTGCTTTCTAAGGAACAGATCAAGGCCAAGAGATGGGGAATTCTAAGGTAACTTGAGACTATTCCAGTAATAAAGGTTGGGTTTGATATAAAGGGGATACACTACTCTAATAGTAGGAGGAGAATATTCAGAGTACTTACAAAATGGTACAGGGGAATATGCTGAGGAACCAATCCTAGGCCAGAAATGGCCTCCTTTTATATTCTAGAGATTCCTTGAGGAAGGTTCTAGAATGTTATTCTAAATTCTGCTCTAATGTATTACAATTCAAATATACCATGATGTAATGGGAATTGTATTGAATTGAGCACAGTATCTTCTATGTCCCCATGACCTCCACTTAGGTAATTTCTTTCTTATAAGCATAATTTTATTATTATTATATTTATGCAAATAAGTGTATTGTCTCTCAGCTTTTATGACAATAATTTCTTAATCAATAATTTATACTTTTATTCCCTTTTTCTTAAAGTATCTTTATCATATGATAAAGTACTAGAAGGAGTAGGAATTTAGTGGTGGTTTGAGTGAGCTACCCCACTTAATTTTACATTCTGAGTTGATTGATATAATAATATTTTATGATATGTTATTATTTACATTAGTAATACATTATTTTTATTTTATTTTGTAGTTTTAGTCAGTGCTTAGGATACTCTGGAATATCTCTAGGGCTGACAATCACCATTGACCTCCAGCCTCTACCTATCAGCTTGATCCAGCCCAACCATCCTATCTGGCTCAGCCAGCCCTCTACGCACCACCCCACATAACTCAAGCCCCACCATCCCATCCGTTTCCGCAACCCCATAAAGCACCACAAATCTCAAACTACTGGCAGCCGGGACCCCAACCATTGTCCCACCCATCCAACCCATTCACTCTTGGAGCCACTCACTTCCAAGGCCTGCCAACCTCTCAAAATTTCCCTGTTGGCCAACCATCAGTGCCTGCTCCGCCACAGACAAATAAAGTCCCTTCCATACCTGTCATGCAAGATATGCAGCCATCTCTGGGGGAAATAACCTCCTCTGTGCCATTTAGCCCTCAAATTTGGCCGCCTGCACAACCAAGTCCTCAACAGTTTCCCAGAGCAACTTTCAGCCCTCAAGTCCCTCAAGCTGTGGCTGAAGGTGATTCTTCAAATACTTCTCCACTTTGTTTTCATCTTACCAAGAACTAATGTTTACCTACACAATCTCCCAGTAAAATAACCAAGGGTCACGGCTACATCTCCCGGCGGGTATCAACCTGCATCGCCCAGCCCTCAACAGTTTCCCCCTGCAACTTTCAGCCCTCAAGGCCCTCAAACTTTGGCTGAAGGTGAGTCTTCAAATATTTCTCCACTTTGTTTTCATCTTACCAAGACCTAATGTTTACCTACACAATCTTCCAGTAAAATACCCAAGGGCCATGGCTACATCTCCCGGCGGGTATCAACCTGCACCACCCAGCCCTCAACTGTTTCCCCCTGCAATTTTCAGCCCTCAAGTCCCTCAAACTGTGGCTGAAGGTGAGTCTTCAAATATTTCTCCACTTTGTTTTCATCTTACCAAGACCTAATGTTTACCTACACAATCTTCCAGTAAAATACCCGCTCAATCCTTTAGGACATTCACCGCTGGCCACCGCAATGCTACCAGCCGCCAATCAACCGCATAAAGTGTTGATGAAATCTGAAGATGTACAATCTTATGATTATTCAGTTGGCAGTAAGTTCTTCTGGTTTCTTAATTATCTCACTTTAGGCAGACTGGCTGAACTACTTGTGTTTCCAGATGCAATGGATGCACCACCCGAATTCCTTTTCACATGTGTCACTGATCTCAAACACTTTGTCACCACATGGGCCCACAAGCATGGTTATGCTCTCAAAGTTTGTGCATCCAAGCGGGACAAGAATGTCTACTTTGCATGCACAGTTGGCGGGGAAGACCAAACCTCAGTCAATGCTATCCGGTTTTGAGAATCTAGGAATAAGCGACTGGGGTGCTGCTTCAAAATATCCGGCCACAAACCAACTTCAGTAAAATGCAAGGATGCACCATGGGAACTCCGCTGCCAAAAAACCATTGAGCACAATCATGGTCCAATCGATCTGGAACATGTGGTTATCCACAAGAAGCTCTCTGTCAAAGGCCAAACCGAGGTTGCTTGCTTATTGTCTCTTGGAATGCAACCCCAGGCAATTGCCAGACTCCTTACTAGCAGTGAAGGAAGGTTTGTAACCAACCAAACAATTTACAACACAAAGGAGGCACTGAGGGCAGAGAAGAGGGCTGGCAACACCCCAATCAAGTACCTCCTACGCTGCCTCAATGAATCCAATTGGGCACACGAGGACGTTTACGACACAGACGGCAAGCTCCTTTACTTGTGGTTTGCGCACCCAGGATTGTTGCTTCTGGCTTGCAGGTTCCACCATGTGGTCAAAATTGACTGCACTTACAAGAAAAACCTGAAAAACTACCCCCTGCTGCATGTGGTTGGCCAAACTGCAACCAATCACAGTTTTTCCATTGGTTTTGGTTTGATGCGAAACAAGAAGAATGAGGCCTACTCATGGGCTCTTTATAAGTTGAAGTGGGTGGTATATTTGACTAATCACCTATTCTCATCAGAAACTGACTGGACTCCGGTGCCTGTGTGATACCCATAGATCTATATGGGACGCTGACCACACGCCAAAGGTCTTTGTGACAGAAAGGGAATTGGCACTGCGTAATGCTATCTCAAAGCACTTCCCCAATGCAACTTCCAACTTGTGCATGTGGCACATTGATTGGAAAATTGTGAAAAACTGCAAGCAAGCGTTTTCTGGCAATGGCAAAGAATGGGCCAAATTCATGAGGCTCTGGCATGAGGTTGCACATGCCCCAAATGAGGACACCTGCAACTCAAATTGGGCGCAACTGACTTGGTACCTAGTCACTCAAACTAACGTCTACGAATACCTATACAAGGATTTCTGGAGCAAGCAACAGAAGTTCATGAATGCATGGGCCAGAATGACACCCCATCTAGGAAATCTGACTTCGTCACAATGTGAATCTGCCCACAGCTGGCTGAAAACCTATGTGATGTCCGCTAGGTGCAACTTTGCAACACTGTTCATTACAATTGCTGCTGCGGTGGACTGACAGCTTGACACAGCCCACACAAACCTGGCACACGAGTTACAGAAGGGATTAACCGGTCTACCAAATGCCTTCAAGTCCCTCAGCTGCAAAATTGCCTGTCATGCACTCAAGTTGGCCTTGTCTCAGTACACCAAGTTCATCAAGATGAAGAAATCCAAGCCTGGGGATCCCAGCCTTCAATGCAAAGGGAATTTCCAGGCCGGCTTGGGCATTCCGTGTTTGCCCACTATTGAATTTTTGGTCCAGGGGAGGGGAGATGTGGAGCCTTCTGATTTCCATGTCCAGTGGCATCTGGCCTATAACCCTGACGGTCCAGCGAGTCTGCCTGATGTATGGCTTGTTCATGTCCCTCCTAGCTAATCTTCCTCTATGTTCATTGCAGGCTCTTGATCAACCTGTGTACAACTTTGACAAAAATTTCAAGGATTTCAAGCAGGAGATCTTGGCTTCCCACCACCCCTTGGCTTTAGAAGAAAAAATGAAAAAATTACAAAGAGTCCATGCAAACACGCACGTGGTTCCGCTTGCAGAGCCTGATCCTATCCGAGTGAAACACATACTGGAAAGGCCGTGGAAGAAGAGAAAGGGTAGTGGGTGAGTTCAAAAGCGCCATGACACCCATGCGGAAATTGTGGAAGCGCAAATCCAAAAGGCACAGGCAAGGAAAGCAAGACAGAAGGCCGGTGTATCCAAAGGAAGAGGGTGTAAGCAAAAGTTCAAGCGGGTGCAGGGTCCATTGGACCACATATCCTCAGGTTCTTCCTCTGGGGACCTGGATGAGCTTCCCAGTGTAGAGACACTCATGCGTAAGCAACTTTATTGCATGTCTTTTTAAGAGGCTGATAACTGATGGAATGATAATGATGGACTTACTAAGCAGTCAAGAGAAATCATACCCCACCAGTGGGAAGCCTCACTATTGGAAAACAGAATCAGGGGTCTTCTGGATCAGGAACTTCACCGCGCAAGGAAACATGGCAGCCCAAGTATGGTAGTATGGAAGGAGTAACAGATGAATATTCTGATTCCGCAGATGCAGTTTCATATGAAGATTCGTGATGCCCCAGATGAGGAATCAGAGGAAGAATCATCTGGGGAATCAGAAGATGAATCTGATGCCACAGATGGGGAATCAGTTGAAGAATCTGAGGCCCCAGGTGGGGAATCAGATGAAGAAACTGATCCCCCAGTGGATTCATCCTCATCTATTGAGATGCAGGTTGAGGAAATGCTGCTGTCACCTCCAGAAGCCTCAAGAAAAGCCTCAAGCTCTCATGATCAGTTGCAGGGTGAGGCCAGGCCACATTCACCCCCCACAGCCAAGGTAAGTACTATACCTTTGACATTAGATTATCAATGTCTGATTCCATTGTATGTTTCATAGGACCGGCATGTAGATGCTGAGGATGCACCCAAGGCTGGCCGAACAAGACAAGGAAATACAAACCCTGATGTTGCAGTGAGTGACCCAAGCTTGACACGGACAAGGAGGAATGCACTAACTCAAACTGATAACCAACCTCTCATCATTCTTGTCAGGCTCAGCTTCCCCCATGGTTCATAAAATATCTGCATTCCACTTATAACCCTGCAGGTGATGGGAACTGTGGTTATGCATGTGTGGCACATGCATTGGAAGCAGATAGACCAGAGGATCCCTACGCTAAGGCCAATGGGTGGTACCAAGTGCGCAACGATGTGTTAGAAGAGATGGAAAAGAACAAGGCACATTGGACAAGAAACCTTGGGGGGCCTTCAGAATTCGACCGGGCTTACAAACGTGTTCAGGTGACTGACCCACGTGGATCAGTCCACATGAACAAATGGATGAGCAATTTGGATGTGGGACCCATTCTGGCCAATGCGTATAACCGGCCATTTGTCTTCCTCAGTATAACGGGCGGGAGCACAACATATATTCCTGCCACAGTTCCCCCGGACCCTAAGCCATTGCCAGCCATCTTCTTAGCGTTTTTCAATGATAATCATAGGATACATGTGATAGTCAAGCGGACCCCCACAATTCCCTTTCCTCTCCCTGAAGTCTCCAGGTTATTTCACAAGAGCCCAGCAGCTGCTTGGCTAGACTGTGTTTCCCCTTCCACTACTCTTCACTCTTTGATCCCTAAATGATTAAATGTACCAAGTTACTGCAAGTAACACTAATTATTATTATCCTTATTAATATTTACCATTCTTATTATTCTTTAATATTATTTAAGATCTCTAGTGATTATTATAAGTATTATTAATTCATCATTATGACTTTAAGAAGTGATCACTACATTCTTTAAAATAATTACTATACTTAATTTAATAATACATTGATTAACTAACACATGAATAATTCAGGGTACTCTATGATAATAAAGAATACTTATAAGAAGTGACAATAACAAATTACACAATGATAAGTTAATATCTTTATTAATATTAATAAAAGATCCTTTAATATAATGATTATGATACCACTAAGGAATACCAATAGCCCAATTCTGGATAATCTATAGTTTACTACTGATATATCATCAAAAATTGGCCACAACCTACCTTCAATAATGTAGAAACCACAAAACCAGGTGAGTACTCCTTGGATGCCTATTAATAATACTCTGTTTGGGTTATATTTCAAAAAACACTTAAGTCTGATGTTTTATTCAAGTGGATGAGCAAGACAGTGGTGGAAATTACAACTCAAGGCAAGGGCATTTGACTGAGAAATAAAAGGGAAACCAAAGAAAAAAAAACCCCCGGTACATATATCAGAAGTGGTAGTTGGCAACAGCTATTTCTATATCTTGGGAAAACAAAATTTGGAGGTTTTGAATAGAAAAACATTTGTGAAACTCTTCATGGGTTTTTTTCCAATCAACCATTGGCAAACCATCATCACAAATCTGGTTAAATCCCATGGAGCACAAAAAGTTGTGAAAGTATAATCAGAGGTTATCCAAAGTCCCGTGAGGCATCACAGAAGTATTACCACTATTGACCTTATGTTTCAGAACATTGGCGCCAAATTCCAATAAGGCTGAAGCATTTGAAGTAGTCAGACGTTCAGACTTGGATTTGTTACTGATGAAGGCGGTTGTTGGACCAAAAACCAGGAGACCAGCAAGCATCCGCATTTGCTCAGGCGTATTTGTTGTTGACCACTCATCAAGCTTTTTATACTTTTTTCTTGTTGGTGCCTGGAGACCGCAGATGTAACATAAGGCTGACATAGCCCCCGTGAAGTATAGACCAAGGACCTTGAGACCGGAGGTGTTTGGTTGGGAGCTTGATGCATCCTTTGCGTGACTTCCAAGGTTTTCATAAGTCTGTTGGAATGCAAGATGGCCAGTATGCACCAAAGATTTGTCCAGGGGGAGAGGCTGCCATTTACTGCCCTGTTGCTCCATGTGTTGAAGGGCCCAGCAGTCTTGCAAAGTACTTGTAAGCCGGAGATAAGCGTGGTCACTCGGAGAAAAGTATGAGACCAGATTCGCCGCAAGTGTGTGGGTCTAGACATGTTTGGACGGCGGTGCCTTCCGGTTCTCCTGGGAAGCCTCAAGCTGACACTGCCAGCATAATTGCCTAGGATGAAGTCATCCCAGTTAAACTGGGATGCACTCAACCAATTTAAACTTGGTTGAAATCAACTGATGAAATATAAATCCAAGGGAAACCCCTTGGTTTTATATTTAATTGGTTGAGGTCAACCTACTGTAAATTGGTTTTTTTGCATCCTAGTTTAACTGGGATGAACTCAACCTAGGTAAATATGCTGGCAGTGTGAGCCATGTTGACAACTTCAGGAGTTATAAGAGAGAGAGCACCAGGTTGAGTGGGGTTAAGAATTCTCTCTGCATACCACACAAATATCAGCCTTTGTGATGTATGAACAAGTTAGAAAAACAGAGATTAATTACCAAATTTGCATGCCTTCAGAATTGTATCCACTTCCCTCCAAACAACTTGGCTGAACTCCTGCGGCATTGTTGGATGTGGCGAGACCATTGAGAGAAGGTGTGTGAGGATGAATGCTATGTTTTCAATCATTTTCTCGGCTGAACGGTGTGACCACACAATTCCACCCGCAAAATTTTCATTCAAATCATCTGCCAATGCTTTTGGAAGCATTGGGCCAGGGATAAATAGACCCATAGCTGTGCGCAAAGTAGGGATGTTAATTACAAGATGGGTGTGCATAATCAATGGGGAGTGACTTACAAGCAGGCCTCAGGACAGGGGGAGGAGGAATTGATTTGCCAGGTGGTCTTTGGGTAGGTGGCTTGACTGTTGATGGCCCAGCAACAGGGGGGTTACTTGGAATTCTGAGGCTGAGGAGTGATTGCGCAGTGATGAATTCGTGAGAGGTGGGATGAGGGGTGAAGAGATTATACATGGGGCCTGTATTTTTAGAAGAAGAAGCAGAGTTGTCCAGGCGCGCCTTTTTGCTTGTAGGGTCTTCAACCGTAGGATCTTCAATTTGTACCATGTCATAGCAATATTGGGTTTGTCGTGGCACAGGTTCATGGACTGGCTCCTGGTGGAAGGTAGGTTTGGGACTTCCATGACGGAATTCATTGTGGACTTGCTGGTCTGCTGCATCATCTTCAGAGTGATCTGTTTCACCCTCTGTGTCAGGGTCTTCAGAGGTGTCCAGGATGGCTGGATTGTTGATTTCTTGTCTCCCGTCTGCATTGGGGTCTTTGGAGGACCTCTGGCCAATGACTGCATAGGCCCTTTGTATGTCTTGAAGGTAAGACTGGCCAAAGGTGTTGAGGGTTGTTTTGTGACCTTCAGCATCTGTCTGCCTCTCTCCGCTTCCACGTGGGGATCCATTGGCTGGGTTTGCCGTGTTGGGCTGGCCATATTGAACATCCTTGTTGTATTGGTTTGCAAATTGATTGAACCTGGGGATTGGGTTGGTTACTGGAGGTAGGGGATCAGGAGTGCGTGCATATAAGTATGCCATTGAGTCAGTTGAAAGTTCAGGGCGTGGGTGGGACTGCACTGCCAGCATAATTGCCTAGGTTGAGGTCATCCCAGTTAAACAAGGATGCAAAAAAACCAATTTAAAGTAGGTTGACCTCAACCAATGAAATATAAAACCAAGGGGGGTCCCTTGGATTTATATTTCATCAGTTGATTTCAACCAAGTTTAAATTGGTTGAGTGCATCCCAGTTTAACTGGGATGACTTCATCCTAGGCAATTATGCTGGCAGTGCTGTGGTGCAGCGGGCCTAGTGGCGCCTAAGGTGTTTCTAGCCGGTGCTGGGGTTCTGGAGACCTGTTCATTCTCATCGTCTGACTGCTCGTATTCAGCCTTTATTTTAGAGGCCCTGCCGCCCCAGCTCTGTGCATTTTTCCCAGAGATTCAAACCTGTGTAATGGTGGGAGGGTGGGTGGGAGTGAGCCAGCTACTTATATTATACACAAAATAAAGGAATGAATCTCACGTCCTAGTTCACTGGTCTGATGTGAAGACATTGTTGATTGTTGAAGTCAAATTGGTGAATTGTGCGGAATCTGTTTGCATTTGAATGGGAGAGTATGTCAGCACGTGTTACTATATCTACGGTAAAAAAATTAAGAAAAAATTGGAAGAGATGTGGGGGAATGAATGTGTTTCAGATGGGCCCATTGGGCCACTTTTGGGGGGGATGGAGCACGTCTGGGGCTTATATGGGGCCTTTGGAGCTCCCTGGGGGGTTTGAATGGCCCCTTTGAATGTTTTATTGCTCCTTTGGAGCATCAAAGTGGGCCTGTGGGCCCACTGGAGGTGATGGGCAGAGGCGGGCCCCTTCTTATGGCCATTGGGCCCTGTCTTTGGGACAGTTGGGTCTTGGAGAGGGCCCTGGGCCTGTGGGCATTCTTTTTCCCACAAATTTTTATGTTCTTTCTTATGATCTTATTTTTTTTTTGTTTTTGTTGAGGTTTTTTTCTTATTTTGTTATGTTTTTTTTGTTTTGTTTCTTTCTCATTTTTTCCTTTTTTTTTGTGTTTTTGTCTCTTTTTTTTTTTTACATTTCTAATTTTTGTATCTTTTTTTTCTCATTTTTTCCATTTTTTTTTTTTTTTTTTTTTTTTTGGTACTCACATTTTTGTTTTTTTTGAATTGGTGGGTGGTGGTGATCGTGGTTTGGTTGATTTTGTGGTGGTTCTGTTTGAAATCAACCAGACCGACGGTCTGATTCCTTTCAGGAATCAGGCTGGGGCTTGCTCACGTAATCAAACCGGCCCACCGGTTTGATTACATGAGCAAGGGCGTGTGTATATCCCCATACACATAATACACACATGTATTATGTGTATGGGGATATCACATGCGATATCCCCCCACACGCCAAAAAATTGGCGTGTGGGACTTGCACACCAATTGTTTGGCGTGTGGGAGCACACGCCAAACAATTTGCGTGTGGGCCCCGCACGCCAAAAAAATTGGCATGCGGGTCCCACACGCCAAAACAAATTGGCTGTGGACCCACACACCAATTGTTTGGCATGCGCTCCCACACGCCCTTTTTTTTGGTGTGTAGACCCTGCATGCCAAACAAAATTGGTGTGTAGGCCCCGCGTGCCAATTTTTTTTGGCATGCAGGTTGGCGTTGGCGTGCGTTTATCAACGCCTGTAATCTCTGGGTACCTGTGTAAATTCTTAAAATCAAATCCCAAGCTTACTAATTCCATGGCTCTTTTTCCCTGCTTGAAGTTATTTTTATCATGATTAACTTACTAGATATAAAAGAATAAACTACAAAGTGAAACATTAAGTATTTAATAGTTGAAGCCTTGTAAATTCAGAGCTTAGAAGTCAGAAACAAAAAGAGGAAAAAATAGTAAATAAAAACAAGATTGTAAGTGAACTAGCTGTTAATGTGCTTCTAGCCATACTATGAAACATATAATAAAAATGATCAGCAAAGTATTGAGCAGAATCTTTATAAAAACCCTTCAAATATTTACTACAAGCATTAGCAAGACTAAAATTTATTTCAATAGATAAACCAAAACAAGTGAAGGAAGAGCTTGTGGAATGAGGCATAGCACAATGAGTATACTTATTAGGTTTCCAACTCATTTTAACAATACCAGGCTGATTATCAAAATCAATACCAATGCAGTGATCAGGAATAATAACATGACCAGATGTGATATCATACTAAGAAGAGTCTACCAGGGTATAATCAGAAGTCCAAGTGGGAAGAAATAAAACAAAGGCAAATTGGGATATATCTTTGGTATCTGTGTGTGGGGGATTACAGTATCCATCTGTAGTACAAGCAATGTGGGGAGTGCAGGTGGTGTCTTCAGGAAGTTTTCCATAAGAAAGATTTGGAAAGGAAAGGATTTTGTGTTTCTTCATAAGATCTTGATTCTGTTGAAAGGTATTATGAGCAAGATCATTGAAGAGATTACCAATAATATTTCCAACTCAAAAATATTTAATATAGTGATCATCACATGCTTTCATCTCAGTTTCATCAAATGTCTTGATATACTGGCCAACTATTTGATGCTCATCATAAGACTTTATCCAACCAATGGCCCACATGAGCCCACACATAATTTGAGCACAGGATGAGACAGAGTTGAGGAACCATTTGTACTGGTAAAGGAAAGTGGAAATATAGTTGAGATCATCCAATTGGGAAGGGGTGAGGTCTTTATAAGGAGTGAATTCTACAATAGCAATCACATCAGTCTTGTCAAGGGGATCAATAATAACATTGACCCCAGACTTCATAAAGTGATGGTTGTTGATTTCATTATATGCTGAACTGATTTCCAATGGAGTTGAGTGGCAAGTTGGTTTTTTATTCTTCAGAGGAATAGTTGAGTAGAGGTTGTGAGGACTACACATAACCCTGGGCCATGATTCAGATTTTTCTTTTATGCCTAAACTCTCTATACATAACAGATGCTTTTCCCTTTGACGCTTCATCTTGTTTTCATGCTTGGATGCCTGAGCATTTTCATTTTTATGACTTTGATGATTCAAATCAGGTCCCCAGAACAATGTTGTCCTGAGATCCATTATTTAACATTAAAGTCAATCCAATAAGAAAAAATAAAGGTATTCAGATATCAAAACAATAATAAATGGCAAAAGGAAAAGAAAACAATAATTGGTATTGATATCACAGTAAATAAAATGAAATACATACACTGCTCTTTTTCCCATTGCAGATGAGAGAGGTAGACCTGTAGGAGCTAAAAATATAGTCAGTTGATGATTATGAGGTGGGGGTTCCAAAAGAAAAGGCCAATTGATCAGAGCAAGCTGATCAATTGGCCAGGGTTAGTAAATGGGGAGGTGAGGAGACTTAGAAGTTTAAAAAGGGTAGCAGGGCTGGGCCTGGCAAGGTGGCAGGGCTGGGAAGGGCTGGGCTGGGTATCAGGGAAGGTGTCAGCCTTAGAGACAATAAGTATGTCCTAAACCTACAGTTAGGCCAACACTTATTGCCCTAAAGACTTCAAAATAAACCAAAGTCCCCTAGAAAAGGGAAATAGAGCTTTGCAGCTCATGTAATAATGGATAAACCCATAATAAACAAAACACATACCTTATAATAATATGTGAAACCTATGGATAATTACCTTATCCTTGGAAAGATAAGGATTATAGTCTAAAGGGAAGACATAACCCATAGAAGATACTGTAACACATATTGTAACAGTACAAATGAATGGTTTCTACTTTGAGACTAGTGGCCATTCCAGATTGAGAATGCCAAGCCACTAGTTGCTACACTAGGCCCCAAATACCATGTGTCAGATTAATTACAGGACACATGGTCTACGTACAGCTTAAGCCCACATGGTAATTCAACAAGGAGGTTGAGAATTACACATGTACTTATACAGGCACCAAAAGCTCCCAGCCAAGTACTATTTAAAGAAGTACTCTAAGCTGATGGAAAGAAAACATACATAAACACACCCATTACTGCCTTCTTGGTTTTTCACCCAGATTTCTAAGTCACCAATTAGAATTGCATTCTTATTATTGCCTTACAAGTCTTTGAAGTAACCAACCAGCCAGTATTCTGTTTATCAGCACCATTTCCTCCCTTATATCACCAACAATCCATCCCCTTAAACAAAGGAACCAAATCTGTCCTCCTCTTTTGGTTAAACAAACCCAACTACCCTTAAAGTGCTTTATTGCAGACCTATATTCTAGGTTGGAGGTTGTCCTTTGGCAACTTAGCTCCTTTTATCATAAAGTTGAGCTTGAGTTCAACATACTCATTTTTTGTTAGCTTCTACAAAGCTTTTTCCTTGTGTCCTGTTGTCACTAAAGAGACCCAGGCTCACAGCAGGGCAGGGCAGGGCTGAGTAGCAGGGCAGGGCTGGGCTGGGTAGCAGGGTTGGGCTGGGTAACAGGGCTGGGCAGGGCTGGGCAGGGCTGGGCTGGGAAGGGATGGGATGGGCAGGGCTGGGCAGGGCTGGGCTGGGCAGGGATGGGCTGGTCAGGGTAGCAGGGCTAGGCTGGGCAGGGAAGGGCTGGGCTGGGCTGGGCTGGGCTGGTCAGGGCTGGTCAGGGCTGGTCAGGGTATCAGGGCTAGGCAGAATAGGGCAGGGTAGCAGTGCTAGGAAGGGCAGGGCAAGGCATAACTTGCCAATTCTAGGGTAGCAGGGTATAAGTGATTGATCAATTTTTGGTCAATAAATGTTTGATCAATCAAACATCTGATCAATTAAACATTGATTAATCAAATGTTTGATTGATCAAACATTGATCAATTAAACATCAATTGATCAAATGTTTGATTGATCAAAAATTGATCAATCAAACATTAATCAATCAAAGGTTGATTGATCAAGTGTTGGATCAGTCAAACTTTTGATTGAATCAAACTTTTGATCTATCAAATGTTGATCAATCAAGCGCTGATTGACTAAGCAGGGAGGCTGAGTGAGGGGACTTACCAGGTAGGTGCCCCAGGATAGTATCTGCTGGGAGGGAGCAGAGAAGACAGTAGCAGATAGGACAGCAGGGTGGGGGGGACTTACAAGGCAGGTGGCCCCAGGGTAGCTGTGCTGAAAGTGGCAGGGTAGGGTAGCAAGGTGGTAAGCAATTGTGGGTGGTGGGTGAAGGGGAGGGGACTTGCTAAGAGGAAAGGGGGTGGTCCTGAGAACAATGTTGAGTCTGTGGGGAGCAATTGTGGAAGCTGATGCTAATGAAGGAGCTGAGTAGGAGTGCCAGTTAGGAATCAAAAATTTATTACAAAAAAAAATCTTAATAAAAAAAAAACTGTCAACAATTGAGGAAGTTATTACTAAAAAAAAAAAAAAAGACAAATTTTCAAAGGAGACTGAAATTAATGATGAAATGAAAATTCAACCGGGATTTTTTTAAAAAAAATAACAAATCTGAGCTGCATGAATGAGATGTATTCCCACCAATCCCTCATAATCTCAAAGTTTAGTGGCCAAGACTGATCACTAGGCCATGGCAAACCTCCCTCTTCCTTTTGAGAATGGGATTAATTCCCACAGGAGACATGATTTGAATTACACAGCTAACAGGTGTCTTGTTAGCTGTCAAAATTCAGTATTAGCATATAATCCTCAGAGCTAACTAGTGGGAAGAATATCAGCTAATAGCTAAAATTTAGCATAGCACAGCAATGATCTGATGCTGCTACGCTACTGGAAACTTCAAAATCTGTTAGCACCAGAAAAATTACATTAGTTGTTAGCATAGCAGTGAATTTTCCCAGCTAACACTACAAAACAAATGGCTTGAAGAATCTTTTGCTACACTAACAATTAGTGTAGCAGAGTGTAATTTCAGCTAACACTACAAATTCTCTGGAAAACCAAAAAACCCACTATGCTAACATTTAACAGTCATAATAGTGTAGCGTAGCAGCCCACTGTTGTCCTCAGTATTCAAAGAAACCTTGTCACTTTTCTTCCAATCAGGGCAGCAGGGGATACTTGCAAACCAGGATAGAGACTTGGTTGGGTTTCTGAGTGAATCAAGGATTATTGATTGTGTATTGGGGAAATTATGATCACAAGTAGAAGCTTGTTGGAAATGTTCAAAGGTTGTAAGCCCAATTTGTATGTTCATTGGGAACTCAGCTGCAGAGTTGATTGGAATCCAAATGTTTTCCTTCTTATTCCTGGTGGCAACAAACAGCTTGAAGCTGATGAGGATTTTCATTGGTTTATCCTAGAGTGTGATTAATAAAATAAAAATTGGTTAAGCAATGAGTAGTATTGTTGAGGAAGAGAAACAAACAGAATCAAAAGTTTGATTTACTCAAATTGGAGTTTCCCCTTGGTAATCTTCAGTGGATGCTGGAATGGCAGTGCTTGAAACCATGGTGGATGGAAGGCTCATGCCAGGAGTCCCAGTGGTGGGAGTACTGAATTCCATTGGTTTTTATAATAGAAATATGACATCTTGGATGTCTTTATGAATGATTAAAGACACTTTGTTATCAGAGGATTTTTTGAGTGCACTAATAAAAGTGGGAAAGGCCTTCCAAACCAAATACTGAGGAGGAAAGATGTCTTTCTAATCCTGGACCCCAAGTTGGTGGGTGACTGAATGATTGATTGTATGTGCTAGCCGCATGACAGTATTATACCACTAATCTGATGGAGACTTGGTACAGGGCTGTACAGTCTACCTGTACTGGCCATATGCAAAATGTGTTTTTTGGTGAGTAAAATTTGGAAAATTTGGGATTTGCCAAGGTTTCTTGGAGAGACAATATGTTATTTGTGTTGAGTTTGTAAGTATATATTTTGGCTGATAAGAAATAAACTTTAGTAGAAGATCTATAGAGGTAATGCATGTGAAAATTAGTATAAAGCTGCAAGGAATTACAGATATATAAAGAGACACATCACTTGACAAAACACAGGCTCTAATTACAAAGGGAATCACAATGAAATCACCAGAGCCAAGATGTTTTCTTATTCTGGTTCTGATCAACAGTTGTTGGGGTTTTCTCCTCTTTCAGTCTCTCGCCTTCAGAAGCCAGATTGGCAGTCAGCTTGGAGCTTGGTTTGACTTGATTCATTTTAGTGACCACTTGTTGGATTTGCTCAACCTCAGTTTGTCGCTTCTTGCTCAGTTCATAGTAAGATATTGAAGATAAGAACACAAAAGAGTATACACCCCAATTGGCTGAAGACCACCCCCCTGAGTTTCATCCAAACATCAGTCACTTTCCCAGGATGCCAACAAGATGAAATAAATCAAGTGTTTGAATCACTTACGCCTGGTTGAAATAAACCTGAGGGCACCAATACATGTTCCACCTGCAATCCCAAACATTAGGGCCTTTCTCTGGGAGGGTACCCTGGCAAACCTGTCCTGAAGGTTTTCACTGAGTTTGAAAGACTATAATACAGTGGTGTAGAAATTGGTAGGTTAGATTTCAGGATTTTCCATAAGGATCAGCAAGACTTGACAAACCTGGAGTGCTTCCCATGCTGTTGGTCTCTGGGGTGGTGGTATAGATGCAGTTGCAGCCATTGAGTTGATGATTTTGGTTGGTGTTGTACACTTCTGGCTGTTTTGGTTTGGCAGGAGTCCTCAGGCTTCAGAACAAGGGTATCATTTTTTCTAACACTTCTCAGTTTGCACTCACAATAAAAGGTGTGTTTTAATTTTTTGAGAGGACAGTTGATGTTTGTGTGTGGTGTAAGGTTGATTTGATTGAAAAAGTTTTGTCAGGGGCCGTGTAGGGTGTTTGATTCCCTACATGGTATCTCAGGAGTTTAAATTCTGCCTATCCAAGGTCAAGTGTGGTCCTCTCTGCTGAATTTGCTCACATAATCAGTTGCCAAGGTGTACCCTCTTCCCAGCTGCCGGGGCTTATTGATACTGCGGGACCTGTCGACTGCGGACCCACACAACATAAAGACAAGTCTGCCGTCAAACAACGACACTCGAGGAATGACGGCCACTATCAATTTACCTTCCAACGCAACGAATAACTCGGGAAATTCAAGACCGATTGAAGAAATCAAAAAAGAAATCCAACAGGCTAATGCAAAGCTACTTCAACTTCAGCTCGAACTGAATAACGCATTACAATCTCAAAAAGTGTGTAGTTATTTCATTCTCAGTCTCTCAAGAGTTAGTTTGTGAAAAGTTAACCATCAAGTTTTGGCTCTGTGCATTCAGGTCGATTTACTCAAGCAGGAATCGTTATCTCTCGATGATCATATACGCTATGGACGTCAAATGATCGTCTCCCAGGTGGGACTATCAGGTATGATCCCTATGTCCGTGCAATTCGTTTTCTAAATCAAAAATCAAAAGTCAGGCTTGCATGCTAATGTTAGGCCTGTGTAAACAATTTTCAGGTCAACTAAAACTAAACAAAGCATCGGTTCTAGTTATTGGTGCAGGAGGGCTGGGCTGTCCCACATTGCTGTATCCTGTCAGAGCGGGCGTTGGTAACTTCTTTTCAAGCCCTGCTTTACACAACCCAGATGTTCATCCTGCTCATCATCGTCTTTCAACCTTTTTCTTAGGAAATATATCTATCGTTGACCATGATACCGTCGAGCTCTCAAACTTACATCGTCAAGTCTTGCATACTAACTCCACCGTTGGTTTCAATAAAGCGGAATCCGCGCGAATCAGCCTATCAACGTAAGCCTAGCCTCAAAGAACAAACTGCAATACTGTTGCAGCAGAGGAATGTATCAAAAAAGGCCAGACACTCAAATTATCCCGGAGTGAACAGATGCTGAAATTAGGCTGAATCAACCCATACATTGTCGGAATTCCAATTTGAACTTCTTGACTGACAATTTCTTACCTTGGGACCTTCTTCAACCCAGGGGCCATCGGTCAAAATCACTACCTATCCAATGCCGTTTTTATTGTCAAGAATGTCGAATCTAACAAGAAAAAAAACAGAGGATTCCGATCGAAATTCCTTACCCAACCTAAATCAATTCTCACTCGTTCTCGATTGCCCCGACAGTCCAGCGAGTCGTTATCTGATATCAGACGCTTGTGCCGCGTATGGAATCCCATTAGTATCTGGCGCTGCCATCCGGACAGATGGGCAATTAGCTGTTTGGAACCTGCCACCCCCATCCGATCCATTACACGATCGTGGTCCATGTTATCGTTGCATATTCCCGGAGACAGACCAAATCCGTGCCGAGCGATGCGCAGATGAAGGTGTCTTGGGTCCTGCAGTTGGCGTCATCGGCGTTCTCATGGCCTGGGAAGCTATCCATCTGTTGATGGGCAACCATGGTTTGTAGTACTCTCTGTCTTGTGTCACAAAAGTTTGGGTTTCTTGCACCATATTTCAAAGCTTCATTTATCAATATTTAGACCTAATGCCAAAATTGCTGCTTATGCCATCTTTCCGGACGATCAAGTTGCGCAATGCGAAAAAGGATTGTCTGGGACGCAGTATCACGAGCAAATCAGCCTTCTTGGAGCGCATCGAAGCCGAAGCATCAGAGCAATATACGGAAACTAGTTCGCAAGATGCCACCTTAGACGTGCTCAATGAAATCCGAGCAGCCCGCCCTTCAAACTTCTTCGAAGCGGATCGTCGCAAACGTATGGCCATTGAATTTGCTGGACTTCGATGTTTGCGTTTGTTGACGAAGTTGTGTATTTTTAGCATTTACTTTCGAACAAATACCAGCTGAATCAATTTCGGTTGCTCGATGTCCGGCCTAAAACCCAGTTTGAGATTTGTGCACTCCCAAATTCCATCAGTCAGTATTCCCCTTTCCCTCCGTGATTGAATTAGTCGAAAAAGAGACATTCTTTTTCGGTGGACGCATTAGACCGATGTACGGGATATAATGTCTAACCCTCAGTTCCTTTTCTCCCTTGCCTGCATTGTATTGGTAACACTTGTCAACACGTTCTTGGAATAAAGACATTCCAATAACCGAAGCATTAGAAAACCCGAAATTAACAATCGAAAAGTTAAGAAAGATAACAAGAAGCCTGTTGGAGAAAGTAAACCGAGCCAGTACAGTCAGTCACTAGAATGACTGGCTGGTGATATGTCGACGTGGTAACGATTCATTCTTGGCTGCAGAAGCTTTGAACAACTTCATTTCCGCTTCTGTTCCTGATAGGGAACTGGGAAACCATTCGATAGAAAAAGAGAAGTTCATGGATTTTCAAGTTACAGTCTTGTGCTTGATCCCACTCTCCCGTTATATTAACTCCCAATTTTTTCTATGTACATGTAACATGAACCAGGACCATTGATTGCAGGAATTTACACCTGTTTACCAAATGGCATCACTCATCACAAAATGATTTTGACCACTTCCATTTCTATTGCGTGAAGTTGCTCAATGTGCAATAGTTTTTTTCCTGCATGGATGCCTCAGATTTACAATTAGAATATTTATGTGCATGTTGACTTGAGAGAAACGGGATGTTTGCCCTGGTGATCAGTTGTGTGACTTTGAATATGCAGATTATTTGGAACAGAAGACATAAACAAATTACCAAGTGTATCCAAGAAAATATGCTGAAAACTAAAAGAAGTTAGATAAGTTACTCAGACTAAATTTATACAAAGTAAGATTAAATGTTAAAACAACATCTCAGGGCAAGAAAATTAGGTCCTTCTTTGAAGATTAAGGGCGGGGGGATTGATTATTGGTAGGTTTGATCACTTTCATTCGATGAACTGTTAGCCAGACTAGTGGTTGTTGTATAATCCTCTTCCATTATCTCACGAGCACCATATCTCCTGTTATATTTGCTTGTGGGCTGCGCTATCCGGAGATTGTTGTTGAATCGACTGGAAAAAGAAAAAAAAGAAAAACAATACGAAAATAAATCAATGGAATGACTGATTTAAGAAAGATGAGGGCCGAACTGACCTAATGATTTTCAAAGTTTTCAAATCGAACGATTTCTTCAACCAAAGAGAGAGATAAAACTTGAGGATAAATCGGGTTTTCTTAAGATTGAATCGATTATGAATCTGCTGCAATTTAGTTAAATTATACCAAAGGTTAAAACAGTCGATTGAAGTATTTAGTTTTGTTTTTCGAAGCAAAAAAATCAAGCCCGATCTGGCGATCCATGTATGCATCATTTGACTTTTGTAGTTCCTGTTTCGCAGAGCATTGAAGTTTTGTTCCTTTGAACGAAAAAAGGTCACATTTCAGTATCTAGGTTTGAGTGAGGTTAAGGTTGACGATGTCTTACAATAGGCTCTAACTCCCGGGATCGGACTTCATCCCTCCACCTTTGCCACACGGAAAGAACAAGTAAACGACGATGACGACGTGAAAACTGGTCCAGTTTTAAATTGTGGATAACCCTAGTTCGAGTTCGACTCTGCCAATAAGCTAGTAAGCTCGACTTTTCGGCTGTAAGAATTGAGAAGCGTGGGTTAAAGCTTGAACCAGGGAATTGTATGGTTATGTTGGTCCATAAAGAAAACTGGTTGATTACTTTGACAACGCCGATATATGACCAAACTGGATTCGTGGAGTAGGACTCCAATTAAATCATGACGGTTGATCCAGATTTCCCAAAACCTCCTAATTTTCCCAATTAGGTCTCTGGTCAGTCAACTGCCAGTTACGGTAATCGATGTTACTTGAAGGCACTAACTGTATTAAATTTTTCTGAGCAAGTTTTACGGCCTTGCGTTCGTTTCTAGTCGTAAGAGACAGCCTAACCCGCCAGTGGGAAAGCGCATTCAGACATTGATGCTGATGCATTCAAGGCCAAATGAGTCATTATCATATGAGTTAATACGATCAACTTTGCACTCACTTCTGCGTTTCCTTGCTGGAATTTCGATAAACATGTTGACAATCGTCGTTGTTTTTGAACCAACAATCGCCATGCTGTCAAAGTCAGGGGTGGGACATTCTAATCGGTCAACCCATGATATATTTGAAACCTGATTTGATCATGAGAGAAAAACTCAACTGGTAAAACAACCGCGCAGATTTGCCATTATTCTTTTTTGGCGCCACAAGTTTCCTTTTACCCTCTGTATTTTGTGTTTCCACAAAATTAAACCCCTTTTTTGTAAAAAATTGATCCGGGTCGAAGTAGCTACCGCTTGCAGCTGCTGTGTTCTTTGGTGATGAAATCTCCAAAGCAGAAATGATTTACGAATGGTATGCAATTGGTAAATATTCCGAGCTCGAGCAAAGTTTTGAGTGAGGTTATGGTGATACTCGATCCAATGCTGGAGGTAATCATAGGCGAGGTTAAGTGTGCACTGAACAATAAGTTGATTTTGTAAGCCTGCTCTTTACATCCCGTTACAAGAAGAAAAGACACCCCAAACGTTAATAATTATCTTATGTCTCCTATGGCATTTCCTGCGGAATCGTGGCAATGCCAAATGCCTCGATGTTTACATGCTAGACATTCACTTACGCGGGAGCTCATGATGAACATATGCTACACGCCGCCGCCATTGCTGCCAACGCGTTCTCATTAGTCCTTTTCGGACGAAATTTGAAAATAAAGACCCTCGCCCGCGAATAATCCAATGTCTGAGAACGTGTAGCTGAGTGTTTGAGCTTCGAAATGACATCACTGCGCTTTCTGAAAACTCGAGCATCTGGTGATCACGTGTACGAACGCATTAGCCGAGACAAGTCAGATAAAAAAAAATGAAAATTTCTTAGTTTTTCGAAATTTGGAAAATACCTACACGCTGGCGAGCACGGAATTTCTTGCACGCCTTCAAAAGCCGATGAAAGCGTAATTTGAGGGAAAAAAGGTTGCTCTGACGAGATTGGAATCTGTGAACGGTAGAAAGGTGGAAATGTGACAAGTCAAAAGAAGATAACATAATGGGGGGTAAAAACTGCTAATAGCGTTTTGATTAATACTTACAAACCAATTTTCCAATCAACAAAAAACTGACGTTTCACTTGGCAGTCCCGAGTATGTAGAAAGCCTGTGAGCTTTGACCGCAAACGGGCATGTTGAACCCACTGTGTAAGTTTTTGTCGCAGGTGAAGCGAGTCGAATTTAGACGATAGATCGCTGGATGCAAGAGACAAATAAGAGAGGTTTTGCAGTTTTTGATACCAATCCCTCAATGATCGGTAAACGAGTCGTCGCGTAGAGGAGTCATATGTCCTTGTCGATCTCACATAATTTGCCCATATCTGTGTGTTAGCGTCCCCATAAATTGTCAAACGAGTCAGGTTGTTAGCGTTTCAATCACCATACAGTGCTTTTGAGGATCAACATCCATATCACTGAAAAAGATGGAGACAAACAGACAATTAAGACTTGACGACAAAGACTCCTTTCCCTTATTCCTTTAGTTTTCCGATAAGCATCCCTCAACGCTAACGACTTCTTCTGGATTGTTTTTGTAACCGTCAACCTCTTCCAATGATCCAAGTAAGAAAATAACAAACTGTTCGTAATAATAGTAAAACGGGGATAACATCAGCGCTTGTGCTGGATGGCAAAAAGAAAAGATAGATTTGTAATGGTCCGGACCAAGTATTATAGGATGTATCCACTGATTTCAAGTGGCTTTCTCGATTGCGGAATCTTCGAGCCCATGTTTGATAAGCAGCACTAATATCGAGAACCCGTCGAGCGGAGTGAGCATTGGAGTCCAATGTATTCCAATAAATTATCGAATTCAACCACTTGTTCAAACAACGAGTTAGTAATTGTTGTCTCCTGAATTTTCTAGCTTTCACGTCGACTGGATCGACTAGTAGGGTCATTTTTGACTGCAGAATCTGCGACTGAGATTCAACGGGTAGTGAAAGATTTCTTGCTGATGGTCGTTCATTTGGTCTGGGGGCATTCTCTTCAGTTCTAGAAGGTAGAAAGTGTACTGATTTTGGAGGGCGAGAGTTCCAGTTGATGGCTGTCTGATCGGTATCCGGCTTCGTATTATTGGTGAGAGCCTTCCATTTTCCTTTTTCTTGTGAGCCGGTGTGCGCCGTTTGATTTATTTTTCTTGACTCATTGCTAGTTGAATAAGTTTGGCCAGCAGCAGGTATGATCGCCTGTTTTGAATGCAACCCTGAGAGCGTAGATTGATCGGCTGAAGCCCTTGCCCATTTCTGCTTCCAATCGCTACCAGGTACCAAGCTGAGCTTAAGCAGAAAGGTGTAATATTTGTCATCTATCTTCGGATCGATTCGATAGAGCCTCAAAGTAGTTTCATAGGGAGACAGGAGGACATTGAAAGCGTTCGTATTCGGTGAGGTGAGACTAATAATCTGTGAAAGTATTTCCTTCTCCTCCTGGTTCAAAGGTGGAAAAATTGGAGCAGCTGGACGGGAGGCTATGGATAATAGCTCATGGTTGGATGTTTGCATTTCCCCGTTCGTGAACGCGTTCCCACGAGAATTTCGGATGTCAATTTAAAAGCGAAACGAGCGAGATGGGTGAGGCTGAACTGCGTTCTCATCAATTCGATTGTGGGGTGTTTCCTGAGGCCTGCCTGTTGTTGTGTCGAATAGTCCGTCTAGAGGTTCCAATCGATTGGGATGTCGTGGCGGAGACTGAGTTGGTCCATTCTCCAGTGCAACTCCGACGCGTCAATATTCATGATCTCCCTGAGCATAAACTCAGCGCCGGTCGCGTCTCAGCGGGTATGCGCGGCCGTCCCGCGGCATACATTCCAAATCACACTTCATAACTCCATCCGGTTGGCGGCAGCTACCAAGTCCATTGTGGGGATTCACAATTAGGATTTGGCAATTTCAAATTCGATGTGAAATCACTTTTATCTACATTCTTAAACTGAAGTTTTTGCACTGATCAACCCTGTTCACATTGGGCCTTAACCAGCAAAATTACAATTACAATGAACTACACTTACAGTGTTTGGTAGCTGTGTGAATGCATCAATCTTTCCAGAAAGACTAAGGTTGGTGCCCTACAATAGATCTCACACCAGAACAAAATTCATGTGCAATCTCAGTAAACATGTTTTTAACCTAGAAGTGATGACTATGTATTCTATCCTGGAGTCCTGTTGGATGGGATCTATCCACTTAATAAAGTTTACCTGGTTGTATCCACCTTTGCCTGAAAATGTTGGCCAGGCTTCCATTTTGGACAAAAATTGTAGTATTACTTTGCTAGATTCAGGTAATATGTGTGGCATTGTAGCGGTTTGCCTGCATGGAGCTGTGGGTGCCTCAAAAATTCACTAAGTCTTCCTGGATCCATATTGGACTTGTCTTGGTTATCATTCAAGATGTGTGTACCAACTAGGCTACCAATTCCAACTGTGTAATACAAAATTAAAAAAAGGTGATTATGTTCTTCTTTTAAGGTTTGAAGGTGGGGAGTTTTAGAGAATCTTTCTGGTATAATTCTAGGTGTGGCTGCTGGTTGTGGCTGCTGGTTTTAAAATATCATGAATAGCTTATTTGAGATTTTTAAGAAGTACTCTTCATTATTTTTCTTCATTGGAAACAATTTCTCATTAACATTTTCAAATAGATGATCATTATAAGACTCAATTAAGTAGTCAACTTTATTGTTCAGTAATTCATGTTCTGGTTTCAATTCAGATTTTTTTCCATGGCAAGAACAAATTGAGTTTCCTTGAATATCTTTTTCTTTGTAATCATTAAGTGGGGACTGTTTTATGCTTGGATGTCATTGGTAATTTCTTTGTTTTTGCCTTTGGAAACAACACATGTTCTTCTTGAAATTATTTGTCATTGCTAGGTTTGTTAGAGTTATGTGTTTCTAAAATGGATTAATTTATCCATTTTGTCACAATTGTCCTTTAACTTATCATAGACTAGGCTAAACAGATTATAAAATTCCTTTTTACAAAAGTCCTTGCAATTATTGAGTGTTATCAAGGTCTTTTTAATGCTTAACATATTTTCAATTGGCTCAAGTTTAGATTTGATACCATCAAATTGAATATAAATATTTTTATGGGTTACAAGTATATAGCCCCCAATTTTGGGGGGAGGGACTTGTAGAAAGACACAGATTGACACCAATCCATGATCCGTGTCATGCAACCTAACGGGCCGACATCAACCCTTTAGGTTGCATGTATTGATCCAGTACAAAACTTGCATGGTTTGTTTGGCTCCAGGAGCCTATGTTTCTTAGTTTTGAGTAGATAAGGTTCTCTGGTACAGAGTTATTGGATACATGCTTCATCATAGTTTGTAAAATTGGAATAAACATTTTGTATGAGAAGAGAAGGGATTTGAATTTTTGCTTTTAAAAACCTGATTGCCTACTTAAGGTGATTTGTATACCTACCAAAACATCCAAATGCACCTGTTGTTATAACATCAAGAAATTAGCATCTATTATTTTCTCAATACTGAAAAATAGAAAAAATTGCAAGTACTAACTCCTCTGTTGTTATCCTTCTTGTTGAATTTCTGTCGATTCTCATTTCACTTCTGTGAAATGACAGTCTGTGACAGTTATGTGTCAGGGACAAAAGATTCCACTCGCTTAGGTTTAATGAGAATGCCTCACAAAATTGTAGAATCATTGGACTCACCTTCCTCAATCGATCTCTCTCTTCGATTCACTTTAATCAAACTGCTCAACTCAAAATCAAGCTCGCTCAACTCCTCAAGCTACAATTGCTCGCTCAACTCCTCAAGCTTCAATTCAAGATCAAGATCCTCTCTATGTAAAGTCACTCCTTGCTTCGACCAAATCACTGCAGATTGACTCACTCCACTCTTCACATTCCTTCTTCATTCCACTCCTCAAGATTCCCTGCTCAACCCTGCTCAACCTTCTCCAACAATTCTCAATAACTAAAAGCCTACATTCTTCTTTTGTCCTGTTTGTTTCTTTTCTCTTTTGTCTCTTCTCTTTTTTCATATCTTCTTTGGTTGATAAGGAAATCACTGAACTCTCTTATTTTTCCTTCTCATTTCTATCTTTATCTGTTTCTAAAAGATCAATTGCTGCTTTTTCCCTGCTCACATCTTACTTCAAGACCTCTCTAGTCATTCTTATATTTGTCTCATCAGATTGATAGTATGTTTCCTCCTTCTCTTATGTCTCATCATCTTATTTCTGACTCCTTTTTATTGTTCAGTCTGGTTCTGGTTTTCTAGCAATTTTAGATTTATTTCATACGATTAACAGTCGAAATCGCAAACCACCAATCTAAAACTCGGAACCAGATATCAGTCATCATAACGATGGATTCTATCAATCCTACAATTTTGAAAATGACTATAGAGGCGATTCCGGTTCTTACCGAAGAAAATTTCTCCAGCTGGCGTACTCGTATCACTGCGTTGTTTAATCTAGGCGGCATCAAAGATCAAGTGTACAAGGGCATCCCTGCCCTTCAGCCATCAGACAACTCCATCCTTATCGCACTCCTTCTCGCTAAGATTTCTACTGCCACCCACAACAACGTGATCAACGCATCAAATAAAGATAATGCACATTTGATATAGACTAGCATCATGAAGCGTTTCATGTCGTCGGAGCCATCTAATCGAGCTCGGGTATATAATCAATTCGCCAACATCACCTTCAACATCAGCAACATCGAGAAATTCATTACTGAAGTCAGAAGCAGTTTGAATAAACTCGAAGATGTTGGTATCACCTTACCTGAGGACATTCTTACCTACGAATTGCTTAGGCGCCTCCCTAACAGCCTCGACAACATTAAACAGAAAATAACTCACTCGAAGGACGGTGAGGATATCAAGCCTGAAACTCTTATCTCTCATCTTGAGATTCACCTAAACGAGCAAAAAGTTTCTAACGGAAGCAAGAGCGAAGCTATTGGATCGACGATGTTCACTAAAGAAGATCCCAAATGCAAAACCGGAGCGCACAATCCCTTTTCTGTCAGCCACACGAAAGAAAACTGCTGGATGATCTATCCGGAAAAGCGCACCAAACACTACAACAGGAAAGCAGCCAGGGAATCCAATGTTAGGAGTTTCTCCTCATTCTTCTTCAATCATCCTTCCTCTTTCGTTGTCGACTCAGGCTCCTCCTCGCACATGGTGTCTGACAAATCGTTCTTCATCACCCTAGACGAAACAGAAAAAGGAATGATTAATACTAGTTGCGGTTCAAAAACGCTTGCTATCGAAGGAAAGGGCACCATTTCTCTGAAATTCAACGGAAAACCTATCCTATTTCACAATGTCCTTTACGTACCTAAACTAGTTGTCAATCTCATTTCCCTACGCCATCTTCTACTTGAGCAATGCAAGATCTCCTTTGAAATCAATCACTTTACCATTCTGAAAAATGGAGTACCCTACCTGGAAGGAACTTATCACGATAACCTCCCAGTCATCAAACTTGAGCCAAACGTTCAACACTCGCACTTGAGCAATGCTGAGATGTTGCATAATTCACTCGGCCATGTGAGCTATCGAAGAATTAGACACAAGCTTGGAATCCCTATCAAGGCCCCCGAAAGCTGTTGATCATGTGCTGTCGTAAAAATAACCAAGGCATCCTTTAAGCATCGTACCTCCTCTGCTACAAAACCGCTGGAAGAATTGCACCTCGATTTGATCGGACCTATCGAACCCTTATCATACAGGAAGCACAAGTATATTCTCACCATTGTGGATGGAAACACAAGATACTGTGCTGCTATTCCACTGGTCTCTAAGGCTGATGTCTTCGATCGCCTTACTCGCATCATCGACTTAGAGGCTAAGAGACTCGGCTATTATCCATCAATTTTGCACTCAGATCGAGGAACGGAGTTCGTCAATGCTAATCTCGATCAATATTGTAAAGATCACGTGATTAGGCAGAGGTTTTCTGATGCGTATACACCTCAGCAGAACGGACTTGCTGAGAGATTCAATAGGACCATTCTTGAATCCCTCAAAACTATCATTCTTGATTCCGGTCTTTGAAAGAACCTCTGGTGCGAAATAATCTCCGCGAGCACCCTTACCCTTAATCAAATTCCGACTCATAAAAGTAAACTGTCTCCCTACGAGCTGTTCAAATCCGAAGCTATTCCGTTGGAGTTCTTTCATCCAATTGGAAATCCTGTCGCTGTCATCTTTCCTGGCCGCAAATTGTCCAAACTTGATCCAAGAGGCGAAATGGGAAGGCTGATTGGTTTCAACATTGAGCTTAAATCTTACAGAGTTCTGACTGATCAAGGTGACATTATAAACTCCAAGCATCTCCAATTCCTTGACTTCAACCACAATAAAACCTCCATGGACGATCACGACGAGTTGCTTCTTGAAGAAAAACCGAGAGACAAGCCACAACCAAATCAAGTGACCGAACAGATTGAACCTAACAAAATTGTGGATATCAAGAATGAGGATGATGAGTTGGATGAAGAAAACGCTGAGGACTCACCTGTTGATCAGTTGCACGAACACTCTGAATCTGACAATGAAGATGTGGCCTCGAGGCTGATTCCCGAGGAGAACACTGCTACTGGAAGAATTCTACGAGATCGAACCATTCAAGTCAAACCCGCTAAATATTCCTATTTTACGAATGATCCAAGAACCTACAAGAGTGCTGTAACTGGAAGTAATCGCGACCAGTGGAAAGAAGCAATCAACAGTGAACTTGCTAACATTGAACAACATAATGTTTGGATTGATCAAACAACCACTCCCTCAAAGTTTCTTCGCTCAACTTGGGTCTTCAAAACAAAACCTGCAACAAGCTCTTCTCCCGAGAAACAGAAGGCTCGACTCTGTATTCAAGGCTTCTTACAAACCTACGGAGAGGATTTTTTTGACACATTTGCTCCAACCGGCAAATTTCCCTCTTTGTTGACGCTTCTAGTCCTTGCTATTGATCTGAAATTACCCATCAAACAGTTTGATGTGAAGAGCGCATTTCTCTTTGCGCCACTTGATGAAGAAATCTACATTAAGACTCCTGAAGGTTCAACCCGGTCAGCTCCTTTTTTGAAACTTGAAAAATCATTGTACGGACTCAAGCAAGCCCCCAAAAACTGGTATAAAACCTTGACTACGTGGTTTAATGAGATAGACTATAATCCATCAGTGTCGGATGCGTGTCTCTTCATTCACCGAGATAAGGATTCTTTTATCTTTTTTCACGTGGATGATCTGATTGTCGTCGGCCGCACTGATGAATTTGAAGAAGGATTCTTATCTCGATTTCCCAATTCAACCGCCCACTCTCCTGATACGTTGCTCGGGATGAACTTAGATATTGCTGAAGATTCAATTCGACTCGGTCAACAGGCCTTAATAGCGAAAGGACTGGAATTGCTGTCTCTCTCAGACTGTAGACCGGTAAAAACTCCCTTAACTCCAGCTGTCCAATTACATACTGCGACCGATTCAGATCATCAAGCTTTTCAAGATCTCAACATCAACTATCGATCGTACACCGGCATGCTCAATTACCTTGCTTGCCGGACAAGGCCCGACCTAGCGCCTGCAGTTTCAATTTTGTCTCGATTCAACCAACGGCCTGGTTTATCGCATTGGAAGGAAGTGCTTCACGTGTGGAAGTACCTAAAAGGAACCATGAATCACTGCCTGCTTCTCAAGCCAGAAGCAAACTCTTTTATCGATCGACTCAATGTTTTCACCGATGCTACATGGGCCGAGGATCAAGAGACACGACTATCTCAGAGTGGATCTTTAGCTTTTTGGAAGTCATGTCCGGTTCTCTGGAACAGTAAGAAGCAGAAAAATATTACTCTCTCTTCTACTGAATCAGAGATGAACGCCTTGTCCGATGGTGAACAGGAAAGTCAGTGGCTGACTTTTTTGATCGAAGAACTCTGGAAAAAAAAACTCGCACCTACTCTTTTTCACATCGACAATAAGGGCCTTCTTGATAAATTAAAAAAGTTTGGGTCAAATTCAAAGACTAAGCACTTAGATGTAAAAATCAAGAGCCTTCGCGACAAATTCACCAACAAGGAAATTGATGTCAAGCTGATCTCTTCTGAAGACATGACGGCGGACGCTCTGACTAAGGCGGCTCCCTACTCCTCAATACTCAAACTTCAAGAAAAATGTCTCTCAGTTCTTTCCTCATCAACCAAGGAGGGCTGTTGAATTTCTGTCGATTCTCATTTCACTTCTGTGAAATGACAGTCTGTGACAGTTATGTGTCAGGGACAAAAGATTCCACTCGCTTAGGTTTAATGAGAATGCCTCACAAAATTGTAGAATCATTGGACTCACCTTCCTCAATCGATCTCTCTCTTCGATTCACTTTAATCAAACTGCTCAACTCAAAATCAAGCTCGCTCAACTCCTCAAGCTACAATTGCTCGCTCAACTCCTCAAGCTTCAATTCAAGATCAAGATCCTCTCTATGTAAAGTCACTCCTTGCTTCGACCAAATCACTGCAGATTGACTCACTCCACTCTTCACATTCCTTCTTCATTCCACTCCTCAAGATTCCCTGCTCAACCCTGCTCAACCTTCTCCAACAATTCTCAATAACTAAAAGCCTACATTCTTCTTTTGTCCTGTTTGTTTCTTTTCTCTTTTGTCTCTTCTCTTTTTTCATATCTTCTTTGGTTGATAAGGAAATCACTGAACTCTCTTATTTTTCCTTCTCATTTCTATCTTTATCTGTTTCTAAAAGATCAATTGCTGCTTTTTCCCTGCTCACATCTTACTTCAAGACCTCTCTAGTCATTCTTATATTTGTCTCATCAGATTGATAGTATGTTTCCTCCTTCTCTTATGTCTCATCATCTTATTTCTGACTCCTTTTTATTGTTCAGTCTGGTTCTGGTTTTCTAGCAATTTTAGATTTATTTCATACTTCTTGCATCTTGCCCCCTTGGGGTTGACTCAGATGATTTTTGTATCATATGTGTTTGTTTTGCATTGATTCCCAGGCTTGATGCTGTTCTTGGGATGTGCAATTGATCCTTGTCATTTCCTGATGGCTCTTTTGGTGCTTGCCTCTTGCTGTTTCTGTGCTGCAATTTGAGTAATGTGACCTCATCAGCCTGTGAAACTGGGTTTTTCTGAATTTCCTTGCTTTGTTTCTGCTCTTTTCTGAGTTTTTTGGGGCTGCATGAGCTGTGTGGATGGGAAGAGGTTTATTCACATCTAATGGGGATGCTTGATATACCATCTGGTAGTACTCCTGTGGAGGGTGCTCACAATAATTGGGTAGAGTAAGAATAGAGGCATGTAAACCTGCAAAAAGCAAGGCTGATGTGATAGCTTGGCCTGATTAAAATAAGGGTACTATAGACACAATCAATAGATTATACAGTCTGTTTTACCTGACCTACCTTTAGTTGTTATTAGCAGCAAGAATATATGGAATTGTTTTAGGAATCAAGGGACTACCTGTTCTGGTGACTTATCAGTATCCCCCAAGCTAGTCAATAAAACTTTCCAGTTAGCCTTGAAAGGAATTTTACATTTCAACTTGGCACTGAAATTTTTCAACAACCTTTTACTTAACATTATCAGCTTGGAAATGCCCCAACTTAAGATTTAAATCAATACATAAAAGATTCATTTACTTATCTAAGTTTTCCCTACACATGTTTTTTCTCGTGATGTCCATATATATATATACCAATTGAATACTTAAGCTCTGGTCTTTGACTCGTCTCACATTCAACAATCACTTTGACAGCAGTAACCATTGGATCATAAATACTGTTTTAATCCCTCATCTCTCTTTTCTTTGTTCAGTTAGTTAATATACTATATTGTTTATGCTTGTTATCTGGTGTCCAATCAAACATCACCTAGGTTGTGCTCTAAGTCATTTCCTTGAGTTCATTCCATTTTCATCAATCAAAGATATCCTTGAGCTATTCTGACTCATCAAACTGATCCTCAAGACATCCTCAAAGATAATACTCCAGCCTTGTTCATTTCCTTTGAGCTTGAATCAACAAAATCCCCTTGCACAGCTTCTCACTTGGAAAGAAAATATGTTCATTTTTCAATGAGAAAACAAACAATATCCATCTCTTAAGATGTTGCATCAACAGATCAACAGAAGCCAAAATAGCAGCTGCAAAAACTGAATAAAATTCTAAATCTCCAATGGAATTGGCTGGTCTTTGTTGATTTTTTATCATACTATCTGTCACATGTTCTGGGATTGTGATTCAGAAACTTTGTTAAAATTGCACTGTCAACTGCTGAGACCTACTCCTTGCTGGTGTCAGCTTGTGAAGGCATTGATAAATGCACGCCCCCCCGGGCACGCCCACGCCCAACGCACGCCGATAAAAAAAAAGGTGTGCTGCCCGCACGCCTTTTTTTTATCGGTGTGCGGGCTGCACGCTGTGGTAGACATTTCTGTTCTGGAGGGAAAAATTTAAAGTTTTTTTTACATATATATTTTACAACACCCCACTATCTTTTTCACCCCAGTAATTTTAGTTCACATACACATTTACACTATGTGTACTGTATAAAGGGTATATATCTAAATTACATCTGTATTTCTGTATAAATGAGGCTGTGTAGCAACCACAAGCCGCATACAGCCTGCTGCATAGTAACCATTGGGGCAGTGCAAGCCACTCAAGCAGACTACACAGCAATACAGAAAGCTGTGCAGGTCACTTGATATAAATACATAGCAACCAGAAGGCTGTGCAAGCCACACTTGTAACTAGATCACTAGCTAAATTTGCTCATTACTACACTGCCACCCTGTATGCAGCTGTATTTTGCACAGCATTCCAGCCAAAAAGCCTCATTTGTAAAAGCACACCAGCTAAAACCCCTCATGTAACTAGAACACCAGCATAAATGCCTCACATTTTACTATATAAGGAGGGGCTCTCCCTTCCTCTTTCCCCATCTCATCACACCAGATCATCAGACCAGTTCCCCCCCATCTGATTAAAATTAATTACTACAATTTAACTCTCCGCCACTTAACAAATACTGAAACTTTGCAATATACATATCACATTCACAACCAATCCAATCTAGGAACTTGTGCTATAATTATTCAACTACACTAGACCACTGTCTTCTTCTTCCAGCCTAGCTGGGGGTGTTGTTAGTCTTTTGCTTTCAGAGAGGCAGGGTTTTCACCCCTCAATACTTCTCTACATTCAGCCAAAAGAGGTGAAAACCACTTTTGGATTCTCACAACGCCCATTGGCGTGCAACACTTCAGGTGTGCGGTCGCACACCCTGTTCAGAACAGGGCGTGCGGTTCACACGCCCCGTTCAGAAAAAGGCGTGCGAACCGCAGGCCCTTTCTATGTGTATAGGCAGGGGCGTGCCCCTGCCCATATACTTAGAATCGGTGTGCGGCTTGCACGCCGATTCCATGTATATAGGTAGGGGCACGCTCCTGCCTATATACTTAGAATAGGTGTGCGGCTTGCACGCCGATTCCATGTATATAGGTAGGGGCACGCCCCTGCCTATATACATGCTGATGTCATGCGTACACATGAATGTATGCATGACATCAGCTCCGGTCAAGGAATACAGCCTCCTCGACCGGGAGGCAATCCCTCCCTTGTACAACCTCCTCGACCGGGAGGGAATCCCTCCGGTCAAGGAGGTTGTACATCCCCCTCGGCCGGAGGGATCCCCAGTCGAGGAGGTTGTACAACCTCCTCAACCGGGAGGGAATCCCTCCCGGTCGAGGAGGTGTACAACCTCCTTGACTGGGGGGGATCCCTCCCGGTCGAGGGGCTTGCAGTCCTCCCCGGCAGGCGTGCGGCTGCACGCCCATCCTTGGGGGTGTCGCACGCCTGTAGATGGGCGTGCGAGCTGCACGCCCATCTACAGGCGTGCCCACGCCCAAGGATGGGCGTGCAGCCCGCACGCCAATAAAAAAAAAGGCGTGCGGGCTGCACACCTTTTTTTAAGGGCGTGCGTGGGCGTGGGCGTTCCCGGGGGGGGGGGGGGCGTGCATTTATCAATGCCCCATAATACTTCCTCAATTGAATCAGATGGGGTTATAATAACCCCCCAAAACCAAGCCTCATTGAGAAACATGTGGAACTGACTGAAACAAATCCTTTTACACCTCATCTGTATCACATCTCTTGCACTCCAATTCTTATCTCATTTCCCTCTGGTAAGAATTCACTATTTCTTTCAAAACATCTTTTTCCCCCTTGCCATAGTATTTGGTGTCAAACCAAATTCAAATAGCAGCCATACACTGTTTCTAGAATTTTGAGAAGAAATTTTGGCCTGATTAGGATTATGGGAACTTACTTCCTGCATCTGACTCAACTTCTGAAAATTCTCAGTTAGTTTGGCAAGGATCTTCTGTGTTGTGTGGTTTATTGGGCAAGAAGAGGGGCTGGAATTGGAAAACCAGTTTCCAATAGCTGAGGAAATCTTGGGCGTTGATAAACGCACGCCAACGGCGCACGCCAACGCCAACCCGCACGCCAATTTTTTTTGGCGTGCGGGGCCTACACGCCATTTTTTTTTGGCGTGTAGGGTTTACACGCCAAAAAAAAAGGGCGTGTGAGACCCACACGCCATTTTTTTTTGGCGTGTGGGCCCCGCACGCCAAATAAAATTGGCGTGTGGGCCCCGCACGCCAATTGTTTGGCGTGCGGGTCCCCCCTCGCTCACATAATCGAGTGGTAGGGACCACTCGATTACGTGAGCGAGGCCGGCTGACGAGGTTATACAACCTCGTCAGCCGGGAGGACTTCCTCCCGGCCGGCGAGGCTATACAACCTCGTCGGCCAGGAGGAAGTCCTCCTGGCTGACGAGGTTGTATAACCTCGTCAGCCGGGAGGACTTCCTCCCGGCTGACGAGGTTATACAACCTCGTCAGCCAGGAGGAAGTCCTCCTGGCCGACGAGGTTGTATAGCCTCGTCGGCCGGGAGGACTTCCTCCTGGCCGACGAGGTTGTATAACCTCGTCAGCCGGGAGGAAGTCCTCCCGGCTGACGAGGTTATACAACCTCGTCAGCCAGGAGGACTTCCTCCCGGCCGACGAGGTTATACAACCTCGTCGGCCAGGAGGACTTCCTCCCGGCCGACGAGGTTGTATAACCTCGTCGGCCAGGAGGAAGTCCTCCCGGCCGGCGAGGCTATACAACCTCGTCAGCCAGGAGGAAGTCCTCCTGGCCGACGAGGTTGTATAGCCTCGTCGGCCGGGAGGAAGTCCTCCCGGCCGACGAGGTTATACAGCCTCGTCGGCCAGGAGGACTTCCTCCTGGCTGACGAGGTTGTATAACCTCGTCGGCCAGGAGGAAGTCCTCCCGGCCGACGAGGCTATACAACCTCGTCGGCCAGGAGGACTTCCTCCTGGCTGACGAGGTTGTATAACCTCGTCAGCCGGGAGGAAGTCCTCCCGGCTGACGAGGTTATACAACCTCGTCAGCCAGGAGGACTTCCTCCTGGCCGACGAGGTTGTATAGCCTCGCCGGCCGGGAGGAAGTCCTCCCGGCTGACGAGGTTGTATAACCTCGTCAGCCGGCCTCGCTCACGTAATCGAGTGGTCCCTACCACTCGATTATGTGAGCGAGGGGGGACCCGCACGCCAAACAATTGGCGTGTGGGCCCCGCACGCCAATTATTTGGCGTGCGCTCCCACACGCCAATTGTTTGGCGTGTGAGAGCGCACGCCAAACAATTGGCGTGCGGGGCCCACACGCCAATTTTATTTGGCGTGCGGGGCCCACACGCCAAAAAAAAATGGCGTGTGGGAACCACACGCCATTTTTGGCGTGCAGGTCTCACACGCCAAATAAAATTGGCGTGTAGACCCTACACGCCAAAAAAAAATGGCGTGTAGGCCCCGCACGCCAAAAAAAATTGGCGTGCGGGTTGGCGTTGGCGTGCGCGCTTGGCGTGCGTTTATCAACGCCCGAAATCTTGATATCTGACTCAGTTTCCCATCCATCTTCTCTGTTTCTGCCACCCATGCTTGGGCCAGTACTTGCATTTTCAAGAGGAGCAATCTTATTGATCCAAATATTTACTTGGTTTGTTTCTCTAGAAAACCTAAATCAATCAAAAATGCCTTGTTAATTTTGGGTTTTTCTGGTAGCAGTAGACGTAGTATCAGAGTCAAAAAACAACTTGACTATAATTACTCAACATCTTCATTAAATTTAGCAGTGATTTTTACTTATTGTTCTCCAGATTTGGCACTTTCTGTACAAACTGATTGGGAGTTGGAACAGTCGTGCATACCTGGAATGTCTAAATCATGAAAAATAGGGATAGAAGACACATTTCTAAAGGAAAAGTTCAGAATGCCAGCCCTTGGAAGATAGAAAAATAATTCATCTGGTTTAGTCAATGAAAACTAGATACAGAGTCTCTGATATCAGAAGTGTTACTTCCATCAAAGCCACTTGGTGATTGAACCTCTTCAAAATTGCTTGGAATATTTTGGGTCCAGCTAAATGGGGGATTTTCTCATTTGGGTTCCAGCCATTAAATTCAGTTTGCTGATCACTGGGGCACCTGGGACTTGATTCCAGACAACAAATCTGTTCAATTTACCCGGTTTCTTATATTTTTCAGCCCTTGTAGACATACCAAAGCATTTTTCCTGAGGAAAATGATGATCTTTGTCTTTGTTGATCCTCAATTAAGCCAAAAACACATCCTTTTGATGTCCCAGGACACCAATACCAGTGTGTGTTTAGGAGGAGCAAGCCAATTATTTTTAGGACGGAGCTATGAGGTTGTGACCCATGCTCCACCATCCTGGTGTTAATGATGATCATCATCACACTTGAACCAATTGGCATGGAAACTTTCACTCATTTTAATTTCTGCTTCCGTAGCTCAACACAATCTAACTAGCTTGACAGGTTTTACCATTCTAAAGCAGAGATAACTATCAGCTTCACCTAGGAGACAAATTTCAAATAAGCCATGGGAGACAAAATGGTCCCTGTTTTCAATGGAACAGCATACTTACATTTGAGATAGGGTTTTTTTTTCTTCTTGGGGGGGGGGGGGCATGCGGCCAGGGGCGTGCAGTTATCAACCCCCCCCCCCCCCCGGGGATGGGGGGGGGGGGGGGGGGGTTGGATTTCCAGGCTTAGCTAGGTCATGGAAAACCACTATTGGGCTGGGCAGCAGAACAGAAAATGAAAATGTTTCCAATTTACCAGTTTTAGTCCCCATGCCCTCCAAGAATTGTAGCAAATCCAACTCCAACTAGCCATATCTCTTAGATCTCCCTAGCCAGACCCAACTAGCCAACTCTCTTAGACCTGAAAGCCACACAGGCTCAATTTTTTTTTGTAGTTGGTTAAGCTCCAGATTATTAGCCTTTGTTCAAAGTGTGGAGCTGACTCCTCTCCCATTTGAGAAAAGTGCAACTCATTCACCATCATAAAATGTTTTGTAAAGTTGCTTTGGAGCTCCAACAAGCATAGGCACTGCACCCTTCCATCAAGAGAAGATTCAATGTATACGCATCTAGCCATGTCCCTTCAAATAAATCTTAAAACTTGAAATACATGTAAAAGCATTCAAGACCATACCATCTACAACAATAAAGCCAAAAAAAAATTAAAAAAATACTAACACAGCTGATCATACTTCAACTTATTACATAAACAGGAAATAGTTTCTTCCCTCTCCTTATATCCTAGGCAACACTACGCTTCTGTTTGAAATGCCATCATGTGTGCCCTATTGTTGTAATATCATTGTTTTTTCTTTTGCTCTTCATGGTTCCAATGTCATAGGCTGTAATTTGTGGGTCTCATTTGAGCTCGGCCACAATTGGTTGTTCAGACCTCCAAACAAATATAAATACAGTTTTTTTTTGTTGACAAATACATGTTGGTTGAGGTTCACCATATGTGGGCCTTGTGGGGCTGAGGGTAGTCTGGGACCATCTAGGTCATTTTTTTTGACTGTACAATTACATTTCTGGGGAAACGAAGATAACAAAATGATGCCTAATGCCTTACTAGGAAAGAAGTGAGAGAGATCATTTTAAGAATGAACATGGGGTGTAAAGAATTGTTGTAAACTCCCGCATAGTCTCTGCGGGACCGCTTCCTTCCTCTATTTGTCGGAGAAATTTAGCTACAGTTGAAGTAAATTGGCAGTGATTGGCGTATAAGCAGCTCATTAGCTTGATTAATTCCTTGTCGATGCTGAAGGCGGACAGCAAGGACTCGCCGTACTTCGCCCGGTGGGGCACTGCAGCATTTGCAATATGAAAAAGGAGGCTTTCGTTTTAAAGGAAGAAGTCGAATAAATCTTACAATTCACGGATGTCTATGTGTATCATTTGGAGTCTATGCAAAGAGGTACTCAAGGATTACAGAGGGATAATTTGTGCTGGATCACTGCACTACATTCTTTGGCCATCACTTCATTATCTTCTGAAAAACGGTTGCGGAGTGTGCGTGTGTGCGTGACGTTAAAACAAGCCCAAGTCAGTAAAGAATTTGGCTGAACTCTAGCGTTTACAGAGCACTGTAGGCATCATGAAAGGGGTACAATACTTACTCAAGCAAAAAGCATGCGGTATTCCTTCATGCATTCTTTTCCAAGACACAACTTTCCCAGGTTTAAATTGAGATTGAGAGTTGATCGACTTATTCCCAAATAGGAGTGAAGACTGACTGAGATGAGAGGGGCCGAGAATATCTTGATGATCGATTGTGCTATCTTCACTCTCTGGGGAAGGGTCGGGATGCGAATCCAAAACCTCGATGATTTCCGAGATTTCGGCCTCATCTACCCATTCATCTGCCTGATGACTCGCCCAGAATATTGTCAACTGCTGATGGAATAGATGCATAAACTTGGTATCTAGTTCGCGAATCGATTCCATCTCTGATCGGGCCATCTTCAAGACCGCCGAGACAGAGTTGACATTCAAAATGAAATTGAGCATAATCAGCAAGTTCTGCTCCGAGATATCCTTGGCCTTACTATCGCTCTGGATAAGTGCTTGAGCGGCCGGCCGAGATGCCTTCTTTTTGGTACCACTGATGGGGCTATAGCAGAGTGTAATCAGACCATAGATAATCATCTTGGGCAGAGCTATCGAAACTAGGATTTGGAGCACGTTAAGGAATGGCAGTAGGATTGGCGAGAATAATGGTGTTAATCGGAGCCCGTTGGGTGACCGGGCGATCTGCGAAAGCGTCGGGAACAGGCCAATGATGTGCATCACCTGATCGGGGTATCTTTCGAGTACCTAGCCGTTCAAGGTCGATCATAAACATTATTAGTACCTAGTAGGCTCGCTTGTTTATCGCGTCTTGGGTGGATTACTAGGGTGAATAGTGTCAATTGCAGGAAATGTGACAGGAAAATGGCTGGTTGTCGACACATGTGAAGAAAACGCGTTCAGACAATTCGAAACTGAAGAAGATGCTCGGCAGGGAAGAAAAGGCTTGGAAAACACCTGAAGAAGTGCTCAAATGAAGTTATTTATGATGGAGTGGCCCCTACCTTTGTGGCAATATATCCACCCACACTGTGTCCGATGACGACTAGCTTCGTTCGACTGGGATCACCGATTCCTTGATGAATAATTTTACCGACGACTTCAGAGTGATATTCAACATGATCAGCTAGGGAGCTGGAATCGATTTGGAGAGTAGATTGAGGGTGTCGGTGCGAAGAGGACGGGAAGAGTTTCCAAAGCTTGAAGTTTTCCAAGAACCTGAAGTCCAAGTTGGAGTTATGTTCTAAGGAATGGCCGAGATGACTACTGCAGACGATCTCACATCCACCAATCTGATCGAAAGAGGCACACAAGAGTGAGAGAAACTGTTGATAAAATTCTACCAAGCCGGGGTTTCCAGGGATCATATAAATGATTATTCGTGGGCTGGCTCCAGTTCTGCCCGGCTTCAACGAGTCCAACGGATCTTCATCGCCAGAGGAATAGCAGAAGCAGTTCTTAGCACTATCGAAATTTAGGTAGGGTTGGTCGAACGAAGAGTGGATGGATATATCGGTGGGTGGATAGCCGGGATATCGGTAGGATGTCAAAACCTCCCTAACATCATCTCTCAAGCCAGTCCGGCCGTCTTTCGAATCAGAACCGGTGCTACTATTCGCCATGCTACGTATAAGGAATCTGTTTTGGATTGAACTGCTTGGAAGGGATTGGTTGTATCAAGTCGACCAAAAAGTTTGATTGATTCGAATCGGATGAAGATGGGTTTATATGCGTGTATTTGAATTGTAGATAAGTGGTATCTTTGAGGAAGATGTGTGTGTATGCTCTGATACTTGTCGCCTCGAACTCTCATGAGCAGAGACAGATTCAAGTTATTCTATTCATTGAGCAGGGATGAAGCTGAGTTTTATGTTGTCCCACATTCTATATTGTATATAGAAAAAACGACGAAAGATTGATAAACTTTCGGGGGAACATTAGCTGAAGTTTTCAGTTGGATAGACAAACTAGAGGAAAGTACATAAATAAATATCTGATGGATGATAATCGGTGAATCGGATGCGTATAGTTGTACTGGACTCCTTCGTTGATTTGCTACCTTCCGGGAAGGAGGTGTGCATTTGAAGATCTACCTCCCTTTAATGACGAGTTGTACTCCCTCAAGTTACTGCACATACTTGAAGAGCCCTGTACCTTAACTTCCCTCCCCATAGGAGCTGTCAATTTGTCGATTGATATTGATACATATTCAGGGCGTTAATAGTTGATTTTATGAGGAATCGGTTGGGCATTCTTTGGTTCCAGCAGCCCGAATGCTGAAAAGCAGAAAGAAGAAAAAAAACGTTTAGAAGACTGTGTGTAGCTGGGGGATCGAAGAGCTCTCGATGAGCAGATTGAAACTCAGCGCCATAGGGGCAAGAGTATTCTAAGGACGGATGGATAGGGGGACTAGTAACAGGACGGGTCGCATTAGAGAAAGTCTGGAAACAAAGTCCGGTGGATCATAACATTCAAGATAACTGAAGACAGAAGTTCTCAACCCAATGGAATTAATACAGCATTAAAAACAACAACAACTTAGTTCTGCAGACTCAATCATCAGACCTGAACGTTTTTTCCGGTTGGGATAATAGCATCGGCGTGGTTACAACTGGCTGGGAAGCCTTCAGGGACCCAGAGGGCGATTAAGTAAAACATAAAAACATTAGGTACGAAGGACGAAAGAAAAACGCGTGATACTCACCCTCAAGGCAAGGAAGTGAATTGGGCCCAAAATATAAATATCCAAAATGTAATGATCTCCACTAGAAAACAGACGAATCTCTCCAGGTTCACTCTTGTTTGGAAGATGATGTGACAGATAACAGTTGATCGAGCCATCCAGTCAGTTTTTTATCTTGACGATCGTCGCCTTCGACCAACTTGGCCTTAGACTGGAAGAGATCCTCGATCCCGGTTTCTTCTCTGAACGGAGGTGGGGGGAGGAAGGTTTGAGGACGCAAGAGGACATCGTTTGATTGAAAATCTCCGTCCGGACCGGGCTCCCAGTCCATCGGAACATCCTTTGATGATTCAGATAGATCCCTAGCCGAAGGTTGCCGAGACTCATTAAATGGGCCTTGGAGGAAGCTCGCTCTTCCGAAGGCGGGTCCGACCGGTAAGCGACTGGTATGTGACCCTCGATCGACCGCAGTAGGCGAGTTCAAGTTGACTTTATTCAGTGACGATAGGCTTGATACTGGACGGGTCAGGGATAACGTAGAAAACAGCTCGTCCTCTGCGAGTCCGGCCGTTGGCTTGGGCGTTGAGTGGGCTAAACTCCGAGCTTTGGCAGCCAAAGATTTAACCCCAATGGGAGAATCGGTCTTGAGAATATTGAGGGAAGCTGCGAGGAGCTAGAGGGATGTCATTGATGTAACTTAGCTGGTCTGGTATCTTATAAGAGCAAGGCATTCTATCAAAGTATTCCAGACACTCAACTGTAAATAGAAGCGCTCCAGTCAAGCCGAAGATCAACTTGCCAAATGAGTTCGATATCCCACAGCTGTGTGCCTCCACCCGGGCTTTCATGTCTGCATCAAAGCAATAAAACCATAGTAATAGACGAAGAAAGCATGCAATAACGTTCAAGCACTAGGTTAAATGACAGCTAATCAATGATTCAGATGCGGAGAACGTTTTCGCATGAGAAGGATGAAAGAGGGTGTGGATCAAACTGACCACAAAACAACCTTTTCCGATCACTTTGGTACGAATCCCTTGAGCTCGATTCTTGCGCACCCTAGCCCAGGTGAAATCAAAAAAGCTACCACCAATTTCAAGAAAGAAACCGCCCAAGGCCAGGGGAAGTCCGAGGGGCTTGGTAGATGTGATACGGTTGGTGGGAATTAATTGGCATTGGAAGGTATGAGAAGCTTCTCAAATTCAAGGGTTAAGAAAGACATAAAGAGGAAATAAACATGATTGTTTTTGAAATCGTCAGAAGTCAATCTTAAGCATAAATATTCCAGGGAAACCTCGACCGACAATAGATTGCTAGGGAGATGCTGACGAGATAGCACGAAAGCCAAGTCAATCCCTGAATTCTCCAGAGCCATTCTTGAATTGTCCAAAGTTGTCCACCCATCCCAGATAATGGGAGGGTGGTGGTATGATTTGAAGCGGACAGAGGATGTGCTGAGTTGAGACGAGATTGGAATGGTTTGGCGAGACGTTTGACAGATTCGTTCAAGGAAAACGCTTTGACTTTGTAGTTCCTCTTTTTGATTATTTCGGATGCTTTGATTGAACATGTCGAGCAAAGTATCGGATAGCGGGCCTCTAAAGAAGCTTTGTAGGCAGGGAAACTATTGAGCAATGCCTGTGGCGGAAAAAAAAGGTCATGGATTAAGATGGCGATCCATAAAGTTTTTACAAGCAGGCAGTAATTTTGTTCCTGAACTGAGCATTGAAGTAGCATACACTGTGTTCTTCAAGCTCACCCTAGTGGAGACTGATGAATCAGTGCGAATCTGCGGGTTTGAGAGGTCTGAGTCACCGGGGAAATAGTTAGCCAGAAGATTGATTTGGAGGTTTTGGTTTGCCAGGCAAGTTGAACAAAAAGGTGATGATTGAGAATCAGGCGACGATGCTCCGCCGTCCTTTGAGCTTTCGGGCTTCCGAGATACGGTCAAGATGCGCGGGATCGAGAAGGCGAGGTGAGGTGTGGGGTTCAAGTTGGGATCTGACATTTGAGGAACGTGATCGATCAGATTACCATTCTAAGTCGAAAACCATGTGCCCATCAAAAGCGAACAAAGATGAGCTTGATGGGATCTAAAAAATCTACCGAAGCATCGATTGACTTACCTTATCCTTCCTCGACCAACCCCCACAGTCACACTCTGACTTGTCTTTCGCCCCACAAAAATGACACGACTGGTCCTTACGCCGCCTCCTTGGAGTTGATAAGAGTGCAGCCATTGTTGTTCGAAGTGAGAAAGTTGAAGGGCGCTGATTCACGGAAACTTCCAATTGAGGGTGCCCACGGGACAAGATCAGGACCGATCGGGCGACCCGGGAAACAGTTAAAACCCCGACTCCCGTGCTAGAATCAGTATTCAAAGATAAACACTTTTTATGACAGAACTGTACAGAAAAATCAGGATTGAATTCTCAAAACTGTATTTTTCCAGCATCTAGCTGCTGATGTTAATTTCTATTGTGCAAAACATTAGAGAAGCTAGCATAACCAGCATAAATGTCTGGGTTGAGGTCAGCACAGTTAAACTGAGATTGACTCAACCAATTCAAACGTGGTTGATCTGAATCAAACAATTTTAAATTGGTTGAGTGGATCCCACTTTAAGGCCTGCTGGTTTATATTCCATCAATTAGGATCTACCAAGTTTAAATTGTTTGAGTGGATTCCACATTGTTGGGATAACTCAACCCAGGGAATTATGCTGACATTGAATTAAGGCTTGATCTCAATACTTGATTTATGAGAATGGCAATACATGCTAATGTTTACTTCAAAGGCTATAAAACACAGCTCATCTGAGATCATACATAATCCTTTTATTACTATCCAACAAAATAGAGAAAAAAATCTGTCACCAGTACATCAACAGAATAACTTCCAATCCTCCAAAACCCAACCAACTTAAATCAACCAAATACTAAAATTCTTGTTTTTTTTCCTGCTCTTCAGCACAACCACCTCAAAAGTTTCAAAAAATTACTCAAACATTTATATAGGTCTATTATTTTATACCCAATTTTACTGGGTACTTTTTTTACCCCACCCCTGCATTTATACTCAGTTTTGTTTCTGGGTATAGTAGTGGCCCAATTGGTCTAATTGCTTTTTTGAAAAATAATTGTGTAATTCATTATAATTTATGGTAATTGAAAATCATCAAAATTGTTGGTTTGACCTTCTGTGTTTACCAGGTTTTCTTTTTGATATTATTTACTTCTAAAATTAATTTCCCATGTGATTTGCCCAGCCAAAAATTATGCCCCAAATTGAGCTACCCTAAAATAAAATAACATTTTAAAGACTTTTGGAGGGATATATATTACCATCAGATTTACTACCCATGGATATTCAGAAAAGAAAATCCATGAAGAAACCTTTGAAATTAAACCATGAAAAATCATCTTTTTAAGATTTTTTTAAAAAAAACAGTTCTTATGAAGCAAAAAAAAGATTACTTGCATAAAATTCTACACAACCTTTCAAATTGTAACAAATAAATTCAAAATTTTAGAAACAAAATGTTAAAGTTGAGGGGTGAAGATTCATACTTGTTATGTCCTAGTATATGTAGAAAAGCATGGGCAATAACCAGGAAAAAACAATAATATCACTTGATGACAAGTGACATTCTGCAACTTTGGTTTCAGCTTCAAAGTAACTCCTATCATTCTCTGCCTGTGTATTTGATTCCACTGGAAGCTTACTTAAGCATCTCATTTTCATACTTCCACAGCTCATTTTTCACTGTTTATGCTCATTTTTCACCTTTTCTGCGCAGTTTTCACATTTTCTGCTCAGCTTTCAAGGCTCATCCTCAACATTCGCAGTTTTTGCCCAATTTTCACATTTTATCATCAGTTTTCACAGATTATGCTCAGCTTTCACAGATTATGCTCAGTTGTTCTTATTTCTCTAGGCACTGTGTCCTTCTTATTTAGACAGAAATGATAAAAGATTGAATTGCACTCTTTGACACAGAATGAATAACTTAATAATAATAATAATAATAATAATAGTAAAAAAATTGAGTCAATATTCTGGATACAAAGTGTAAAGTTATTAATTGAAGTAAAATTGGTACCTTAATCATAACACTAGCATTTATTCTTCAATAATATTTGTGAGATCCAAGAGTGGCCCTAGAAGTTTTATTGGAAGAGAGCTGTTGTAGTGAATCTTTTCTTGAGGTTGGTGAAGATGTTGGTTTGAGTTTCTTTTCTGTTTTTAGTGATCACTTCTCAAGTTTAGAACTTTGGTATTTGAAATAGGAGTATCCACCCTCTAGATACTACATTCCACTCCTTTTGTGCTCAGGAAATGCTCCAGTTGAATAATATTGTGTGGCACACACCAGGAAAAATCAATGATCACTTGTCTACAAGTGACATATCAAAGTACAAAGGCCCCTTTGTAATTTCTGATTTCACTTGTAGACAAGTGATCCTTGTTTTTTCCTGGTGACAGTTGTTAATAACTTCAACAGCTTTCACAGTTTATACTCAGTTTTCACTTTTTCTGATCTGTTTTCACTTTGTCTAATCAGTTTTCACTTTTTCTTTTTAGTTCTCACTTTTTCTGGTCAATGTGCACTGATTCTGCTGATTTCTAACTGCTGGAGGTTTCAGGTGACACAACTCAGTTTTTACTATTACTGATCAGTTTGTGCCAGTTTGTGCCGGCATGTCTCAGTGCTCACTGGTGCAGCTTGATATTCATTATGTCAAAACTTTGTGTTCACTCTTTTAAAAATACATGTTCACCCTGGCAAATGTCAGTGTTGACCCTATGGCACAAAAGCTATATGTTCACACTCCAGAAGCTTGGTGGTCACTGGGGTGCACCTCAGTGTCCAATCTACCACTGCTCATTGTTCACTTGAGTGCCACTCAGTTTTCATCATGGCACAGCTCAGCTACAGCCTTTGGGAAGAAGAAAGGCACACTTAAAAAGAAGGATTAGAATCTGAGCTCTTTTGAGCTATCTACCTGGTAGACTAAGGAGCTATGTTACACTGATATGTGTTCAGAGCAGAATGAGCGGTGATAAGCAGGCACAAATTCTATGTGGAAAATGACAAAACATATACATCACCCTCAGGTGTAGCAGTGGGTAGATGCAGGATAGATGACAGAAGTTGTGCAAATGTCACTTTCCCTCAAGTGATCATTGTTTTTTCCTGGTGAATCATCTGCAGCAATTAAAACATAGCCAGGTTGTGAAACCACATTATAAGTGCAAGAAAACAGTATTTTTTTTACATACCAGGACCTTTGATATAAATCAACTGTGAACACACTATAAGTTAAGATGTAAAAATTCAACTCTATGTTGAAAATGAAACATTAATTTGATGGTGCACTCAAAGTCATCCCATGGGCAAGATCCCAGCAAGTAACATAATTTTTTAACCATGGCCAAATTATTTTAATGTAATTTTTAACATGAGATTACTGCTTGTCAACCATTCACAATTTGTTGCAAATGTACAAGACCAAAGAAGAAAAAGAAAAAATGGAAGCAAGTAAGTCAGAAAGAGTGAAAGAGAACAAGACAAGGAGAGAGAGATAGAGGGATTTTTTTTAAAAAAAATTTTCTTTGTGATGATCAAGATGAGATAGGTGTTTAGAAGACTACATGTATGTAAAAGATATGTAACATGATGTGTGGATATTTGGGTATTCATCTCATGTGGTATATGGATGGATGTATGTGTATATATATATCTGTGTAAGACAAAACAAAGAAAGAAGAAGAGGAAAAAAAGAGTACGTCAACCAGAACCAAAAAAAATAAAATGCACAACAGTAGTAACATGGAGGGAGGGAAACATATCAGCAGAAGGAGAGGCCAAGTCGGATGATTCAACAAAAAAAGAAGAGAGAGAGATGAGTGAAAGAATGGATAGATTAAGGAGAAGAAACGTGAGTGTTTGGGGCAGGTCTGGTGAGTGAGAGATGGTTGAAGGAGAACTGGCTGAGGCTGTCGAGATGGGCCCAAAGCTTGGCGATCTTAGCGTCGATAGAGTCGAAGTAAGTCGGGTTGAGGATGGAGATAGAGGAGGGAGTGATGGAGGAGGAGAAGGGAAGGAAATGAAGGGAGGGATGGAATTGATCAAATTGCTGTTGATGATGATGTTGATGATGATGTTGTTCTTGTTGATGTTGATGGTTGAGGTGGATGAGTGCGTTAATTCTGTTTTGTTCGTCCTCTTCATCGTCCATGAAATCCTCGACGATGCGGTCGTGATAGGCGTATTCGTGATCGTTCTGGATGTCCAATGAAACAATAGATTTGGGAAGGAATTCCAAGCTCTTAAAGTCAAGATAATGGGTAGGAGTAGAGGCTGGCGTGGGGTTTGATGGAGTATTGATAGGGTTGGAGGTGGTAGATAATGATGATGAGGAGGAGGAGGAGGATGAGGAGGATGAGGATGAGGATGAGGATGAGGATGAGGATGAGGATGGAGAGTGAATGGTGGATGTGGGTAGGGGTGTTGGTAAAGGTTCTGAGGGGGAAGGCTGAGGGGATGAGATGGGAACGGGGATGGGAGAGATCCAGTGGAAGTTATTGACTAGTTTGAGTGCCTTGAGTTTGATGAATCTAGCGACGAACAGGCTCCAGTCGGGGTGAAGGAATCCAGGGGGGATGATAGTAGTGGTAGGGGTAGATTGAATCCTAGGGTTACAGAACTGACCGATCAGTTCTAGTCGTTCGAGGCTCTCGTGAACGGGTTGGGTGAAGTGGAAGAGGCTAGAATAAGTGAGTGCGAGGGTGTGGTTGAGGGTGAGGTTGAGGAGGGTGTTAGAGACCAAGCTGAGTAAGTTTCTGAGATGGTTTGTTGAATGATGAGTTAGTCGAGATGAGCTTAGGACGAGGGTATGGATTGGGGAGGTGGGTGAGGGTAATAGACGATAGGTTCTATTGAGTAGGCTTGATTTGTTGATGTTGTTGTAACGAAGGTTTCCGATGATGATGAGTGAGTTGAGTGAGCTGAGGTTAGAGATCAGTTGGGAGAGATCAGGTTGATGAGAATGGTTTGAGGATCGGGTTAGATAGACGAGAGAGTGAATGGAACGAGCAGATTTAGATTCAGAAATCGCTTGGAATAATTGGGTGAGTTCGAAGAGGTTATTTCCAGCGAGTTCTAGTTGAAGCTTTTTGATATGATGACAATGCCTAAGTAAAGCTGTGAAGGCGAAGAAGGTCATTGATTCATCTTGGATGGTAATAGGTTTCATTAATTGTTGTTCGTTTGTTGTTGATGTGGTGGTGGTTGTTGTTGTTGTTGTTGTTGTGTTGGTGTTGGTTGAGATTAGATTTTGGTTTGAAGATTTTGTTGAGATAAGTTTGAGTTCTTGTATGAGTGGTGCTAGTTGAGGTTGATTTCGGAGTGTTGAGCAGAGGGACCTGATGGCGGGATGGTTAGTTAGTGTGATGGAATGGTATGCGTTAAGTTCGGCAATCGATTTAGTCTTCCTATTCAATCCGATGAGTTGGTGAGTCCAGCTTGGATTGGTTCGTGGTAGTAAGGAGAAGATCTTGATAAGGATTTCGATTGGTAGATCGATGAAGCAGATGGCCATTTGATTGAGGTTGTTGTGGTTTATATCGTTGAAGTTGTTGAGGTTATGGTTGAGGTTGTTGTGGTTTGGAGTGAGATGTTGGTTGATGGGAAGAAAGGTCAAGAGGCGAGAGTTGAGATTTCAAAAAAAATGTTTTAATTTTTTTAATTTTTTTTTTTAATTTTTAATTTTTTTTTCAGAACATAACAACTTATTTAAATCATTCCAGTGACAAAAACAAAACAAAGAAAACCGTAAGGGTAAACAAAAAAAAGCAAAAAACAAAACAAAATATTTATAAAAACAATAGAAACCGTTTCCAGTCACACATCGCTTTCAGGGACCCTCCGAGTCATATCAACAGCCTACGTAGCCAGACCTCAGCCCATCGCTTCAGAGATAACCTCTGGCTCATCGGCTTTGGGTGATCCAGATGGCTGGATGGGCGAGGGAAGAGGTCCTTGGATCGCTGGCTCGGCCTTCTCGGTCGAGCGCTCAGCTTCCAAGCTGAACCCATCGTGGATATTTTTAGGTGGTGAAGAGACTTTTTGATCCACTGTCTCTGGCGAGATTTCTACCTTCGCCTCCATCTGCTCTCCACCCTCGGCCTGGGGATCGGCTGGCTCAGGCTCTTCAGCGGTACTCATCACTCGTGCCTCGGAAGCCGTCGCCGAGCCCTTGATCATCATCTCTGGCTCATCGGCTTTAGGTGATTCAGATGGCTGGATAGTTTGGATGGCAGAAGGAAGAGGTTCTTGAATGGGTTGGTCGGGATCAACTTGCTTCTCGGCCGAGCGCTCGGGTTCCAAGCTGGACCCGTCGTGAGTATTTTCAGGTGGTGAGGAGAGTTTTGGATCGTCTACCTCTGGGATTTCTAGCTTCGGTTGCTCATCCACCTCCATCTGCTGCCCATCCTCGGCTTTGGAATCGGCCAGCTCGGGCTCTTCAGCCGTACCTTGCCCTCGTTCCTGCTGCTGCCGTATCCGCTGCTTAGCTAGCCCCGGCGTCCATTGTTGACTCTCAGCCACCATCCCAGAGAGCCCTTCGCTCTCGATACCCATATCCCTCAAGATCTGTTCCGCCTCCGCTTCCCGGCCCGCTTTGATCGGGATCCTCGGCTGGTTGGGCAGTCTCACAAATGCAAACTGGTTCGAGTGGATCAGATCTCAGCATGAGTAGCTCGAGAGCTATTGGAGATAAATCAGCTCGATCAGTCTACTCACCTTGCAAACTTGAAAACCGGATTGGCCGGCCTCTCTCCAACACTTTTCCACGCGATAGAGACCATCGTAACGGTAACCTTGCTCGGGGGAGAATGGGCTATGATTCTTATAACCACGGATCACCCGCACTGGATTCTTCAGTTCGCAGGAGAGCCGGAGCGAAGCGTTCATCATCGTAAACTCCTGGTCCGAGCTCTGTGGGGCCGTTCGGAGATTCTTGGGCTTCTCTGCCGTCCCACTCAACGCTCGTCCTCCCGAACCCGTAAACGTGAACGCATAACCTAGATCCACATCATCCTCGTAGCCCCCACTCAAAGCTACACTCCAACAACCCACTCCATCACTACCGGCAATCCCACAAACAGGTGGTGCATGTACACCCGCCTATGCAAATCGTCCACCCCAAAAAAAATAATAATCTAAAGGTGAGAGGCCTTCTCCAAGACCAGACTCTCGACAAGACAAGAGGGAACAAAAAAGAACACTAACCTGAGAGCAGGCCATCCTAGAGTCCCACCAATCCCCAACCTCAGTGCCAATCTGTTGACCGAATATTTTCGGATTAGGTCTGTTGCCCTTTAAGCATTTGGCCTTACGTTGAGGAGGAAGAGAGCCGCGAGGCCGTTTAGGTTCAGTGGGTGGACGCCAGTTGGATTTACGTTTGCGAGAGTTGTTGGGACCGTTTTCCTTCGATTCGGACTCATCGGAATGCTCTTCGTCTCGAGCTTCATACTCGTCCTCGTCATCCGACTCCTCAGATTCGTCGTCGAGGCCCGCCCGCTTCCTCTCGTCACGTTGCTGGAGCTGCAAGATCCGTCCACTCCTTCGTCTTCCCCCCGTCTCCTGCTCCTTCTCCTCCTCGTCCACCTTTATCTGTTGCGTCGTCTTCCGCCTCTTCTTCCCCTCGCCTCTGGACTCCTTTTGGTCATCCACCATCGGTGCAGTCTTTTTGGGACCCGCATTCTTCGGTATCAAGCTCGGTCCAAAGCCACCAGGAACGGCAAGCTGTAACGACAACAACAAACTACGATCTGTTCATGCAAAAATAAATGAATAATACCTCTCTCTCAATTCTTTCAATTCCTATATCCTTAGAAAAAAAGTTGATCTGAATCTTCATACTTACTAGCCGCAATGTTTCGTTGTCGAATCTCCTCGTAACTCTCGTTCATTTGAGCGACCGCGGGTGCCATTTTTGGTGATTGAAAGCAAAAACTAAAACCTTTGACAAGAAGTATAGACAATAAATTCACAGATGGTATGCTTAGAGAAGGAGTGGGAGCTGGAGAGGATTTTGGTAATTGGGTATGATATAAGTCTCGCAAGTTGGTCCTCTGCTATTTCGTGTGATGAGGAAGATTTATTGGTGGACGCGTTGGGATGGTCACTCCCCGGGATCCGCGAAGTCCTTCCGGGGACCTCACCCATGCACCGGGGGGCCGGCGGTTCGCGCGACGAAGTTGTAGAGCGCGCTCCGAGCATATTGGTTCACAAGGAAAACTGGGCAAAGTTCGAAAATGAGGGCAACTCCACCGCGGGCGCTCACCACAGGTGCACCTTAATGACATCTTATATGTCTTAAGACAAAAATGTGAAAAAGATGCCTTCAGGACAAGATAGTACAAAGTTTTGTCCCACAGACACCCCAGAGACCGTACTCACTTATGACTTTTTACCATTGAACTGATCTCAAGTTACCTTGTAGAAAAAAACATCTGCTGACAGATCTACTGAATTGAAAAAAAGGGTCTTCAAGACAAAAATACCTTGAAGGCATCTGAAGGTGTTGTGGAAATATGGACACTCTGCTCTTAATATCAGCAGAGCTTGTCTTCCAATGGTTCAGGTAAGCTCTGTTTTATTCTCCATAGGATGCTAGTGGACTAGAAAGTCCAAAAAATGTGTTTATAAGTACCAGAAAAGATTAAATACCCAAGACTAAGACACTAGAATTATATACTAAAGCAAACTGTGGATGTCCTGTATATAGGATATGGTAGATCAAGCACGTCTGGGCACCCTGCCAAGTTAGGCATTTTTGTGCCCAAGCCTAAAGTCAGCTTGGCACTGGCCCAAGCTTCCTTGGCACTGGCCCAAGCTTCCTTGGGACTGGCCCAAGCTTCCTTGGGACTGGCCCAAGCTTCCTTGGGACTGGCCCAAGCTTCCTTGGGACTGGCCCAAGCTTCCTTGGCACTTGCCCAACTCCTGCTTGGCACATGCCCAAGTGTGGGCGGGTCAGGCACAAGCTTTGCTTGGCCAAGCCAAGAAAAGGTGCCAAACCCGCCAAAAAAAAAAAAATTAGAGCTTTCCTTTTTTTGTAAATGTTGTATAATTAGATGCAAAAAAAAAAAAAAATTGAAAGAAAAAAAAAAGAATTAAACTGAAACAGTTTTTTTGTGTGTCTTTTTTTTATATGGTGTTGCAAGCGCCGCTGGGCACACACCCAAGCTTGGCCCAAAAAGGGCCAAGCGCGCTGGGCCAACTCTAAAGCCCGCTTGGCAAACTGTCAAGCGCACTTGGCACACTCCCAACCCCTGCTTGGCACATAGCCAAGTTGGGGTGGGTTGGGCCCAAGCCTCGCTTGGCCAAAGCCAAGAAAGTGTACCACACCGGCCAAAAGGATAATAACTTTTTTTTTTCAATTGTCTTGAGTAAAATATTTTTTTTTACTTTTATGTCTTAAAAAAACATGCACTCTTTTTTGTTTGTATGTAATTTATTTACAAATTTTATGGTTTACATGAAAAAAATGAAACAAAATAAAATAAAATAAAATAAAATGAAATAAAATAAAATAAAATAGAATAGAATAGAATAAAACAAGTGAGAACAATAAAATAAAATAAAAAGTTATTTTTTCATTCTTGAGGGGCAGTTAAGACTTTCCCAGTAATCTCCTGCATTTCAGCGCAGGGACGGTAGAGACAATGACAATGAGAAAAAAAATTGTGGTTTTTGTGGTGTAATTGTTTGATCAATGGCATTTTTGATTTCAGTAACCATGGCGGCTCAATTGGGGGGCTGCTTTGAGCGGATGTAAGCCTTGATGGAATGGAAGGAGTATTCAATGGGATTTAAGAAAGGGGAGTAAGGCGGGAGGAATTTGACTGAGATGTATTTCAAGGTTTGAAGCAACTTCTTGACCTCCTCGAATTGGCTGCCACGGTGCATCGGAGTGTTGTCCATTATAATTATGGCCTTGTTTGGTAGCCTAGAGCCAAGACTGCCAAGGAAGAGGCAGAACTCATCTTCCCCTACGCCCTTTGCCTTTGTGTTGTTGGCATTCAAGATTTTGTGGTAAACAAAACCGTCCTCGGAAAGTGCCCCTATAAGGGTCACCTGCTTAGCCGTGGGCACCAGGCTCAAGACAGCAGGCTCACCTGAGTTTATAAGAAATAAACACATATATCAGAAAAGAGACCAAAAAAAAGAAATAGAAATAAAAATAAAAATAAAAATAAAAATAAAAATAAAAATAAAAATAAAATAAAAATAAAAATAAAAATAAAAATAAAAATAAAAATAAAAATAAAAATAAAGATGAAAATAAAAATAAAAATAGAAAATAAAAATAAAAATAAGTATAAAAATAAAAATAAAAATGAAAATAAAAATAAAAATAAAGAGGAGACTTACCTGAAGGGGAATATCCAAATGGCCGACTTGAATGAAGATCAAACCTGGCCTCATTGACAAAGATGATATTTCTTCCAAGATCCAAGCCACACCGGTGTACAAAGTTTCCCCGCTTCTCAATTAACTTGGGCTTGTTCCACGCTGCTGGAATTTTTGTAACCTGTTTCCATGATATGTCCATATCATGGATCAGGTTACTGAGCACTTGAGTCAAGATTGTTTTTTTGAATTTGTCCTTGATGAATCAGGCAAGTTCTGTAAGTGTGACTGTAGATTGTTGTTCAAGCTGATGGAGAAGCTCAGCCTTCATGTCATTGGTAAATTTAGTGGGTCGTTTTTTTGATTGTCTTAACAAGCAAGGGGTCTTCGACCTTAATTTGTTGGTGTTGAAAAATCATCTGTCAAGACTGCTTAAACCCCCCGAACTTATTGCCAGGGGGCTTACAATCAAGAGTTCAGGGTCATTTAAATCTCACTTTGCATTGATGTGGAAAGCCAGGATCCCTCTATTTCTTAATCCTCAACAACTTCAATTCAATCTCCATCACTCCTCAAGATCAATCAATCTCTCTTCAAGATCAATCTCTATCCGCTGCCAAATTAGGTCACTTGGTGTAAAGTAATCAAATACATTCTTCTCTTCATGTAAGATCGTTGACAGATAACTTACACTTTCCTTCCTCATCAAGACTCGGTCTCTATTTGCCGGTTCTACATCAACCGTGATAACTCATCTCAAGATAACAAAACTATTGTCTTCCAGTTTGTGTCTTGACATTCTCTTTTTTCTTCTTTCTGTTTCTGCTTGTTGTCTCATTACTAAAACTCACCTATTTTTTCAGCTTCGCTATAAATCTTCCTGCTCTTCTTCTTACTTCCTTCTGGTACCTTAAATCTATCTTTTATTGTCCTGTGGTATGATATATTTTCTCTCCTTTTTATTCTCTAATTACTTCTCATTTTTCTCTTACTTTTCTCTTGTTCTAACTCGTGATTGTAGTCTGGTTTTTGGTTAAAAATCCTCTAGCAATATTACTTTACAATTAACAGTCAAAAACGCTACCAACCATCAACCAGGCACGTCGTAAATCAAAATAGACTCCATTAACGGTACCGTCATGAAGGCCACCATTGAATCCATCCCTATCCTAACCAAAGATAATTATTCAAGCTGGAAAACTCAAATCACCAGCCTCTTCAAACTTGGAAAGGTCAAGGATCATATGTATAACGGCACCCCTGCCCTGGAAGAAGAAGACAACATTATCTTGGGAGCCATCATTCTTTCCAAGATCTCTGCGGGTACCCACACAAACATGGTCAATTTGGTTAATGCGGAAGACGCTCAACTCCTCTGGCAGGCAATCACTAAACGATTTGCCTCTTTGGAACCTTCTAACCAAGCCAGGGTCTACAATCAATTCTTGAGTATCGTCTATGAGAGTAATTGCATTGACAAATTCATCACCGACGTCCGTGGCTGCCTTACAAAAATGGAAGACGTAGGCATTACTTTCCCGGCAGACTTGATCACCTACGATTTATTAAGAAGGCTTCCTGCTAGTATGGACAACATCAAGCAAGCTATCACACATTCTAAAAATGGAGAAGACATTACACCTGAGACACTCTTGAACCACCTCAAGATCCATAGGAACGATTCGAAACTGGCTAATCAAGTCAAAGTTGACGTCAACTCCGTGGCTATGTTATTGAGGGAAGGAACCTTCTGTTTGGCGGGAAAACATAACCATCAAGCTCCCCATCCGGAAGATCGATGCTGGATGGTCCATCCAGAACTCCGACCACCCCCTCGACCATACTACAGAAGGAAGCCGCAAGGAGCCAATGTAAGCCTTTCTACCTTCTCCACTCACCTGCCTAGGATCTTTGTTCTGGATTGTGGATCCTCATCCCACATGGTCGCTGACGAAAATCTATTCACGCTCCTAGACAAATCAGAAGGAGGAATGATCAATACTAGCTGTGGTGACAACACCTTGAAAATCGAAGGAAAAGGGTCTATCGAGGTGTTACATAAAGAAAGAAAAATTGTTTTTCATGATGTCCTTTTTGTACCTCAAATCAACGCCAATCTCTTGTCGTTACGTCTTCTTTTATTACAACAATACGACATAAAATTTGAAATCAATAAATTTTCCATAATTAAAAATGATTGTCTTTGGCTCGAAGGACATTACCAGAATAATCTCCCCGTCCTTGACTTAAGGCCGTGTATTCACCAATTGTGCTTGTATGAATCTGAGAGGATCCACAAATCATTAGGACATATTAGCTACGGGCGAATCAGGCACAAGTTAGGGATACCAATCAAGGCTGACCATAAATGCTCGTCATGTTCCATGGCTAAAATCACTAAAGCCACTTACTCACACCGGTCATCCCGAGCTTCAAAACCCTTTGAAGAAATTCACCTCGACTTAATTGGTACTATTATGGTAAATTGATGAAATTACTAGTAACCAAAACCAGACTAGAAAAGAGAAGTGAGTTTAAAGAACATGAAAAACAATGAAGAGAAAATGAAGTAATAAAGGAAATAGGTCATACCACTTGGACAAGGATAATTGTTCTTCTTTTTTAACTGTTAAGAGATGAAGATAATTTTTAATAAGAACAAATACTACAGAGAAAAGGAGAGAGAGAGAATAGAGAAGATGAGTAAGTCGGCATCAAGAACATTAAGAGAAAGATCAGGTCAATGAGAATACCAACGATGTATTATTCTTATTTATGGATTTTTTTATGAAGATTGATCACAAGCGATAAAGTCAATAGAGTCCTATGGAAATAAGGAGAGAAAAGGAACAGAGAGAAAAGAACGAGAAGAGAAGAATTAGGAAGGAAAGGATAAGTTTTCATCGTTGACGTGGGACTTAATGAGAGTTGTTTCACTTTACGCAGTTGGTAGATTTGAGTCTTGATGAGTTCAATCTTGATGAGAGATAGAGATCGTCGTCATAGAGAATCGTCGTTGAAGAGGAAGAGAATTGTTGTTGAAGAGATAACAACAAGAATTGACGTTAGAAAGATGAAGAGGGTTTGTAGCATTCAGCTTTTATCCTTGAGAACAACAGTTGAGGGGTTTACAAGCTACGGTTGCGCACAGAGGGGTTAACCGGTTAAGAACCCCCTGATTTGACCTGAGATCTACAACACCCCTCCTTTCTTGATGACGAGTTGTTGGCGAAACACTTGAGCTGTAATTTTTCCAAGGACTGATGAGGCGCTGCCTTGGTTAAGGCATCGGCTAGCATTTTGTTCGATGGTACAAGTGTAACGTCAATGTCTTCATTCTTATAATTCGTCCGCAAGCCCTTGACTTTTATATCAAGATGTTTCGTCTTTGAATTCGACCCAAAATTCTTTAGTTTTTCCAAGAGTCCTTTGTTGTCAATATGGAACAATGTCGACTTCAGCTGATTTTTCCAGAGCTCTTCAATTAAGAAAACGAGCCATTGACTCTCTTGTTCCCCATCTGACAAGGCGTTCATCTTGGCTTCGGTTGACGACATAGTGATATTTTTCTGCTTTGTACTGTTCCAGAGAATGGGACAGCTCTTCCAGAAGGCTAGTGATCCACTCTGAGATATCCGAGTTTCTTGATTGTCTGCCCACGTAGCGTCTGTGTAAAAATTGATTCTGTTTGAGGCGTCATTCGGATTTGGTGCAATTCTGAATTTGAAATCTTTTGTTCCCAAGAGATACTTCCAGCAGTGGAGGATTTGATTCCAGTGTGTCAGGCCGGGTTTTTGATTAAATCTTGAAAGTATTGACACTGCCGCTGCTAGATCAGGCCGATTCCTACATGCCAGATAGTTGAGAATTCCAGTAAAGGATTGGTAATTTATTTTTAACTTCAGGAGCGCCGCATGATCTTCTTCAGTGGCTGAGTGTAACTGTACCAAGGGCGTCAGTGGAGTTTTTACTGATGTCGGGTGTTCCAAGTTTAAAAGCGACAGTCCCTTTTCTATCAACGGCAGTTGAAATAATTCTACCAAGTCCGGTGCAAGTGTCATATTCATCCCCAGCAGAGTATCCGGCGGATGAGCTGTTGAGTTGGGAAAACGCTTGAGGAATTGCTCTTCAAATTGGTCAACTCGTCCGATCACTATCATATCGTCAACATGAAAGAATATGAAAGAGTCCTTATTTTTGTGGATAAACACACAAGCATCGGAGATCGAAGGCATGTATTCAATCTGTTTGAACCACTCCGTGAGAGTGTTGTACCAATTCATCGGCGATTGCTTCAATCCATACAATGATTTTTGCAGCTTGAGAAATGGCTTCTTCCGATGGGACCCCTCAGGCGTTCAAATGTATATTTCTTCCTCCAGAGGTGCAAAAAGGAAGGCGCTTTTGACGTCGAACTGTTTTATTGGTAGATTTAAGTCAATCGCCAGTACTAATAACATCAGGAGAGAGGGAAATTTTCCCGTTGGCGCAAAGGTTTCGAAAAAATCTTCTCCAGCTGTTTGCATGAATCCTTGGATGCACAGTCTGGCCTTTTGCTTCTCCACCAATGACGGTGTTGCCGGTTTTGTCTTGAAGACCCAAGTATGACGCAACACTTTTGAAGGAGTTTCAAAGACCTCTGTCCACACATCATGACCTTCGATGTTGTCTAGTTCGTCCTTAACCGCCTTTTTCCATCCTTCAGCATCTGCGCACGTAGTAGCCTTCTTGAAGGATTTTGGGTTGGTTGTCAGATGAGAGTAGTGAGTCGGCTTGATTCTACTGGTTCTCTCTCTCAGTATTCTAACCGAAGGTGCGATGGCGTCTGGTATAAGCTCTTTTGCAATCTCGATCTCATCGTTGGCCGAGTCCAGGTCGCCTCCCAGAGCATCTTCATCTTCAATTAAGATTGGTTTGTCCCTTTTTTCTTCTTCATCTTCTTCCTCTTTGATGTGTACATTTTCTTCGGGACCAGAAATAGGAGTCTTAACAAGAATAGGTTGTTCTTCTATAGTTAGGTCCTCCCAGTCGACGCTATCACATGGTTTGCTGCTGAAATCCAGAAATGTTACATTTTTCGAACACACTATGGTACCGCTTTCAGTAAGAGTTCTATAGGATTTTAGATCGGTGTCGAATCCTATTAGCTTTCCCAATTCCCCCCTAGGTTCCAACTTAGCTTTGTGTTTATGAGAATAAACAACAACCGGGATGCCTATAGGATGGAAGAAGCTGACAGGTATAGAGTTGAATTTAAAAAGCTCGTATGGTGACTTCTTGCTTCGATGCGAGGGGATCTGATTCATCGTGAGGATACTAGCTCCTAAAACTTCATTCCACAAGTTCTTAGGAATACCCGAGTCCAACAGAATAGTCCGTAGTGACTCTAAGATTGTTTGGTTGAATCGCTCGGCCAACCCATTTTGTTGGGGTGTGTGTGGATCTGAAAATCGGAGTCGGATAACGTGAGATTTACAGTAGTCTTCCAATTCTTGGTTGGTAAATTCCTTTCCCCTATCCGAGTGAATGATGCTAGGGTAATACCCAATTCGCTTAGCTTCTAAGTCTACCAGTTGCGATAGGACTTTGAATACATCTGATTTTGCAACGATAGGGATTCCAGCGCAGTACCTCGTTGCAGAGTCGACAATAGTAAGTACATATTGATGTTTTCTATGTGACATCGGTTTTATGGGGCCTATAAGATCCAGATGGATTTCTTCAAACGGTTTGTTGGCTCGAGATGACCAGTGTGGTGATCCATTCCACTTCATTACCATATTGTCAATAGCTAATTAATCACTTATAAATCCTAAACCATACATATATTCACTATTATTATTTCATAATCAGGTTCTACATCCCATTTTAACCCTAGTCACTCGCTACAACTACCCCCAAATTCCTCATAGTTCAAGAGTTACAGGCAAACTCAGAATAATACAGCAAGTTATAGTATAAAGCAAGGTATAGAATACAATAAGTACATATTATAAGTAGATATATTTCACAACCAAGATACATAATACATATTACACATTATATACTACATAACATCTTACATCATATACATAAACTCTACCTTTCACTACTCATCTGTTACTGTCATGACCATTTCATATGTGTCACTGTCTATTCTACTCACCTGTCATATTTTCCTTTCCCACCAGCTACATGTCATAGCCTGGTTGTTTCCTTTCTCTAGCCTGATGGCTCATCTTCTCTCTCTGATATATAAGGACACCTGTTCCTCCCTCTTGTTCCCTTATGGACCCCATAGCTTACTAAATTACCCCCTACATATACCAACATTACAGATCCCATATAATTAGTATACATAACTTAGTAGAGTTACCATCACCCTTATAAAATATATAAATATAAATACCAGCTTAAACCTCAATCTAAGAAGATTGCCCCCTCTCTTGCTTGCCCATCTTGACTCCATAAGCTACCAACCCCATTTTTATACTATATACTTTCTACCACTCACACCCCTCTTCCATTCCTCCCACCTTATAGGTGTAGTAGCAAAGCTCATCAGTACTAGTCATCTAAGAATAGATAGAAATTAGCCACACCTTTATTTTTATTCTTAGTGTTACACTCATCCCCATAGCATTAGTCAGGAAGGCAGCTTTACCCCAGCACCCTTGGTATAACTTACATTAATACTAGTGTAGTCATCCATTTCCCTTCCAAGCTCTATTCTGTCCCTTGAGTAGTTCCACAAGTGGTGTCCCAACAGTGGCCTGACTTCTTCAGATATCTTTAGTCCTAGTAACACTATACTATCAGCTTCATCACTACTTCACCTTCCCCTTCTCTCTTCTCCATATCTTCAAACATCTACAAAACATAAAATACATATACATTAGTCAACTTATATCTTCATAAACTTTTTAAAGGACTTATAAATATCCACATTCACTACCCATAACTTAATACACTCTTTACACATACACTCAACATCTACACACCTATACCACTTCCATCTGTCAACCTACCTCTTACTAGCCATGTCTCAACAAGGATTCCCAGGATTCTACTCAGCCCCCAGTATCTACCCTCCAGTCAGCCAACCAATCAATACCAATGTAGGACAGACCTTTAACCCCAATCCAGCCAGGCCTTCCAGGATCAACATTGGAAACATCCCTAATACTGCAAGATACAGGGACAACAACCAATCCGCAGACACTTCAGAAGACCCGCATGGACAATACCCCCAGTCTCCAGTACCCTCTCAACACCATTCAGAAACACCAGTCACTCACTTTTTGGAAAGAGAACCAGTCATGCCCAAGTACACAGGACCATCCAACAAGACAATCAAGATCAAGCCCCTGGATAAGGATCTATTCTTTGATGGAACCAATATGCCTGTGGAAAAGTTTATTAAGAGGTATGAGAATGCAGGATCAGCTGATGGTGCTTCTGCTCAGGACTTGGCTAGACAGATTATATCTTTTATCAGAGGAATGGATCTCAAGGATGAAGTGGAAGAAATGACAGGCCATGAGGACTTAGACTGGGAAACCCTGAAGAAACAGCTACTCAACAGATTTGGATCCTCTCTCCCCTTGGTCAAATACACTAGACAGGACCTGAAGAATCTGGTTAACACTGCCATACAGACTGGAGGACTCAAGACTTTGGAAGCCTTCAAGACCTTTAGGACCAAATTTGAAGCAATCACTCACTACTTGGTAAGAATGGGGTACAGTACTAACCTTGAAGAATTTAGAGAACTTTTCCTAGAAGCCCTCAGCCCAGAATTGGAGTCAGCAGTAACCAGAGAGCTCATCAGGGACAACAAGATGCTTGCCTCTAAGGATGGAGGAGACATACTTCCAGATACCAATACCCTAGTCACCTACATCCACAGGGAAGTTCAATCAACATCAGTCATGGACAGAAGAACACTTTGGAGACAAGAACCCTCTGGAAATATGGATAATTCACCTTCACCCTCCAGTAGACCAGCTCCCTATATCAAACCTACCACTACTTCTGGTCCCAGCTCTACAGAAAAACAATTGGAAGTCATCACCAAGCAGCTTGCAGCCCTCACTGCTGGAAGATCAGCCCCACCTCACCTAGTTGGCCCTGCCCCAGGATTTAATTCAGCTCCAAGGACTTATACTCTAAAGTGTTACTATTGCTTTGACAACACCCATGGAATGACCAGATGTAGGACCCTAGAAGAAGATATGACCAAAGGATCAGTAACCAGGGATGGCAGGGACTTCAGACTTCCAGACAAATCTATGATTCCATGGGACCCCAGGAGACCAATCAAAGATGTAGTAGAGGCTTTCCCCAAGGACCAACCCATTGTATCATCCTCCTTTGGCCAACTAGAAGAAGCAATCACCCCTGAAGAATCCACCATCTATGAAGCAGACCTTGGAAAGAGAACCAGAGGAACCAAGGACCCAGAAGAACCCAAAATGGCAGACAAAAGAATCAGGAAAGAAAAAGACAACATTATGGACATGGATACAGAAGACTTACTACATATGGCCAGGACCCCAGTTCCATCAGGCAGGATACAGAATCAGAACCCAACAACAGACCCCCATGTCAGATTCCAGGACTCAGAAACACAAGAAACCATCACTCCACCCAAGGAAAAACCATCAAAAAAAACCTACCTAGAGAAGACTTTGGCCAAGGATTACCCAGGAGCAGAAGAAGATATTGCCAAAAGGATGCTTACTGAAGGAAAAATGGAGTTGGCCTATGGAGAAATATTTGCTATCTCTAGCGGTGTCACTGATGCTTTCAAAAAGAGGATCTCAAACAGAAGGCTGCCTTTGGAACCCACTAAGTCAGCTAACACCATAAGGAGAGAAGATGAGGAAGCACCACAGGACCAGACCACTCACTATTCATGCCCCCTTGGATATGTAAATCTCAACATAAATGGACAGACTCACCAAGCTATTTTGGATACTGGGTCAATGGTCAATATCATACCTGCAGGGCTGGCTCACCAACTAGGATTGGTACTTACTGCTAAATCTATGAGACTTAAGGGAACTGGAGGCCACCATACCAATATACCAGGAATTGCTGAGGAAGTGGAAGTAACCATTGGAAAGGTATCCAGGATAGTACATTTCTGGGTGGCTGAAGGACCTGTTCAACTAATTATTGGGAAGCCTTTCTTAATGGATGTATCAGCTACAATCAAGTACAATGGAGCTCAAGGGGAATCACTTTCTATTATGGACTCTTCTGGACAAACTTATTTGGTACCCATCATTCTGCCTAGCAACCAAAAGTGGGAAACTACTCTGCCAGTCAACTCAGCTACCAGGGATTTTTTAGACCAGGGCCTGGACTCCAACTCTTCTCCCTGACAGATGGGGACCTGGCAAACCAACAAAAAAAAATATAAAACACCAGTCACTCATTTAGCAAAATACAAATCAACTCTAAAAAAAATCAAACCTGTAAACCAACCTATGCCCCTTTCTCTTAATCCACCTCTGTCCAGACCCCAACTCTCCAGGAATCCCTACTCCACTCCACTTACTCCTTTTCCTCCACAATTCAAACCAACCCACAAAATCACTCAAGAAAGACTGGACCTCATCAACTTTGGACCCTCTGGATGGCTATCAGAACAAGAATATCTCTTATTAGTATGGGTAATTACTCTCAGACAAAATTCCTTGGCCTTTGTGGAGGAAGAAAGAGGACTACTCAGACATACCTATGGACAACCCTACATCATCCCAGTCATTCCTCATGAACCTTGGCAGCAAAAACCTATCCCAATCCCTGCACCAATCAAACCTCAAGTCATAGAATTAATAAGAGAAAGACTCAGAACTGGCCTTTATGAACAATCTTTTCCAGCTATTCCAGCCCCATATTCTGCGTAAAAAAACAAGATGGAAAACTCAGAATAGTCCATGATCTTCAGAAACTTAACAAAATCACTATCAAAGATGCAGGCTTACCACCATCCCCAGAAGAACTCATTGAATCCTTTACTGGAAGGGCATGCTATGGACTAGGAGATATTATGGGGGGATATGATGAAAGAGAGTTAGCCAAGGAATCAAGACCATTAACCACCTTTGAAACCCCACTAGGAAGATTTCAACTCACCAGATTGCCCCAAGGAGCCACCAATTCAGTTGCAGTATATCAAGCCCAGATGATGTGGATCCTCCAGGATGAATTACCTCAGCATATGGGTATATTTATTGATGATGGAGGAATCAAGGGACCTATTTCAGACTACAATGGAGAAAAACTCAAGGAAAACCCCCAAATCAGAAAGTTTATCTATGAATATGCCATTACTCTGGAAAGGATTCTATATAGGATTGAAGAAGCTGGACTCACCATATCTGGAAAGACATTTGCCTGTTGTGTCCCTGCCCTGGATCTGGTTGGACATGTTGTCTGCAAAGAAGGAAGGAAAATATCAACAAAGAAGCTCAACAAAATTGAAACATGGCCAGTCCCTACCACACCAACAGAAGTCAGAGGATTCCTGGGTATTTGTGTTTATGTTAGAATGTTAATCAAAAATTACTCCACTATCACTGCACCTCTCAGAAAACTTACTAGGAAAGATTCAATATGGGAATGGACTGAAGATTGCCAGGCATCATTTGAAGAACTGAAGAGAATTATTGGAAAAGACATCACCCTCAGTAAATTGGACTATGGACCTGAAGCAGGACTCATCAAATTATCAGTGGACTCCAGTTATATTGCAGCAGGAGCTATACTCACCCAAGAAGATTCCAATGGACTAGACAGGCCTGTTATCTATGAATCAGTGGTATTTTCAAAAAGAGAGTCAGAATACTCACAATCCAAGTTAGAGCTATGTGGTGTCACCAAAATCCTCAAGAAACTTCAGACCAGACTATGGGGCCAACATTTCCAGCTTAGAGTGGATGCACAATGTCTTATTGGGATGATCAACAACCCTTCACTTCCCAATGCCCCTATGAACAGATGGATTGCTTTTATTCAGTTATTTTCCTTTGATTTGGTACACACACCTGGAAAAACTTTTACATTACCTGATTCACTCTCAAGAAGACCTTTGGACCCAGGAGAAGAAGATTGCCAGAGCTTTGATGAAGATGAAGATTGGATCAAACCCCATCCTGGATTTGGACTGAAACATTCTTCTGTTGGATTGCTTCTGGGGACATCAGCTAAGTTGGGGGAGGAGGCAAGTAATCTTCAACAAGGAATTTGGAAACATCTGCAGGAATATCTTTCAACCATGAACAAACCACCTGGATGCAGCAAACTGGAATTCAAACAAATTTTACACAAATCAACCTCATTCTTCCTCTCCAATAATATACTTCATAGAAATAACAAACCCTTTTCCCAGATAGTAGTCACTCACCCTACAGCTCAAATCTCCATCCTCCATTCCCTCCATGAATCTTTGGGCCACAGAGGAGTATCAGAAACTTATAGAAGGACCAGACTCAGATTTTGGTGGCCAGGACTAAAAAGAGGTGTAACCAAGTGGGTCCAATCCTGTGAAGCTTGTCAGAAGAGGAACTCAGTACTACCAATGGAACCCAAGAATCCTACAGGAGCATCAACACTTTTTGGAAGAGTCAGCCTGGATACAGTTCATATTAAAGCTGGAAAATGGAAATACCTGGTAATAGCAAGAGATGACCTGTCTGGATGGGTAGAAGCAGTTGGATTGGAAAGAATACAAGCAAAGCGGATTTCCCAATGGTTCTTGGAAAACTGGATTCACAGATATGGTGCTCCTTGGTCAGTCACTGTGGATGGAGGATCAGAATTTGGTCAGGACTTTAAACAAACTCTCCTGGAAGCTGGAATAAAAGTAAAAGTAACCACACCCTATTATCCTGAGGCCAATGGAATGATTGAAAGAGGCCATCAAGCAATCAAAGATACCTTGGTCAAGCTCTGTGGACAGGAAGGAAAGAAGTGGAGGAGTTATTTACCTTTGGTTTTATTTTCAGACAGGATTTCTACAAAAAGGACCACAGGATTCTCCCCTTATGAATTAGTATTTGGACAACCACCAATCTTACCCATAGACCTGGAATTGGAGACCTTCTCAGGAATAAATTGGGCCCAGGTAAAAACAACTCAGGATCTTCTTTTGGCAAGGACTCATCAATTGGAAAATAGGGATTCCATTCTTCAAAGGGCACACCAACAACTAATGAAGACCAGGGGACAATCTGTGGACTACTGGAATAAAAAGAAAAAGGACAGAGGACCACTAAAAATTGGAGATATGGTATTAGTCTACAATAAATCCCTGGATTCACAATGGGGAAAACTCTTTGAAAACAGATGGAATGGACCTTACAAAATCAAAAACAGGAACCCAGCAGGATCTTACACCCTGGAAGAATTGGATGGCACAGAATTGTCTAGAAGGTTTGCTGCAAATCAAGTAAAAAAATATTTTGTCAGAGAATTACCCATTTAATAAAAAAAAAAAAAAAAAAAATCATACCCTTTTCCCTGTTCTCCTGCTTTTCTTGGATAATGGTGTGCATCATTATCTGAAAATAAAAAAAAAAAATACAAAAAAATAAAAAAATAATTTTTTTTTTTTAAAAAAAAACAGATCTTATCCTTGTCAGTTTTTTTTGAGTATTGAAGCATACATACAGAGTTGAAGGCATCCTGGAGTCGGCTGTACAGTTGGTACCGAGAGGCTGCCGCGGCCCGGGGATCGCAGTGGTTCAATCGGGCAAATTCAGTCAAATGTTCATTAACAGTACCATGGAGCGCCGCCAGTTCCTCTAAAGAAAAGGAGTTGCGGACGAATGGGCCAAACGATTCCACATTGGCAACAAGTGGCCGGACGGAGGTACTGGAACTTGGAGAAGAAGACTTGTTGCTATTCGTTGAAGAAGACAAAGAAGAAGAAATGGACAGTGGACGACTCGGGGAGGACATAGTAAAAGAAGAAGGGATATAATTGTATAGGAAAGAAGGGGAAGAAAGTAAAACAAAGGAAACAAGCTGTTTAAATAAAGAAATTTACAGAATCAACGCTGGTGGACAAACCAGGCCAACGATGAATTATCGTTTACAGAAGCGACTCTGGTGTACGAACCAGCAAGCCAAAGATTTCCTTTAGATACGACGCCGGTGTACGATCCGGAAACGAGTAATTTTTTCCTTCACTACTACCACAAGAAACGTGCGGTCATCTCCCCAAACCGTATCGACTCTGGTGGACGAACCAGGACGACACGGTTATCCTCAGCATTTTCGACGCCGGTGCTCGACCCGGGCATAATTTTTTTCTTTTATTTTTACTCGTTCACAGGCTACAGTGGGGATTCGGGACCCTTCCGATTTTTTCTTTGGACTCTGGTGGCCGACCCAGTTCTCTTTTGTAATTTTTTTTTTTTTTTTTCCTTTCGTTTTTTTTCTCTCGGTTTGTTTTCTTTTCTCTTTTATCGTGCTCAGATAACTAGCGGCCTTGTTTGGACTCCGCAGCTCCGCCAAATCCCTCCGCATACACTATTGACGCCGGTGTACGAACCGGAACGCCACATACATATTGTTCCCCGCTCAGACATCGGACCGGCATTGCTTTTTTTAACATAATAATATTAATAAGTAAAATAAAAATAAATAAAAATAAATAAAAATAAAAATAAAAAAACTAGTAAATTCAAATCAAAATACATAGAATAAAATAATAAAATAAAAATCAAAATAATAATTTAAAAAAATAATTTAGTAATAAAAACAAATAAACATAATAATACAAACACATCAACACTACATTTATATAATAATCCCACAAAACCTTCTATTCTCATCACTTTTTTTCCCAGGATATCTGCTACTCATTCCTGCTCATCCCACCTCATCATCATTTCATCATCCATCCAACCTGTCATTCTCTCAAATTTATTTTCCCTCCATTGTCTGGGGACAGACAATAAGTTGGGGGAGGAGCACTGCACTACCAAAGGGAAAATCACCAGGAATTTGTTATTTTTTTTCTTTCCCTCCTCACATGACTCTTAAACCACCAGACATCAAATAAAACCATCATCACATCACACTCTACATAATTTCTGCATCCCAACTCCTCATCATCCAATCACACACTCTACATATCTTCTACTCATTACACATCTTCACCATCTCATCACCAATTCCAGACATTTTCTACACACCTCATCATCACAATTTCTACACATTTTTCTACACATTCCAACTCCTCATCATCAATCACATACTCTACATCTCTTCTACTCATTACACATCTTCATCATCCCATCACACTCTACATATTTTCTGCATCCCAACTCATCATCATCCAATCACAAATTCTACATATCTTCTACTCATTACACATTATCATCATCTCACCACCAACTCTATATATATTCTTCTCATTCCACCCATCAACATCACATCACACAGAGGTTCCCTTTTTTCATTCTACATAAAGTCTTCCACTCATTCCAACCCATCAAGAACCATCAGCCAGTCTCTCAGTTTCCACCATTCACCCATTTAAAATTGCATCCAACCAAATCAGAAACCACCTAAACCAATACCAGGATATTTTACCATACCCCAGAGGACATAGTCATATCAGCACCAACACCCAGAGGCCAAAGGATTACTCAGATTATAAGACATATAAAACCAGACTAGAAGAATTAATTTTCCCACTACATCACCATCTCAAGAATTATCAGTAAGCATCTATTAGTTTCCAAGGATTTCAAGATTAAATAAATAAAAGTAAGATTGCTAGAGGGAAAATTTATTAGAGATACAAGTCAAATGAAGGCTTAGTATTTGAGTCTAATAAATAATGAACCTAGATTATAATTAAATTAAATATTTCAAAGAAACTAATACATGAAGAAAATATTCAGCAAGGTGGCATACTAGTAGGAATTTCAACCCTTTAAAGACTATAATATATATTTTAAAAGAAGATTAATACAATGGATAATGGATACATGGATACTGAATACTATGGACACTGGACTTTGGATCAAATTATACTGGATTAGCTTATACTGGACACTGGCTTGGACTTACACTGGATTGGATTACTTGGACCTTGGACAGGAATACTCTGGACTCCATGGATCACTTTTTTTTCCAGCCTTTTTCTTCTCTGGCTGCATTGTCTGGGGTCAGACAATAAGTTGAGGGAGGATGTGGTGATCCATTCCACTTCATTACCATATTTTCAATAGCTAATTAATCACTTATAAATCCTAAACCATACATATATTCACTATTATTATTTCATAATCAGGTTCTACATCCCATTTTAACCCTAGTCACTCACTACAACTACCCCCAAATTCCTCATAGTTCAAGAGTTACAGGCAAACTCAGAATAATACAGCAAGTTATAGTATAAAGCAAGGTATAGAATACAATAAGTACATATTATAAGTAGATATATTTCACAACCAAGATACATAATACATATTACACATTATATACTACATAACATCTTACATCATATACATAAACTCTACCTTTCACTACTCATCTGTTACTGTCATGACCATTTCATATGTGTCACTGTCTATTCTACTCACCTGTCATATTTTCCTTTCCCACCAGCTACATGTCATAGCCTGGTTGTTTCCTTTCTCTAGCCTGATGGCTCATCTTCTCTCTCTGATATATAAGGACACCTGTTCCTCCCTCTTGTTCCCTTATGGACCCCATAGCTTACTAAATTACCCCCTACATATACCAACATTACAGATCCCATATAATTAGTATACATAACTTAGTAGAGTTACCATCACCCTTATAAAATATATAAATATAAATACCAGCTTAAACCTCAATATAAGAAGATTGCCCCCTCTCTTGCTTGCCCATCTTGACTCCATAAGCTACCAACCCCATTTTTATACTATATACTTTCTACCACTCACACCCCTCTTCCATTCCTCCCACCTTATAGGTGTAGTAGCAAAGCTCATCAGTACTAGTCATCTAAGAATAGATAGAAATTAGCCACACCTTTATTTTTATTCTTAGTGTTACACTCATCCCCATAGCATTAGTCAGGAAGGCAGCTTTACCCCAGAACCCTTGGTATAACTTACATTAATACTAGTGTAGTCATCCATTTCCCTTCCAAGCTCTATTCTGTCCCTTGAGTAGTTCCACACCGGTGTTTATACAAAGCCTTAGTGATTTTGGCTAGCGCGCAAGACTGACATTTCACATTGGTTTTCACCGGAATTCCTAGCTTGTGTCTTATTCTGCCGAAGCTAACATGTCCCAACGACTTATGAATCAATTCAGAGGAGAAGAAATTTTGTTGATTGTGAGGTTGAAGCTTGAGAACAGGAAGATTGTTTTGATAGTGACCCTCAAGAAAAACTTCTCCGTTTTTAGATATTTTAAACTTATTGGTTTCAAAATTGATTTCATATTGTTGAAGTAAGAGATGACGAAGTGACAAGAGATTTGCGTTGATTTTTGGGACAAACAGTACATTATGAAAGATTAATTGATTTCCTTGAAACATTACTGAAATAGATCCTTTTCCCTCGATACCAAGGGTATTATCACCGCAGCTCGTATTTATCATTCCTCTTTTGCGTTTGTCTAGAGAGGTGAATAGTTTTTCGTCAGCGACCATGTGAGACGATGCCCCTGAATCCAGAACAAATAGGTGGGGCTTAAGAGTAGAGAAGGCGGAGAGACTGCTAACGTTTGAATTTTGAGACTTCTTTCCTTGATATGATCAATAAGCTGGTCGCAGTTCAGGATGAACCATCCACCAACGATCTTCCGGATGAGGGGCTCTATGATTGTGTTTTCCAGTAGAGCAGAACGTCCCTTCTCTCGAAAACATAGAGACAGTGCTTCCTTCTTGTTTAGGGTTGTTTGCGAGTTTCAGGTCGTTTTGATGTATCTCCAGATGATTGAGTAACGCCTCTGGAGTAATGTCTTCGCCATTCTTGGAGTGTGTAATGGCCTGTTTGATATTGTCAAGGCTGGTCGGTAATCGTCTTAAGAGATCGTAAGTAAGGAGATCGGGAGGAAAGACTATTCCGACATCCTCCATCTTTGTGAGGCTGCCTCGCACTTCAGTGATAAATGTTTCAATGCGACTAGATTCAAAAGTGATGCTGAGGAATTGATTGTAGACTTGAGCACGATTTGAGGGCTCAGAGGAAGCGAATCGTTTGGTGATTGCTTGCCACAGCATTTGAGCGTCCTCTGCGTTTACCGAATTGACCACATTAGCGTGAGTACCCGCGGAGATCTTTTACAGGATTATTGCTCCAAGTAAAGTATTATCTTCATCTTCTAAGGCTGGAGTACCGTTGTACATCTGTTCCTTGACTTTTCCTAACTTGAAGAGGCTGGTAATTCTTGTTTTCCAGCTCGAGAAGTTCTCTTCAGTCAGGATGGGAATAGATTTGATGGTAGCCTTCATAACAGTAGAGTTGCTAGAGTCCATTGTACTAGAGGAGTGTCTGGTTGTTGGGAAACGGTGGTAGCGTATTTTGACTGTTAATTGTATGGTAAATTGATGAAATTACTAGTAACCAAAACCAGACTAGAAAAGAGAAGTGAGTTTAAAGAACATGAAAAACAATGAAGAGAAAATGAAGTAATAAAGGAAATAGGTCATACCACTTGGACAAGGATAATTGTTCTTCTTTTTTAACTGTTAAGAGATGAAGATAATTTTTAATAAGAACAAATACTACAGAGAAAAGGAGAGAGAGAGAATAGAGAAGATGAGTAAGTCGGCATCAAGAACATTAAGAGAAAGATCAGGTCAATGAGAATACCAACGATGTATTATTCTTATTTATGGATTTTTTTATGAAGATTGATCACAAGCGATAAAGTCAATAGAGTCCTATGGAAATAAGGAGAGAAAAGGAACAGAGAGAAAAGAACGAGAAGAGAAGAATTAGGAAGGAAAGGATAAGTTTTCATCGTTGACGTGGGACTTAATGAGAGTTGTTTCACTTTACGCAGTTGGTAGATTTGAGTCTTGATGAGTTCAATCTTGATGAGAGATAGAGATCGTCGTCATAGAGAATCGTCGTTGAAGAGGAAGAGAATTGTTGTTGAAGAGATAACAACAAGAATTGACGTTAGAAAGATGAAGAGGGTTTGTAGCATTCAGCTTTTATCCTTGAGAACGACAGTCAAGGGGCTTACAAGCTACGGTTGCGCACAGAGGGGTTAACCGGTTAAGAACCCCCTGATTCGACCCAAGATTTACAACACCTATCAAACCTATGTCATACAAGAAGCACCAATACATCCTCACAATCGTGGACTCGGCTACACAATACTGCTCTCGTCTTTGATGTTCTGTCATTACTTGTTGACATAGAGGCCAAGCGTTTTGGATACCACCCTAGCATTATCCACTCGGATCGGGGAACTGAGTTCACTAACTCAGAGCTCGAAAATTACTGTAAAAAAATATTATCAGACTAAGATTCTTGGATCCACACACGCCACAACAAAACGGCTTGGCCAAACGCTTCAATAGGACAATATTGGAGTTGTTGCGCACAATTTTGCTGGATTCGATGGCACCCAAGAATCTCTGGAGCGAAATTGTAGGAGCCAGCGTGTTAATGATGAATCAGGTGCCTACGCACAAAAGTAACACTGCCAGCATAATTGCCTAGGATGAAGTCATCCCAGTTAAACTGGGATGCACTCAACCAATTTAAACTTGGTTGAAATCAACTGATGAAATATAAATCCAAGGGACCCCCCTTGGTTTTATATTTCATTGGTTGAGGTCAACCTACTTTAAATTGGTTGTTTGCATCCTAGTTTAACTGGGATGAACTCAGCCTAGGCAATTATGCTGGCAGTGTAATAAATCTCCTTACAAACTCTTCAAGGATAGATCTATACCGCTGAGTTTCTTCCATCCGATTGGCAATCCCGTAGTTGTTTACTCCCACAAACCAAAGTCTAAGCTTGAGCCCAGGGGAGAATCTGGTAAACTAATTGGATTCAACGCTGAATTGAAATCATACAGAACTCTCACAGAAGGCGGTAACATCATCAGCTCTAAAAATGTGGTGTTCCTCAACTACCCATCTGGAGTGAAGTCCAATGATGATTGGGAGGATTTGGTGATAGAAGACAAACCGGCAAATGTCGAAGCGCCTAGGGCAATTGAGAAAGAAGAAGTCAGCAACATCAAGGAAGAAGAAGCTGAAATCTGTCTCCCGGACGCAGTTGACAATCATGAGGTGATTGAAATAGACAACTCCTCGTTGGATCTAGATGAGGCTGAAGTAGCGGAAGGGTTGGTTCCTAACCCAATAGCATCATTGGTTAGAGTACTACGGGATAGGACAGCTCAAGTAAAACCTCAGAAGTATTCATATCTCTCAATGGAGCCAAAAGGCTTTAAAAATGCAGTCACCGGAAGCGACGGCGTGAAATGGGAGGCGGAGGTTCAAGAAGAACTTAAAAATATCAAAGACCACAAAGTCTGGAGCGATTATCACGGACAACTGCCCAAGTTTTTGCGCCATACGTGGGTCTTTAAGACCAAACCGGCTTCAAAATCGGCCCTCGAAAAGCAAAAAGCACGACTCTGCATACAAGGATTCATGCAAACACCAGGAGAGGACTTCTTCGAGACGTTTGCACCAACAGGAAAGTTTCTGTCTCTACTCATGCTACTGGTCTTGGCGATTGATTTGAACATGGGAGTAAAACAATTTGATGTCAAAAGTGCTTTTCTCTTTGCCCCACTGGAGGAAGAGATTTACATAAAAACGCCAGAAGGATCTCATCGAAAAGCGCCGTTCCTTAAGCTCCACAAATCCTTATATGGGCTAAAGCAATCACCAATGAACTGGTATAAAACTCTCACGTCCTGGTTCGAATTGGTCAATTACCTACCTTCTGTCGCAGACGCATGTCTGTTCATTCACAAAAATAAAGATTCCTTTATTTTCTTTCATGTTGATGATTTGATTGTTGTCGGAAAGACCAAAGAATTCAAGAAACTATTCCTCCAACGATTCCCTCACTCAACGGCGCACGCACCCGACACCCTCCTGGGAATGGAACTTGAAATCAAGAAGGACTATATCGAACTTTCTCAACTATCTTTGATTGAAAAAGGATTGGATCTCCTTGGTCTCCAAAACACATCCTCAGTAAAAACACCTCTTTCTCCAGCAGTGCAACTCCAAACCGCGTTGGATGAAGATCACCAACAATTTCTGAAACTGAATATCAATTATAGGTCCTTCACAGGTATTCTTAACTACCTGTTGTGTCGGACGCGTCCAGATCTGGCTGCTGCCGTCTCCATCTTGTCTAGATTCAACCACAGACCAGGGCTTTCACACTGGAATGAGGTTGTACATTGCTGGCGGTATCTAAAAGGTACCCAGAACTTCAAGTTCTGCCTCAAACCAAATCCGGAAGAAGAATCTGGTGTGAGAACTCCTTTTGGGACGGGTGGCAGTTCTGCGAGGGGGAAATACCAGTAATAATATTTCAAATATGTAAGAAGATATTACAACTGCTACGGGTGGTTTGAAAGACCTGCCCCTCTATGATACTACACAAGAGCTATCACAACAAATTTATTTATTTTATTTGTTGTGGCAAACTAATGATAGAGAAAAATTATGTGTAGCAGTCTCTATCAGACCTAGATCAAACTTGAATTCAGTGGAAATGGGTTTGGTGGAATTTGTATGGGCAATAGAGCCGGGGTGGTTTACAACAGGATTGAGTCAGATGATGGAAATAAGTCTTAAGTATATATCTTTTATGTGTTTTTATATATATTTATAATTGAGGTGCTGATAAACTAGTAAAAATAATTCTTGACGGAAATGATGTTATATGTGAACTATTCAAAGTGTATTTTACCCTCTTCCTTAAACTTCAGTTAAGAGCACAATGGGTAAAGTCAATTTTGCTTGTTTAAGAGCACAAATAGTGATGTTAGCTACTGGACTACTTATATATCCTCTGAGGTATGAAAGATTTTGATGGGTTACTTGATTGAGATCACACTGTGGGATTTTACTTGGATTTGAGATGGAAACTCTAAGTGAGATGTGTGTTCTGCTTAGGATTCCTCCTCTGGCATGCTGAAACTGAGGAGAGAAAACCTCCTCCTTTTATAGTAAAACATGAGGGATTTCTGCTGGTGTGACTGCCATAGAGGTGCTCATATGATGGTGGTGGTAAGGGTATCCATGTGGTGGTTGTGGTATTCATGTGGTGGTGGTACCCATGTGGTGGTGGTATCCATTAAATATACTACAACTATGCACTTGAATCTAATTCTATACTATGTACTATCAATATATATTCCTAAAGTCTGAAATAACAGTTTAATCCAGATATCTTTTAAATGAGATCAATATATATTCCTAAAGTCTGAAATAACAGTTTAATCCAGATATCTTTTAAATGAGGGGAGCTAGCCTAGTGGTTCCAGTGAGTGACTAGGGGTTAAATGACCCGTAGAACCTAATTATGCAATAATACATCTATAAATATGTCTCCTTATCAATAGTAAACTGTGACTCTATGTGATTTGATACTTGGAACACATTTGGCACACCACACTGGGCGAATCAATTTCTACACTGATGCGACCTGGGCGGAAGATCAAGAGACTCAAATTTCGCAGAGTGGCTCACTGGCATTCTGGAAATCATGCCCGATTCTGTGGAATAGTAAAAAACAAAAAAACATCACGATGTTGTCAACAGAAGCGGAATTTAATGCTCTATCAGACAGGGAGAAGGAAAATCAATGGCTTAAATTCTTAATTGAATAACTCTGGCGGAATCAATTGAAGCCAACTCTGTTCCACATCAACAATAAAGGTCTGCTCAAAAAACTAAAGAACTTCGGCTCAAACTCCAAGACAAAGCACTTGGACATCAAGGCCAAAGGACTGAGAACAAAGTACAAGAATAACAAGATTGACGTCAAACTGGTACCCTCCAAGAAGATGCTCGCGGATGCTCTGACGAAAGCTGCGCCACACGTCTCTATAACCAAGCTTCAAAATGAATGTTTGGCCGATCTTTTGCTAACAAGCAAGGTGGGGTGTTGAAAAATCATCTGTCAAGACTGCTTAAACCCCCCAAACTTATTGCCAGGGGGCTTAAAATCAAGAGTCCAGGGTCATTTAAATCTCACTTTGCATTGATGTGGAAAGCCAGGATCCCTCTATTTCTTAATCCTCAACACCTTTGATTCGATCTCCATCACTCCTCAAGATCAATCAATCTCTCTTCAAGATTGATCTCTATCCGCTGCCAAATTAGGTCACTTGGTGTAAAGTAATCAAATACATTCTTCTCTTCATGTAAGATCGTTGACAGATAACTTACACTTTCCTTCCTCATCAAGACTCGGTCTCTATTTTCCGGTTCTACATCAACCGTGATAACTCATCTCAAGATAACAAAACTATTGTCTTCCAGTTTGTGTCTTGACATTCTCTTTTTTCTTCTTTCTGTTTCTGCTTGTTGTCTCATTACTAAAACTCACCTATTTTTTCAGCTTTGCTATAAATCTTCCTGCTCTTCTTCTTACTTCCTTCTGGTACCTTAAATCTATCTTTTATTGTCCTGTGGTATGATCTATTTTCTCTCCTTTTTATTCTCTAATTACTTTAATTACTTCTCATTTTTCTCTTACTTTTCTCTTGTTCTAACTCGTGATTGTAGTCTGGTTTTTGGTTAAAACTCCTCTAGCAATATTACTTTAGTTGGCATGAAACCTTGAACGTCTTCATCGCCTCAGAGACCTTCATTCTGTTTCCAACAACGTTCTCTTGGATCAACTCATGGACCTTGGGCTTGATGACAGTGTTTGCTTTGCATTCCGTGTGGGTAAGCCGATCAGTCTGGTAAATTTGTTTGTCGTCCAGTTTCCTGTTTGCCTTCAGGTGAGCTTCTTGCTCACAAGTTCTTTTTTTTCAAGGTTTGAAGTTCCTCAGAAAGCTCTTGGGCGTTTTCCTTGTTGGCCTTGATTTCAAGACTGGCTGAATCCATAACAGCCGAGCTGGAGTTGGACACTTAAAAAAGGATTATTTTTCAATTTGTTAGTTAATTTGTTAAATAAATAAATTTTAAATTGAAAAAGAAAAAAAGAAAAAGAAAAAAAAAAAAATTATTGACTTACTTGGGTTGTAACTTGTTGAGTGACCTGATGAAGAATCAAATGGATTGTTGGCCCAGAGCTTGGGCTCGGCCAAGCGGGACTTGGGCAGGTGCCAAGATCTGGGGGCTGCACAAGCTGGCCTATCAAGCCCCCTGGGCACACACTCAAGCCCTCTTGGTGTGGCTTCAAGCGGGACTTGGGTTTGTGTCCAGACGCTCTTGATCTACCATAATTTACCCCCCTACAAACCACCTGTCTAACCTGCCTTTTATATTGCACTGCACAAACCTAACTGATACTTCTCCGCTCCACAGCATCCATGTTTGCCATTTATAACCCCATCCCTTACTTATAAGCTTCAAATAATCTCCTTACCAAAGCTTCCAACAAATAGCTTATTGGTCTATCTTGCAGGACTTGATTGATATTGGTATTGAGGGGAGATGCTAGCTTCTTGGGTGATAGGTAATAGGCTATGTACCTCCCCAGGTAGCTCCTCCTGATTGATGCTGCAGCACTTGGGGAAGGAAAAGCTGGTGGCTGTGGCTGCATCTGGGATTTTCACCTCTCCAAATTTACTTCCCCTGGTGGAGTTTATCTGAGGAACCTGCATATTGCAGACAGGTGAGACTTGTATCCCACTGCATCTGGCCTATACACTAGAGAAAACCTGGCCAACCAGAACTTCAAGGTGAAAGAATCTTCAAACAGATGTGGAGAAGCTTTCCTTTAGCAGCTTGCAAAGAAATGTCCCCAAATTTCACTGGTTTGTCACAATAGACAGACTTTTGGTCTGTGAATGCAAGTTTCTGGTGATCAAACACATCCAAAGCTGCCAAAAATAGTAGAATTGAACTTATAGGTGGTTTATAAGGTTGAGTGATCAATTTTCACTTGGCCACATGGCAATCTAGTAGTGAGATAAAGTAAACACCTAAACCAAATTGATTGTAGTTAAATAGCTGGCTTTAATTTTGTATTTATCTTTTCTTGTTAAATTATTATTTTTGTTTCAAACATCAACTTTCTCACACATCCCCAGCTTAAACATTCAGGTTTGTTTCTTCATTATAATTTAGTCTCATTTATCATGTTCTTACATTTTTTTTTCTTAAATCTCATTTTTTGCTCAGGTTTGTAAAGCTGTGGTTTTCAGTTAGTCACATTTGGTGAACTAACATGTGGAGGGAATATTTTAAGGTTATATAATTGAAACAAACTCAATTATTGTTTTTGTTTCAAGCATAAACTTTCTCGCACATCTCCCAAACCTACTAATTCAGGTTTGTAAATTTTTGGTTGTCATTTAGTCAAAATTGGTGAAGTAAATTGCAGGGGAGATATTATCACAATAGAAGTACGGCGTTGATCTCAGGCTTTAATTGTCAGCAGCTTTGCTAGCAGCTCCACTAAAGGGAAAAAAGACCTTGCAGGCCACTGAATTCAAATCCAGTTTAATCACTAGCAGGTAAGTCAGGTTGATGATTTAAGTGTAGGTTTATTGATATATAGTTTATTGATATATATCCTGTATATAAGGATTAATCCTCAACCAGTAAGTATTGTATGAGAGGCTTGCTCTATAAAGGGTGCATCCATATTAATAAAATGTATCAATAGGTATCCAAGGAGTTACTCACTTGGGTTTGTGGTTCTTACCTGTGAAAAGGTAAGGATTGGGCAATTCTTGATAATATAACAGTATTAGTGTTGAGTTTCCAATACCGTGAAATTACGAGTGAAATTCATCACTTCTTGACATGCACTTCTATTCCTCTTCCCTTGAGAGTAATGACATCACTCCATCTTCATCAATAATTCCCTTTCTTAATCCCCTTTCCATTCACATCATTCACTCTTCCATTTCCGTTTCCCTCTCTCTATTACTCTAAAACATTCCATTACCATCACTACTCCTCCATAACTGTTTCCCTCTATCTCATACTCAACCAATAAATCTACTCTTGAAAGTGATTGACTACCTATTTTGACTTAGATCAAAGACTCACTCCACTTAAATACAACCTCGTGACCTAGCTCAACTACTCTACATATTTCCCTTCAAATCCATATCTTCAACCTAGTTTGAAATACTACTCATCAATTAATCATGGCTTCATCTCCAACTTGGTGAGAAAACAGAAACAACATTTCTCATCTGATCTTCTAATCCTCTATCCTCAACTCATATCTTCTCGCCATCTCTTCAACAGTTTGCTGTGGATCTCTCTCGGCTTTATCTATCTAGTATTGTTTGTTTATTTCATTTTCAAAAAAAATCCAGTGGTAAATATTTCAAGTCTCTTTCTCAATCACTCATCTTATTAATTATTATACTTATTTCATTGTAAGTCTGGTTTTAGTTGACAAGCAATAAGATTCAAAATCATCACAATTAGACTATGTAGTATCCATAATTGGGTTTTTATTTGAAGGATGGGTACTGGCAAGGTAAATAACTATGTGGTATTGTACTGTGCTGGTGTTCTAATATTTCTCTGGGGGATACACAGATATTTAAAAGCTGTTTAATGTTCCAGAATATCCTCTTGGAGGAATTTTGGGTGCTTCCATGACCAGGAAGGTACCAGGGAGCTTCAATGGGAAGACAGATCCATTTTAGGATCTTAGAGTCAAAAAAATGATTTCTACTAAGGCTGTGTTGCGGGAAACATCATTGATCTGTTCTCCATAGTATTATTGGATCACATCATAATATTTATATTAATTGATCAGTTATTAATATTAATATAAAGATGATGTCATGATGGTGTCATTTGATATTGACACATCTTATTAGTATTACTTACTATAATTCTAATATGTTCTTTTAATTTATAAGATATCCAAGTACATATCTTATATGGTAAATCAAGCGGGTCTGGGCACATGCCCAAGTCCTGCTTGGCACTGCGCCAAGGGGGCTTGCGCATGTGCCCAGAGGGCTTGATCTGCCAGCACGCACGGCCAGCTGATCTTGGCACAGAGCCAAGTCAAGCTTGGCCGACCCAAGCTGTAGGCCAATAACTTCATCCGCCACAGCCAACCACATCTCGTCAAGCAATTGTGAGTAACTTTCTTTCTTTTTTTCTCTTTTTGTTTTTCAATTCAAATTTTGAACTGATTGTTTACTTACATGCATATGTAATAGATGTCTTATTCCACCGTTTTGTATTTGGTTGAGGTCCTGTGCTGACATGAAAGAAATCTCCGGGCCACTCTTGGCCCATCCTGAAAATTAATTTTTTGTTTATTTTCTTCTTTTTCTTCTCTGATAAAAAACAAAAAAACAAAAAAAAATCTTTTTTTTCTCTGATAAAAAATAAAAAACAAATAAATAAACTATTTAAATATGTAATTTTTTTTTTCTCCATTTTCAAACTATTTTTTAAATAAATTTATCTACAAGTTAAAAAAGAAAGAAAAAAAAACAAGTCATGCCCAACCATTTTTTGGCAGGCATGGCACCTTTGCTTGGCTCGGCCAAGCGGAGCTTGGGTCCGACCCACCCCAACTTGGGAAAGTGCCAAGCGGGGGTTGGGACTGTGCTAAGCAGGCTTTAGCCTTGGCCAAGCTGGGTTTAGGCTTGGGCAAAAAAACGCCTAACTTGGGCATGTGCCCAGACCCGCTTGATTTACCATACATGGAATATTTCAAGGATAAGGAATGTGGGTGTAATCAGAAGGAATGGGTGAAATCTGTTACTCTAGATATTTCAAGTGAAAGGTGGGGAAAAGGTCTACAAGTTATGTGTCTTGTATAACAAGAGTTCATAGAGTAACCTGTCAGCCTGGTTGTGGAACTAACCGTGGTTAAGGGTTGTAACTGAGTTAGGTTGATGGTTTAAAGTGGTTTGGGTAATGTTTTAAGTCCTGTAAAAAGGTACTTCCTCAATCAGTAAGTCTTGTCTGAGAGGCTTGCTCTAATTGCTCTAATTAGGCGCATCCAAATCAATACAAAGTATTAATAGGCATCCAAGGAGATACTCACTTGGGTTCGTGGTGACTACCTTATTGAAGGTAGGTTGTGGCCAATTCTTGAGGTAATAACAGTATTAAACTATAGATTATCCAGAATTGGGGGATTGTTGGAGAATGGGGAACTAAGCAAGGTAAATAACTCTAAGGTATGTACTGTGCTGTGGTGTTCTAAATATTCTCTGGGGGATAAACAACTGTTTACAGTCTGTTTATATATTGTAAGAGTTCCTCAGGGGGGAACTGTGAGCGCTTCCATGACCTGGGAGGTACTGTGGAACTTCAGGGGCAAGACAGATCCTTTTGGGAGGATCTGTTAATGTTTATGATGTGATTTCTACTAAGGCTGTGTTATGGGACACATCTTTGATCAGTAGTCCTTAGTGGGATTAGATCACATCATGACATTTGTATTAATTGATCTGTTATTAATATTAATAAGGTTATTAGCTTATAATGATGTCATTTATTATTGGTACATCTTATAAGTATTAATTATTATAATATTAATAAGTTCTTTTGTTAATAAGATATTAAAGTACATATCTTATACGTGAAATATTCCAATGTTAAGGAATGTGGGCGTAATCAGAGGGGAAAGAGTGACATCTTTTACTCTGGATATTTCACGTGAAAGGAGGGCAAAGGGCCTACAAGTTATGTATCTTGTATAACAGGAGTACATAGCTTAACCAGAATTATTCATGAGTTATTAATGAATATATTATTAAAGTATTTATATTAATTAATGTAATTAATGTACTTTAATAATATTAATATTAATGTAATAATAATGAAGGTATAATAATAATAATAACTATAGAATAGTAATTATTATTAAAGATAATAATAATTAATATTACATGGAGTTATTTAGAATAAATAAATAGTAATAATAATCAATAAGAATAGTAATTATTATTAGAGATAATAATAATTAATGTTATTTGCAGTTACGTGGTACATGTCAGGTACTGTGATATGTACTCAGTGGCTGACATAACCTGAATTATTCATGTTTTAGTTAATGAATGTATATTAAAGTACTTGTATTAATTGTTTTAATGAATGCACTTTAATAATTATATGTTATTACTTTACTGGAATAATATTAATAAAAATAAGAATAATAATTAATAATGATAAATAATTATAATTATAAATAATGATATTAGTAATACTTTTAGAGTAGTAATAATATTAATAATTGCAGTTACTTGGTAAATTTCAGTTACTGTGATATGTACTCTGTTGCTGACAATCCATGTGTTTTGTTCTAAACAATTTTTGCAACATTTTGGGGCATTGATATTTGCACGCCCATCGGCGCACGCCCACGCCGAACGCACGCCGATAAAAAGAAAGGCGTGTTCCCCGCACGCCTTTTTTTTATCGGCGTGCGGGCCGCACGCCCATCCTTGGGCGTGGGCACGCCTGTAGATGAGCGTGCCTGCTGCACGCCCATCTACAGGCGTGCGACACTGCAGGCGTGCAGTCGCACGCCCCCTTCAGAAAAAGGCGTGCGGCTCGCCCGCCCCGTCAGAAAAGGGCGTGTGGGTCGCACGCCCTTTCTATGTGTATAGGCAGGGGCGTGCCCCCTGCCTATACACATAAAAAGGGCGTGCGACCCACACGCCCTTTTTATGTGTATAGGCAGGGGGCACGCCCCTGCCTATACACATAGATCGGCGGACCGCCGACCTATGTATATAGGAAGGGCGTGCCCCTTCCTATATACATAGAATCGGCGTGCCGACTGCACGCCGATTCTATGTATATAGGAAGGGGCACGCCCCTTTCTATATACATGCTGATGTCATGCGTACAAAACATTGTACGCATGACATCAGCATGCCCCCACCCGCCCCCTCCCCCCATCCTTTGCCGATCGGCCCTCCCCCCCCCTCCTGAAATCCCTCCCCAACCACCACCTCACCGACCCCACCACCCACCCTCCAGACCACCTACCCGTTCCGACCCACCACCCACCCAACCCAGCCTCGCCGACCGCCGACTCAAGCCGCCGGAACGACCCAGCCGCCCGACAACCTCAAGCCAGCCGCCCGACCACCTCAAGCCAGCCGCCAGGACATCGACCAGTAAGTCGATGTCCCCCCGTTTCCCCCGTTCCCCCCAATCCTCCGCGCCCCCCCGTCCCCCCTGCCCCGCACCCAAAACCCCGCCCGCTCCTGGGCCAGCTGGGCCTGGCCCAGAGGGGCCAGATGGGCCAGCTGGGCCTGGCCCAGAGGGGCCAGATGGGCCACCTGGGCCTGGCCCAGAGGGGCCAGATGGGCCACCTGGGCCTGGCCCAGAGGGGCCAGATGGGCCACCTGGACCTGGCCCAGAGGGGCCAGATGGGCCACCTGGACCTGGCCAAAAGGGGCCAGATGGGCCAGCCAAAAGGGGCCAGATGGGCCACCTGGGCCTGGCCAAAAGGGGCCAACTAGAACCAGTGGCCCCTATGGACACATTCAAGGTGTGAATGTGCCACTAGGCCCCCTTGCAAGCCCCCCCTTGCACCCAAGGCCCAGGAAAAATGTGCAAGGGACACATCTTGGCCTAAAGGGCCCCGGGAAATGCCCACAGATGCATATCAGGCCCCAAGTCCCCCGTCTAAGCCCCCTACACACCCAAAGTGCCCCCCCAAACCCCCCGCAAGGGCTGATATTCCCCTTTCTCATATTCTCACTGCAAAAGGTACTTAATTCCAGGAGCAGCAGCTGACATCTGATTTACTTTGCAATCCAACCAACAGCAACACCGTTTTCTCCTCCTCCATCAAGCTTTAGACGTATTTCCACGCAACAACAATGTCTGGTAGTCATGAACAATCACGTAAGTTCTGTTTCCTCATAAGATGTATGACAATAAACCTCCTGCTTACCACTTTCCACCCCAAAACACTGCAAATCAGGTTTGGACTTCTGGCAAAAATGCACTGAGCTTGCTCAGCATCCCGCATGCAGTCCCGAGGAATACAAGTATCTGGAAGTTCTTGCCAACAAAATAAAAGCCGAATACGAGCAGTCAGACGATGAGGGTCATGAGTCCTCAACTCGCCCAGCTCCAACAAACACGTTTGACCCCCCAGCTAGCCAAACCATCCTACATTCCACTCCTAACGTCAACCAACCACCTCCTAACCTCAACCGATTCGTTCCTTGGTTTCCTGATCTTCCCAAAGACCTCCCACCACCTCAAACAACCGCTCCACAACTGTCAGATTTTCTCTCAGCAAACAATGCGGCACCAACACTTCATCGCACACCAGAACCCACTCGAATTAACAACATACCAGCTCAATGGGACAACGAACCCGCTCCATTTGACAACGGCTTGCCCAACGTTATGAACCCGGCATATGGCCCCATCTACCCAATAAGAACACCCAGGCGCAACAGCAAAGGCGAAAGCACCTTTCTCACCACCTCTAATGAGGCTTTCCTTGATGGTATAACTACCGCCATGGAATCCCAAAATGCCAAACGAGCCTTGCATAACTTATCACAAAACCGTGATGACAATATAAACGACCCGGATGCCGAGGGGGAAACCGACCCTGAAGAATTGGGAATCAACCCTCCAGCCTCACAAGACTCTTTGCCGTACAACCATCGTGCAGCCCCACACCCACATTCCACTATCGTTGAAAGTCACCCACGCCGGGCTCGCTACCGCTATCCAACTGCAATATTTGTTGATCCTACATCCAATGATCCTACATCCAAAAAATCCCGGCATCACACCCCAAGTCCAGACGATCCTCCCTCATGTGGTGGAAGCCCAGTCCCTCAACAGGGCTCCTCTACCTCTCATCAACAGATTGTGCGTATCGACCCAAGGGAAACCGGCCCAAACTTCCCAAGCCACCTATTCACTCCTCACCCAACTGTCCTAACGGCCGAACACTTGAAAGGCATGAAGTTCTCCCGCACCGCAACCACTAGTGCAGTGCACAGTTCCAGTTCATTGCCCAGCTCCAGTTCAAACCCCAGCAAGAGGCCAACAGGCCCTCCTCGCCCTGCAAGGTCCACACGGGATGCATGTGAGTCATCCCCCTCTCCTCTAAACATTAAACACTTCTCAAACTCATGTCTGTCTGTCTGTTGCAGCTGTGGAACTATTTTTACCAGGCCCACTGCTTCCAAGATCAGTGGTAGAAAACTTGAACAACGATTTGGCGCGTGGCATTGCATGGTCCCTCACATCAGCTGAGAAGATGATAAAGAACATCGCCTATGTCCTCAATCACCTCCCCCATATGCTCTCTCGTCATGGCCCAATGGACCACAATTTCAAGGAAAGAGTGTGGCGGGACGTTACAATAACTCTGGCTGCTTGCAAATCAGGTAATTCTCCTAGTTACTATCTATTTATTTAAAAATGACACTGACCAATTTTTGTGGTGCGGTTAAGAAAAAATCCTCCACCCTGCTACTTCAATGTCTCTGATCACTCATGACATGATCAACATGGATCAGATTGAAGTTGTCCGGGCCAACAAAAGCAAGACGATAACCAACCAAACTCAGGTACACACACTGGCCTCAAACATGGCATCATTCATCTCTCCTCCTGACACGGCATACCTCCGACTCAAATCTGCTTTACATCAATGCTGGGCTTTTCGTCATCTCGAACAGCAGGGCGCCCAATGGGAACCCCTTCCACTAGATACAACAAAGGTCCACTCTGCTCACTGGGGCTTCCAACGAACCTACGAGAACCTGGGGACATTCGATGCCAATTCACCAAACCTTGGCGGCCTCATGCTTGTGTCACAGCACCTGGTGGGAATGTCAGCTCTGGCGTATATCTGCAGCTTATCCGACTTTACCCGGCCACGTCCAAAGCATACAAGGACGGATGAGTGCTCCACAAGGAATACACCCTCTCAGATCCAGATGCTAGCTGGTCTGCTTGTTTTTGGTCCAACATCAGTCTTCACATTCAACAGACAGACTGCCAGCAATGCCAACGCTTCAGCCTTGCTAGAATTTGGGGCCAAAGTCCTTAAACAAAAGGTGGATGGTGGTATTACTCTCCCAATGCCCCACCAAACTTTAGACAATCTTCGTATATATTTTCTGGACTTCTTGTGTGCTATGGGCTTCAATAAGATTGGTGAGAATGGACTCCCCCAAGTGGATTGGGAAAGAACCTACAAAGAATTTCACCACTACTTTGCTACTCACCACCTACTCCACATTTTTTCTCAAGATATAGAAATAGCTTTGTCCAACTATCACTTCTGACTTGTATGGTATTTAAATCCTATCCTGTGTCTCCAGCTCTACATGTTGCATGTTCTATTGATCACTTCCATCCAAATGATACATTATTTGCCTTTTGGTTTATCTATTTCCTACATTATAGGTGTCAGTCTTGGTGTGCAACTAAAACTTATTATTATACATATGATATGATACTAATAACTGAAAATTGAATTAATGATCAGTTAAAAGTATGATTACCTAACGTTATGCTTACATACTCATATACATATGCTTACCCCCAATTTCCAGTCACGGAAATGAGGTGTTGTGTAAATTAGGGGAGATAGTATAAATACAATGTGTTGTACTCAAACCCTGTGCACTGCAGTCCGCATACCTTGAAGTTCAACCCGTGTGACTGAAAGCCCGCGCCAAAGTTGGAATATAAGCCCCCGCGCAAGCATCAGGCCCCTTACAGGCTCTCAGCTTGGCACGCGGACTGCAAAGTCATCCAAGGTACACCCAAAGTAACAAAAACACGCCCAATTAACTTCATTACATAAGTTACACATGTAATGAAGATTAATGGCGACTAAATAAATGATTATACCAGATTGTATTATTATTTAGACATATAAATAAAATTATATTGACTGAACAAACAGTACAAATAAAACTGCGGCTTATTATAAAATACAAATAAGCCACTAGTCCATCCAGCTCCACCATCCACCCATCAAAGCGGCCAAAACTGTCCAGTTTCACCCTGAATATGGCCAAGATCCCTCAAGGTTTATTACTAGTAAGTAATAACCCTTTTCTTGGAGATATTCCCCACTTACCTTTCCTGGTATTAAGCCACCCCTGTGTCAACAGGCCCCAGTGTTCCAGGCACTTAAATCCTCTGCAATTTATTTGCAAGCACCTGAGAGAGATTTAAACCACCCCTGATTTATCAGGCCCCTATTATATTAAATTTATTTAATATAATTATTACCTTATTTTTCCTATTTTTCCTCTAAAGTTTACGTCACAATTCCCCCGTTTTATTTGGGAATTATAACCTTAAAACCTTACCCAGAGTAATATCACTCTTTCCTTGTATCCTTGCACCACTTGTAGCTAGAAAGACTTGTTGTTGGCATCAAGGAGGCTGACAATATTCAGGAGTAATGTTGACAGCCATTACTCTACTTTGATTTATGGAAACAAATTTAATATAGTAATTACAAATCAGAGGAGGGGTGTTACATTGGCTTGCAAGTTTTGGAGTAAAGAAGTGTGGCTGGTTCAATGATGCTCAACCAACCAGCAGCTTGGCTCTTTGGAAATGATCTAGGTATGGACGGTGGAGGGAAAGGTACTAGGCCACGCTTGACTATAACATGTATCCAGTGATTCCCGTTAATTAGTGCAAGGTAGATTGGGCTTGCTGGTTTGGGGTCGGGTGCAACAGTTGAAGGGAGAAACGTCATGCAGCCAGCTGCTCGGTCGTTTGTGAGGAACACCACTGGCCTATTGTATGCATTAGCCAGAATAGGACCACCATCAAGCCTGCCCATCCACTTGGAAGTGGGCACTGGTCCCTTGGGATTCTCCACGCAAATGCTGTCGTAGGTCTTCTCGAACATATCTGGTCCACCTAGCTTCCTCGTCCAAAGTGCCCTGTTGATCTCCAGCTCGTGTAACATGTCCAATCGCACTTGATACCACCCATTGTCTCTAGCATACGGGCCCTCGGGTTTTTCAGCAGCCAATGCATGTGCCACACAAGAATACCCACAGTTGCCATCGCCTTTTGGGTTATAACTTGATTGGACATACTTAATGACCCAAGGAGGTAACTCCTCAACCTGGGGGAGATGAGGGCAAATTCAGCATGAGCACAAGAGAGTGAGTAAATTGCTTTGCTCTCATCAGTAATCATAATGAATTCACATTATGTTCACTTACTGATTTATCAGACATAACCTCTTTAGAGGCTTGAGCCAGTGTCCCTAAGGTGGGACCACTTTTTACAACCATACTTTCATCCTGAATTCAACCAGAAAAGCCAATCAGTTATAATGTTGACTCATTGAATGGGCTCATCCTAACCCTTGAATTTACCTCCAAAGTCGGTGGCCTGGGGGGGTCATTGGCCTGATAATCACCTTCCGTATGGGACATAGGAATAGCATCCTGATTTGCAAAAATACAACAGAACAATTAGGCCAATCACTATTAGGAGAATCTTGTTGGTTTGATTAAAGGGGCTTACCAGGGAAGTTGACATTGAAGTCCCGGCAAGAGGAATATCAATCGGATTGTCCTCTGCAAATTCACATGCATCTCCTTCAGACCCAAAGGGATCTCCATCACTGCCATCAGATTGATCAATGGATGAGTCTGGTACTCCACTAGATGACCCAGAATGACTGCCTTCTGCGGAGCTCCCTTTTGCCAAAGACATCTGACTCATTGCAGATGATACTGAGGGCTTTTCTTCCATACGGCGTTGGGACTTGGGCCGGTCGGAAGTGGGGGGACTTGCTTTCCGCTTATGTGACGTGCGGCCTGGTTGGTAGTCTTTGTTGGCTGCATACGTAGATGGTAGCTGAGACTTTGGAGGTCGGCCTCGTCGCTTGGCCACACACGGTGGGCTCTCATTGTCTTCTTCAGAAGATGTTGCGGGATCAGGAGCCTTTCTTCGTCGGCCTCGGGGTTTTGGGGCGGTCAGTCTGGCCAAGGTGGGCAGCTCATCAGGGTCTTCCATTGATGAAGAGCTATCTTGTTGCAACTTGTCCGTCCTTCTCCGGCCCGCGCGATTCTGACTGGTCCTTGCGCGCTGTTTCCCTTTGGCTGTCTGTGCCTTTTCAATCTGAGACTCCACGATTTCTGCCTGAGTAGGATCTCGGGTTTGCACACGGCCGCTTCCATTCTTCTTCTTCCAAGGTTGATTTGGTTTGGATTTTTGCCTGATGGGGTCTGGCTCAATCAGTGGGACCACATGTGTGTTTGCAACAACTCGACGTAAATTCTTCATCAGTGCCGGCAAAGCTGAGGAGGGGTGAGATTCCAAGATCTCCTGCTTTAGCGCCTCAAAATCATCGTCAAAGTTATACGGCTCCTCATCAAGGTTCTGTAATTTAAGCAAGGTCAAACAGGATTAGCCAATGGGTTATGGAGGAGGGGGAAGATTTATACACTGACTGGTCCGTCTGGGTTGTAACACAATTGCCACTGGGGATGAAAGTCCTCTGGTTCCACATCACCCTTCTCTTCAAGCAACTTTTCAATCAAGTGTGCACATGGGACCCCCATTCCCGCGGTTAAAGTTCCCCGTACACTGCCTGACCGGATCGTCATGTTTGGCCTTCTTCATTTTCAAGTACTTATTGTACTCTCCAATGGCCAATTTGAGCGCATGGGTGGAGATCTTGGTGTGAAGCGGCTTGAAAACGTTTGGGAGTCCGGATAGCCCTTTGATCCTTTCATGGCCAATGGTGACCTGTGCTTCGTCCAGTTGCCGGTCCACAGCTGATGAAATGGTCAGGAAGAGCGTAGCAAAGTCGATCTTGCCAGATGTCACGTATGTTTTGAGCCAGCTATGAGCTGATTCACCTCTAGATGACGTCAGATTCCCCAAGTGCGGGGTTTTCCCAGCCCATGCAGCCATTAATTGTTTGCGACAGGGCAGAACATGGTTCTGAAGGTATTCCAGAACATTTGCTCGTTCCCTGAGGTCCACCTGAAGCTTTCCCCAAGCTGTGTCGAATGAGGGTTCGTCCGGTGCGTATGTAACCTCGTGCCATAGCTTCATGAAATTTGTCCATTCGTCTGCCTCGGATGCAAAAGCCTGTTTGCAGTTGGTGACAATGTTCCGATCAATGTGCCAGGCGCATAGGTTGGAGGTTGCATTTGGGAAGTGCTCCGCAATTGCATTTCGGAGAGCCACCTCTTTGTCCGTCACAAAGACCTTTGGAGAGCTCTCTGGTTCCCATACCGACCTGCAAGAATTGATAGGTGTATGTAAAATTACCATCAGATTATCAATCTCATACTAAAAAAGACAATCACCACACTCACTTCAACTTATTCAGAGCCCAAGAGTATGCCGCATTTTTCTCATTCCTCATGAGACAAAATCCAATTGAGAACGAGCTGTTCGTGCAGGTCTGGCCAACAACATGCAGTAAGGGGTACTTGCAGAGGTTGGTCTTGTAGGTGCAGTCAATATTAACCACATGATGGAACTTGCGAGCAAGTAACATTGATCCAGGGTGCGCAAACCATAGGTAGAGGAGCTTTCCGTCATCATCGTAAACTTCATCGTGAACCCAGTTGGAGCCTTTGAGGCATCGTAGAAGATGGTTGATGGGGGTGTCGCCGGCCCTCCGCTGTATCTTCTGCGCTGCTTTTGTGTTGTAAATTGTCCTGTTTGTGACAAAGCGTCCCTCAGTCGTACTCAGCTGCCGGGCAATTGCCTGTGGTTGCAAACCAAGAGAGGCCAGTCGAGCCACCTCTGCTTGGCCCTCTGCCCCAAGTGTCTTGTGGATGGCCTCGTACTTGTGCTGGATGACATTGTGGTTGTGAGGGACAGTCTTGCTGCGGAGATCCCAATAGTCGTTTTCACGGTTCTTGGCACATGAACAGTGGCCCGAAATCTTGAAGGCGCATCCAACTCGCTTATTACGTGATTCACGAGCCCGACAGGAGTCCACGGTGGTAGTGTCTTCTCCAGCCAGTGAGCAGGCAAGGTAAATGTTCTTCCCCGCCTTGGATTTTGAGACTGCCAGCCGATAACCATGCTCGGTGGCCCATGTGGACACAAATTTCTTCAGATCGTCAACACAGGTGAACAGGTATTCAGGTGGAGGGTCCATTGGCTCTACGAAATTAATTCCCATGAGCATCCATTGGAAACAGTATGATAAATCAATGAGGCACTGACCTCCCACAGAGTAGTCAAACAATCTGACATCCTCACTGGTCAGTAGGGCTTTGGGCAAAGCATTTCCATCCGGGAGATTTGGGGCCATCAACAAGTCATTGGTGTGGTGCGCAGATGCACTGGGATCTGTACAATAAAACATTGGTAAGAACACCGCAAAGGACTTTTCTGAGTGAAATCTACAATCACCTTGGGGATTTTCCTCAGTCATTGGAGAGGGAACAGACATTTCCAGGGGGATTGGGGAGGGAACAGACATTTCCTGGGCGGTTCTTGCAGGAGCCAGGACTGCAGACGGTACCACAGATGTTGTAGAGTTGGAACCACCTGATTCATCAATAAATAGTCAGCTCCCAATAAAGCAACTTTACCAGAGAAACTAAGACCCACCTTGAGCTTGATCCTCATTGGTTTGGGTGGGAAAAGAGGGAGCAGGCAGGTCATTTGCAGAAGGCAGGAAATCAGGGGGAAAAGCTGATGATTTACAGTTTGTCAGCTCTCAATAAATATACATTACAAGAGAAAGTTAGACCTACCTTGAGCAGTATTGTCAGTCATTTGAGGGAAAACCAAGGAAGCCAGTGGATCAATTGATGTAGGTAGTTGCGCGGATGGGGCAGGCGGACTTAAAGAGTCAAGCAGAGAATTGATTTCGACAGCGGATTGGTTGGTGTTGTTGTCCCAGTAGTATGTGGGCTGGTTGACGGACGGGTTGCTGGGTATTGATGCAGACAGGTTGCTGGGTATTGATGGCGGGTGTTGGATTGGTTGGGGGGCATTCCAGTTGTTGGAGTACATTTCCTGCTGTAATGTATAGGAGGTTGGTTGATTGGGTTGGTGGGTGGGAGGAATGTTGGACGTCTGGTGCAGGGGGATTGCTGGATTGGTGTAGTTTGGAAAGTTTGGATTGAGTTGGCCGGTGACTGGAATGTGAGGAAAGGCTGTACTATTGTTATAGGAGGCCGTTTGGGATGATTGGTGGGGGGGAAGGTTGTTGTATGGGTTGAAAGATGGTATTTGGTGGCCCATATGGGGTGCAGGTTGCCCGTGATTTGGAATTGGAAAGGCCATTGAGTTTGACGGGTATGCAGGGTGGCCATGGTTGGTGAAGCTGGGGTGTTGGTTTGTGGGATTATGTGTGATTGGGGGTATTGAGGATGCGGCAGCATTGTGTAGGTAATTGGGGAAGCTGGGGAATTGATCAGACGTTTGAGGAGGGATGGTGGAGTTGGATGGGGCATGGAACCAAGGGGGTTGCCCAAATGGGACTGGTGGTTGCGGCTGATGGAGGCAGGAGGAAGGACTGTGTGAGCCAGTTATTTAAGTAGAAGCATTGGGAAGTGTTTACATACATGTTGTGCCAAGTGAGACTGGGTGACATTAGGCTGACCACTGGCATGCATTATTGCATTAGGGTATTGGGGGTGCGGCTGATTGTGGACGCCATATGGGTTGGGAGATACGTGGTAGTAGGAGGAGTTTTGGCCTGGCTGAGACATTTTCTGCTGTAAATAACGGCCAAAGTGAGTAATTTTGGATGATATCTACTTTGATAGACATGCACTTACACTGCTGGAGGGTAATAAAAGTTGATGCGAAGAATACTTGCTGATATCTGTGCGTTCAGAGGAACAAGAAGAAATAATCAGCTGGCATGAAAATAATAATAATGAAGATGTGGAGAGATTGATTGGATCTGAGTGGAAGAACATCAAGTGCTGGTGTGCCCGTCCGGGGCTTGGACAAGGGGAATGGGGCCCTTGGATACCTATGTGGAGATATAAAGGGGACCTTTGGCCTAACATGTCAAACTTGGGCGGCTGGGAAGGGCACAGTTGGCTCCTTTTGGCCAGTCATACAGTTGGCTCCTTTTGGCCAGTCATAGTGGGCCCTGTTGGCCCCTTTACTAGGCCCTTTGGGGCTTGTCCCACTGTCAATACAGGGCCTAATGGGCCCTGATCAAATTCTTAGTTTTTGTTATGATCATTATCTTTTTTTTTGTTTTTTTTTTTTTTTTTTTTCTTGTTTTTTTCTTGTTTTATTTTATTTTATTTTTATTTTATTTTTATTTTACTTTTATTTTATTTTTATTTTATTTTTATTTTGTTTTTATTTTATTTTTATTTTTATTTTATTTTATTTTTTCTGATTTTTTATTTGATCTTACGGGGGCACGGGGGGGCACGGGGGGCACGGGGGGCACGGGGGAACAAAAGGAAAAATACCCACTTAGGGGTTCGTCCGGTTGTTCCGTGTCGGGTTGGTTGGCTGGCTCGCTTGGATCGGGTCGGGTCGGCTCGGCTCGTCTGGGGGGTTGGTGTGGAGGGCTGGCTGTGAGGAGGGAGGGGGGAGTGATCGTTTGATCGATTGAGCGAGGTGGTGGTTGCGGTTGAAATCCGCTGGGGGGGAGGGGGGGAGGGGGCAGGTGGGGGCATGCTGATGTCATGCGTACAATGTTTTGTACGCATGACATCAGCATGTATATAGAAAGGGGCGTGCCCCTTCCTATATACATAGAATCGGCGTGCAGTCGGCACGCCGATTCTATGTATATAGGAAGGGGCACGCCCTTCCTATATACATAGGTCGGCGGTCCGCCGATCTATGTGTATAGGCAGGGGCGTGCCCCCTGCCTATACACATAAAAAGGGCGTGTGGGTTGCACGCCCTTTTTATGTGTATAGGCAGGGGGCACGCCCCTGCCTATACACATAAAAAGGGCGTGCGACCCACACGCCCTTTTCTGAAGGGGCGGGCGAGCCGCACGCCTGTTTCTGAAGAGGGCGTGCGACTGCACGCCTGCAGTGTCGCACGCCTGTAGATGGGCGTGCAGCACGCACGCCCATCTACAGGCGTGCCCACGCCCGAGGATGGGCGTGCAGCCCGCACGCCGATTAAAAAAAGGCGTGCGGGGCACACGCCTTGTTTTTTTATCGGCGTGCGTTCGGCGTGGGCGTGCGCCGATGGGCGTGCAAATATCAATGCCCAAAATTTTGCTATTTGCCAGATCAGTTGCCCCTCAGTTATCCACATTAAATTCAATGTTTTCAACTTTGATGAGTACATTCATTTCCTTGATCAGACTTGCTAGCCCTCCCAAGGTTGCACCAGGAAAAAAAATTTGGGACCTCCATGGAGGTGACTTCTCTATATCCCCCACTTATCCCACCTCTATCTACTATGTATCCTTTGTGTGCACCAATGTTATCTCCATGCCTATCTATTATGTATCACCAATGTATAATGATACATCAGAGGAGTTTTCAAAAAAAATTCAAAAGATCCAATTGTTTTTATAGAAATTTCTGAGGCAAGAAATTCTTTTTATTACAACCAATGTTTAATCAATGACAGCTCATAATAAAATCAAACAAATTATAATTTGTGAAATGGAGACCATAGTTTGATCTTGGATGAAAATTATATCCAACCATGGTTTATCTATTACTAAAGTTCTTGGAAAACATGACCATAGAACTCTGAAATAAGCCAGTTATATTTGAAAAGTGCATACATCACCCCAGGAGATCCACCACCCCCACTGCCAACACCTTGGAAGCTGAATTTCTGATATGCACAAGCTTCAAAATCCAAAAAAAAAAACATCAAGTAGCTTGATCAAGTGAAATTCAAGGTTTCAAAAATATTCTTTACAACATGGCTAACATGAACTCCTTGTGGTTTTCAACTCTGGTACAATTGTTGCACAGTCATTCAACCACAACTAATATTTTATTTTGTATAAATGTGATATTTTGGGATTAAACATGGAAATAAAACCAATCTTGATAATCAACTTGAAGTAAACAACACGATTCATTATAAGCCATCTATTGCAAAATTTAAGTTGAAAAATTCAACTTTGCCTGTTGAAAAGGAACAAAATTCTTGTTCCATACCCCTTGTCTATGTTGAAACCTTGCATTGTTAAGAATGATTCTTTTGTACCCATCAGCTATTCAATTTGAAGCCAATATGGCATTGGTTTCCCCAATTTGTTTACTTCCTCCATGTTCACAAGTTTCAGAAAAACAGTGATATCATATTCTTTTTCCTTCATCAGATTATTTGTAATTATGGTAAGTGCAAGTTGAACTAAGAACACAAGCGTAAAAATCTCCTATCAAAAAGCATCTATGGAACGTGGGCCTTGAATTCTGCGAAAAATCAACAAAAGATTATTCCATTAATTTTGGTGCCACATTGCACATTCATAAATATGGTATATAGATTTTTCTAAAATCAAATTGAATGCCCTAGTTGGAATCAGGAAACACTTTCCAGGTGTAGGATCATTTTTTCCCCCACATATGTTAATATCCATTTGAGAATCACCATTTCAACCTCCTATTAATTTGATACAGACTATATCTCTCATTTCTGTCTCAATAAATTTCAACCTAACACATAATTTAATTTAGACACAACAAGATTTCAGGTGGGGATCAATTTTTTTTTTTTGATTCTCTCTTCAAATCTGCTTAAATGTATCCCTGTCAAGTCCCAAAAAGAATTGTAAGAGAAACGATGTTATTGATCCTAATGAAATTTGGCCATTCAATTACATGAGAATTTTTAAATATCCACAAAAACAGCTTAAGTCATTTACTTGGAAGCTTCCCGCATGGAAAAGCCCTCTTGGGTATCAAATCTCCTGTATAATTTTGTGGTGTTGTTGAAATATGTATACCATCCTGTTGTGGTGTTACTGCTCTGAATCCTAGATTATCCTTAGATGATACTTTAGATAATTTTCAAAAACCATGTCAAGTCCTCCGGTAAGTTATGCAAAATTACTGAGAAAGAGCAAGAAATTGAAAATCATGATGATTGGCTTGATGATATATTTCTTACCATATCTCTTACCAATTAATTCTGGAAGCCTTCTGATCTCACCTCCTATCATCACACTCTTTTTTTCCAACTATGACCCAAGATTACTTATTATCAAAGAATGGTTGACACTGGTCTTGTATTTATAGATTACCTTTTCAGCTTCCATCTGTCATTTTATAATATTGACTTTGGTTAGAAATGATTCACATGATTTGAAAAGTCTCATTCTTTTTCTATGAATAATCAATAAATTTTGGATTCAAACAAAACAATTTTGCCATATCCTATGATCTTATGTTGAACCCCAATCTTAATTACCCAATTACTCATAAGCTGGCCAGGATTTTCTGTTGTAGATTAAGCCCGCCGGGCTTAAACAGAACCCTTGATTTTCCTTGTTTTCCTGCACATACAATATTTTTTTAGTTCAAGCATCCTTAAGCCCGCCGGGCTTAATATCAATGAATCTTGGATTAAAACCAAAAAAAATTGATGTATTCTATTATTTTATGCGGGACCCAATCATACTTACCTAGTGACGCACAAGACCACCAGGAATATCTTTTTTAGATTAAGCCCGCCGGGCTTAAAACACCCCTGTGCTTCCTTGTTGCCCTACACTCAAAGTCTTTTAGTCCAAGCATTCTTAAGCCCGCCGGGCTTAATATCAATCAATCTGGATTCAAAAAAAATTGTCCAGATTCTATGATTTTATGTGTTTCCCAAAACTTACTTAATTGGTGAGACATAAAACTGCCATGATTTTCTGTTATAGATTAAGCCCGCCGGGCTTAAATCCTAACTGAGCTTGTCATTTTTGGCCTGACCCTCAATTTTTTTTGGTCCAACCATCCTTAAGCCCGCCGGGCTTAATCACTAAGATGAAGCCCCAGCTCATAATTATACTTTTATGCTACAGTACGAGTGGAAATTTCAGATATTCCAGGAATTTTTGAAGAGATATTTATCAAGGGAAAATAAAGAAGATGTGGACAGGAATTCTGGATACTAAGACCTGAGTCAGGAGAAAACAAAGAAATACAGTCCGATAGGTTGCATTGCAGAAAATTACTCATCCAACAAGAAGTATTGACCTTGAGGAAATGCACTTAGATGAACAGATATTTTGATTTCTATATAAACATTAGGTTTGAAATTTACAACAACTTTGGGGTCAGATTGTAGGACAGAAGATGGTGGATTACATGCAAATTCAATGTTTATGGGGAGAATTGAGTGACAGGAAGTGAAAGGCGTGATAGATACGGAAACAGAGAAAAAAATGAGATATGTGAATGATGAAATTCCAACACTTAGTGAGAATTAAACTCAACTGCAAATTTTTTCATCTGGTTTTTACCTGAATGAAAGGATCTTGAATAACCACATGCAAGCTGCACGATTCTTGCATAAAGAACCACCCACAAAAATATTTATTTTTGGTTTGATGAAACTTCAATGATTTTGTGTATAAGGCAGCTCAAATATTGCATTAAAATAACTGATTGGACATTTTCAAGGAGAGTGCTTCTCTTTGCGCATGTTATTTTCACTAGCCTTGGGGGGGGGGGGGGTCGGTTAGATCAAACCCAAGACACTTATTTGGTAGAGACCACATGAGAAAATGATGAATTCAACCCTGCAGTATGATATATTTCGAAACTGGATACATATGAGTGGATTCAGATAGCCAGACATCAGGCATAAAACATATGTATCCCTCTGCTATCCCTTTAATCAAGTGATTGATATATGTTGGATACAAAGTGGAGACAGTGTGGTAAAATACAAAGACCTTGTTTTCCCTGAAGCAAATCCCTCTCAGGCTTCATAAATTATGATCAACTCTAACAAGAAGTTTTTAAATAAATTTTGAAGGGTTATGTGGGTAATACATCACAACTTTGGTCCACAGAAAACCGCCTGAAAAACCTATCCATTCAATTCACTCAGCTTAGATGATAAATTACAAGATATAACTTCCAGGGTATTCCACTTGAGTTTTAATTTCCCCCAGCACCAACTCTACTATAGTAGAAATAAAGATTCTGACCTCTTTTGAATTTTGAAGAACCGCTAAAAAAAGAGGCACACTCTGAGTGATTTCATGTATGATCCAGTATTTTTGAGTGCTTAATATATTCCAAGGAATGATGATATCATATGATATTTACAGAAGATTTCACTGTTTGTGGGTTTCAGTTGGTAACTGAAACTCAACATCAAGAATTTAACCTTACAGGTGAAATCCGCAGGAAATTAAATCACAGAGGAATTAAAAATCCCTTGAATCAATTATACATCTGATAAACAGATAAATTGTTCTGGATGAAACATTTTGATTAAGTATATGCTCAGTTGCTTTGATTTTCATATGAAAAATTTAGAGCTGTTCATTTGGATCATAAACCTCTTATTTGATCCATTTGAAATCATGATTGCTGTGAAATTCAAGCACACTAGCTCTTTGGGCCAAGAAATTTAGCTCATGTATTTCATTTCCTCTATCAAAAGTCATCTGCTCTACAGTACTCTTTGGAGTTTACTGTTCAGAAGCAATTTCTAGTTTCAGCCTTCTCTATCAACAGATACACAAACTTCAAAGATTGGATAATAAAACCACCCCATAAGCGCCTTGCTTAAATACTCTCATCATCCTCCAGACAAACCACCGATTTTCAAAATTGAATTACATTTTATTTAGGATACTAAATTGGATACCATATCCCATATATACCAAGCAAGACATTGGTTTCAATTTCTTAAGGAAGCTGTTTTATCATTTGAAGTCATGGTTAATATTCCAATCCAGCTGAGCTTGGAGGCCATGATTTGACATAGAGGATATTGTTTGTCCATTGTAACTATTTCCACCAAATTGATGAATCATGGAATTTAATCTCTCAATTTTGCATGGAACAGAGAAACCGCTATTAAGCAGTCCCTGATTCCTTAGTAATTTGGAATACCCATAGAATGCATTTGGATAGAGGTACTTCAGTCATATTTTGGAAAATTTGTGACATTTTACTGAAATTTCCAGCTTCAAATTCCATCAGAATCCATGATTAGAAAACCAAACACAGTTTCAGGTCGAAATTGACCAATTTTAACCATTGAAGAACTAAATATGCAGGTCCTGGGGATGATTAGTTGAACTCCACTCAAATTTAAGCTCTTTTTTCATGGAATTTTCACGATAAATATAGAATTACGCCTATTAGCTATGATCAATTCACAATAACCATATATTTAATTTATTATCCAGGATTTGGAGTTTGTTGGAATAACTGTTACTAAAATCAAGCTGCATCAGTTTTGACCTGAAAGTTGTGAATTGCTTCATTTTATCTTCATTCTTCCCCTCACCATCTTCCACTACAAAGATTGTTCATTTTTCCTCAGGGTATATTGATCAAAAAATCAGGTATATTGATCAACTTTTCAATTTTTCCCCCTTTTTTTTTTTTTTTTTTTTTTTTTTTTTTTTTTTCATCATGCGGCAGCGTACCATTCTCATCAGGAACTCCATGTGTAATCAATTGTTTCAATTTTTATCAACTCATTTCCCATTTCTCTGATTCACAGTTTTTGTTGAATTATATTTCTCGGAGTCAAGCATTGGTTAGATTTGATAAATTTTGATAGGTTAAATTAGATACAATTACAATCAAGTATGTACAGGAGTTTTTACAAAGAAATTATTTATGTACAAGGAAAAATGTGATTATAAATGAGAACTAATTTCTGGGGACCATCTCCGAGTTTTTACAAATAAATTATTTATGTACAAGGAACAATGTGATTATAAATGAGAACTAATTTCCGGGGACTATATCCTCAAGTTCCTTAACCAGGGCTCTAATATCAGGTTTTGAGCGCAACTTCAAAGCAGATCTTTGATGCTCGGTGAGGGAGTCAAGCCATTCACAATCAAAGCATGCCTTTGGAAAATTGGATGGTGGTTTGAGCTTGCTTTCAATTGGCAAAGAAACATTCCAACACTCCCAGGCCGCAGCACCAGAAGAGCCTTTTGGGGTTGCTGCTATCATAGCAGCCTTCAAATCATCAATTTTACGCATCATGCAAGAAATTTTGTGATGTTGCCATGGGATTGATCGAACGGTGCATTTTTTGGGATTTCTTTTTGAATAAGCGATTTGGATCATTTGAGATAATTCATCATTGGTATCATTGTCACTGCATGCGCCTTCAACAATTGGAACAAGGCCCAAAAGCTTTTGATACTTGCTTAAGGTCGCAATTTGGGTGTGTCGTAGCTGCAAGAAAAGTTTGGTTTTGTTAGTCCGGGAATATATTTAAGCGGTCAATTCAATTGTTGCTTACATTAACCAATCTAGAAGTGCGCCAAGCAGTCTTGTATTGTGCTTCTCTTTGACTGTTGGACCACTTATTCTCTTGTTGATACCTGATGAAATTTGTTTAGTAAGGAGACGTGAATCAATATGATAGGTAAACAAAGCATCAGGAAAAAACTGACTGTCTTCTGAGTCGCTGGGTAACATGGAGATGAATGGCATTTTGGATGCTTTCCTCTTTCAGACCTTTGGGAACAATTCCAGTGTACTCTTTGCATTTGACCAGCTCAACAAATTTCTTCACGGCCAGATCAAGCAGATGCTCATTATCAGGACTGTTGATTGGTTGGTTGAAATTTGGGCGGAAGGAATTAACTCTGGCGGCAGTCATCATCCTGCGCATGATGGCCAATGTTTTGGGGGTAGCGGATCATCATGATGAGGTAGAGTTTGGCTTTTTGACCCTATCAGGGTGGCAACATGTTGTTGTATCAAGCGCTGAAGATCAAAGTTGAGTTAGCAAGACGTAAAATGTGGGGGACAAATGGAGACATCAGTGAATTCCCCTCCTTGTGGTTTTTCATGATCACTAGTCAAATTTCATGAAGTTTATCGGGGATTTACTTACCATTTGAAAAATTATTAATTAAATATATGGAAATACTTCAACTTTGGAGCAGTCATGTGAAAACAAGATACCTTCATTGATACATTCTGTTGAAGTGGGGGATACAGTCAAGATACAGTGTTGATATGTTGAGGATGGGTAAGAGATAAGCGAAGGCACCTCCATAGAGGTGCCAACTTTTTTTTCCTGGTGTTGGAGAGAGATAAAATCAAGAAAAAGATTTATGAACTCAGAGGGGATGGAGTCACTTAATCCTCAGCCAGGATGATGGAAAGCTGAATAGTTCAGTTGTAAGCATAAAAAATGTTATATTAATTAACTGAGCAAAGATATATTGATGAAAAAATACAAGAGCATATATAAGAAAAGAAAAGGCTAAGGTTATTGGAGATATGTAGAAGATGTGTCAAAGACAAATGATAGAGTTTTTACTCAAGGTGAGAGATAAAATGATGTCCAAAGCGTATCAGTAACAAAGAAGAGTACATTATTTTCAAAGATGAACTAGTGAAATGAAAAGCACACAATAGTTGAGGATGAGTTTTCCCGTGAATGTCTTTGAGTCAAAGGTGAAATTCCTAAGACAAAATTTTTAATTAAAATTCAAGGCAGGGAAATGGGTAAGTGCCAAGCTTAGAAATTGAGCTGAGTAGTGCATTTGATCTATTCCAGGAAAGGGTTATTGGATAAGCATCAAAGCTGAGTCAAATCTCCGGGAATTGTAGTCCATAGTGTTGGCTTGGATGATTCAAGTAATTGTCAAAAATGAGGTTGAATGTCCACCTTAGTGAGGTGTCATGAAAAAGGAAAGTGAAATGTTGAGCAAAGCTGAGGATTAATTGAAGTTTGACGGATATGGTAAGGTTGGGCCAATGTGAGCTGATCCTATGAGCCTTGTGTGACCACTCATGTGGAACGGAATAATGGAGATGATGATGGTTGTGGAAGTACGAGGAAAAAGCCTTCCACTTCTGCTGCTCCAGGTGACTACAAAGATGAGATGTCACAGACCGTGATATTCAGAAAACAGGTTTGAAGCAGAAACAAAAGAGAAAAGAAACAAAACACTTCACAACCTCAACACCCCCCCTTGCTGAAAACCACAGAAGAAAAATAAAGGGAAGAAAAGGGAAGAAAAGGATGAAAACAAAAGAGACAGAAAAAGACAAGGTAGACTACCCCAAAGGGTGCACAATGATCCTCCAGAAGAGTCACCAGGAAAAAAAGTATGGCACCCACATGAGGGTGGGGTCTCTTCTCTTTGTCCTATCTAAGGGGATACCTCTGTTTGATCACTTTTCTATCTCTGCTTGATCCCTTCTTTATCTTTGTTTGATCCCTGTTGTATTTCAGAGATGATCTCAGGTTTATCTCAGGGTCTATTCCATGTTTCTCTCAAGTTCTATCTCAGATCTTATCTGAGGGTTTATCTGAAGGTTCATCCCAGTAATGTATCATTTACTGCTCTTGCAAAGAGTGTTTCTGAAGAATACCCCAAACTGGCTTTTCCAATTTCTGTGCTATGAGCGTTTCATTTTTGGTCAGTAGAATCATCATGCATTCAAGAAAAACTACATTCCCATGTGGAAATTTACATTACCATTAATGAGTTTTCAATTCTTAGTTCTTTGTGTAGGATGTTTTTGAGCATGATCACAACCAATGCCTAATTTTGAATTTTATAATACTGTTGTCAACTTGTGTATTTTTTTTCTGTACCTGCAAACTTTGGGCTCCTCTGTTGCCTTGATTGGTTACCAATTTTTATAAAATGTTGATGGATACTGATGTTATTGATTAGGTTTTTCACTATTAGCTGTTGAGATTATGTTTATACTTGACTCTTACAGTCTCCTACTTGTAATGGTGGTGAGCTCTTCTTTGTTTCAGTGTATCTGTCACTGCCCTTATTCTAGGTCATTTGTCTCTTGTAATGTTTTCTCTTTCTTCCAATCCAATTTTTTTTTACTCTGTGTTCAACCCCTTTCCCTTTCTTCTTCCCTCTTCATCACTGAAACTATCAGCATCATTACTGATAATACCCAGCAGAGGAGGGGGTTCACAAAAGCATTTTTCTTCTGCTTTCTGCCAAGAACTGTGGACCAAGGAATTTCTAACACTACATTTGCTCACACTATACCCTGAGAACTTTTCAAAAAGTCAACAAGAAGAGGAAATCAAACCATGGTACTGTTTTCAACACTGATGATTGGGTTCTAGAAGAACTAACCCAATTTCAGTCCCGCCCGGTGCCAAAACTTCCTTCCTTTTATCTTTTATCTTCATGCTTATTCCATGGAATTTTCATTGCCTCCGGTGATTGCCAAGCTTATTTGATTTCAAACTGTATGGATTTTTTCTGTACACTTTAATCCATTCAACCTCCTCAAACACCCCTGCCATGCCTCAGGACGCAATATGGATTAATTTGGGTATATACATTTGAAACATTATTGCATCTGTCTTCAATTCTCCAGCTGATGAGATATTCCAGTTCAGAACTCCTTATACTCATCATCCCCTTGCTCAAGCTATTGCCCATGATTTCACAAATCACTGTAATCAAAGACAAATTTTCAAGTCCCTAGCCCCAGCCCCCCACTGTATCTCTGCTAGTAATTAAGATATTATTTCCATTGTTTTTCTTGTATGGCTTTTAGTGATGTTGATTTTTCTGATATATTTTTTCTATACAAATAAAATCCATGAACATTTTTGGCTTGTTAATTTTCCCATACAGTGTTTTCACTGTAACCATCCATAAATCATGAATTTATGGACGCCATCCATGAATCATGAATTTTAGGATGGCGTCCATAAATCATAAATCCATGGACGCCGCCAATAAATCATCAATGTGTGGATGGCTTCCATAAATCATCAATTTATGGACGCCATCCATAAATCATCAATTTATGGACACCGTCCATAAATCATCAATGTGTGGACGCTCCTTCTTGATTGCCTGTTCACCTAGCTCAACAATCAATGAACTCAAGCAACTCCTTTTTGAATCGGATAGCTCCGCACCACCCGTCGAAGCCCAACGCTTAGTTTATAAGGGAAAAGCACTTGTAGACAGCAAGCTATTCAAGGAGTATGAGGCCATTCAAACGGGAGAGCGAGGCTAACGTACTCTGAAGTCGGGAGGCGCTCATTGTCGGATTCGCTGGGACTTCTTGAAGCGTCATAGCGGCCGTTTGGACACTCAAAGTATTCTCCTTATCTGGTGCACTTGGCTGTCATAGGGAAGGTCATATACATAAGAAAAGTGACCGAGTTGAGCAAGTTTTCTTACCACTTGTGGCTGCTCGAACATGGGTTGGGGAGCATTAGCTGGGACAGGTGCTGGATGATCTTCTGTTGTTTTCTGATTAGCCACGCTTGTTGTGGAGGATTGATTGGTGGCCGTGGATTCGGTGGCTTGTAGCTTAGCGAGTAGGGAGATCTGTTCCTGAGGCTGATGATGCTGAAGTGGTTCGGTGTAATCGTTCGGAGGGGGGGAGAGGGTGGTGACCAGTTTAGCAGGTCTTCCTTCCTTAAACTTCTTGAGTTCATGTAGACGGACGCCGATCCAGTTTGCAGATTGGCCAAGGGCGGCACCATCCATTACCTTGAGTGCATTTGAGGTGGCCTCCTCAGTTGTGAAGCTCACGAAGCTGAACTGCTTGCTTACTCCTGTTGCTTCAATCATCAATTTATGGACGCCGTCCATAAATCATCTCATTCTTCTCTTCATCAACATAGATCAAATGATCTGTCCTTGACAATGTTCACTCCAATAAACCCTTGGTGCCAACGCAGGCACTCCGTTTGTCAATGAAATGTAACAGACAAAATGAACAAACTCATGTTTCCTCAACTGTTCTCCTGTGCAATAACAGTTGGTGGATGATGAGAAACCATGCCCAGATACAAACCTTAATGGCTCGCTGACATAATCACTGCCAAGTCACTATAGGCTTAAATTTGAACGCATGACACACCTTTTGGTGATTATAGTATGTGGATGAAAGTATCTATCATGGATTTTTCACTTCACCTGCTACCACTTGGAGCAAAATGTTCCTCTAAGAGGTTGTTTTAAAATACATGAAAAAAGCACTGGAATGCTAGAGAGAAATTGTACGGTACAGGTGGAAGGGTGTCATCAGGTGTTCTCCCATATTTCATAGGCTGACAAAAAAAATTGGGGGTGTTATGAAGTCTACACAATGTGAAAAGGTATGTAATAGCAAGAGGTGGTGGGGATGAATGGGCAAGACCTGTCATCCCACATGTATTTGTTTGCAAAAGAAAGAACAAAAAAAGGTATGCAGACAAAACCTAGTTACACAATGATTGAACAGGGGTGATGGACTATGGACATTGTGGGATATTTGAGGAAACAAGTTCCAAGAGCATTCAGTTCCAATTTTAAGAGGAGCTGCAATTTGTTGTAAGTCTTGTCTTATGACAACTTTATCTTGCTAATTTTTTTTAATTTTGGTGCTGAGATAAGTAAATATCAACTCTTAAGCTTGATTATTTAAGTGAATGTTTGTTGTGCCTGCACACTCAAATCCCTAGAATTAATTTCTGGGCTGACTAATTAACTTCTTAAAAGCACCAGAAAAAATATCAAGTGATCTGTCCTAATAGGGTAGCTCAAAACTGCTGGATTTTGGCTAAATAAAAGTCAGTCAGTATAAAAAATTCACATTCAATGTATACACCTACCCCAACTGTATGGGCTTAATTATTTACACCAGGACATTTGGTGTATGACTTCTCCTGGGAATCTGCACTGTGCAGTCACTAAAGATTTTTACTTACAGGTCTAAGAGAGAATTCATGTCCAGACATTTGCTGATTTGGGATCCCCAGATGCGTTGAGCTATGCAAATTCTTAAGAATTTACACTTTTATTTCATGCAAAAGTTCATTTCTTTCAACCTATTAGATATGTTTACTGAAATAATCAATAAGTGGTTGGATCACTTTGTTTTCTACATTATCATTTCTAATTCCAGTGTAAAGTTTGTTTGGAGTTGATTGATTCCAGACAAATTCTCACCACCAAAAAAAGGTTGCATGTACCAAGAATTAGAAATTAAAGTCTAATTTAGAAAGTATAACCATCCAGGGGGTGTCAATTCATCCATTCTGTGGCATGATGAATCCAAGCAAAAATTGAAACTTTTTTTATTACTCAGTGGCCAAAAATTAAAAGGATGAGATAAGCAGGAGACACACAGTAGGATAAGCATTAGATAAAGAATAATATAAGTGTGAGATACACAGTAATATAATTGGGGAATAAACAGTGAGATATACATAAGATAAGCATGAGATACACCAGGAGCACCCTCATTCAGGTGAGACCACTTTTTCTGTGGTGAGTACGGTCAAGCAGGTTGGTGAGCATGTCAGCAAGAATTTTGTTAGTCAAGACATGTAGGACCAAGATTTTCTGTTGTTTGATGCATTCACAAGAGAAATGATACCCCAAATCAATGTGTTATGTACACGCATGATGCTTGAGGGTTTGTGTGGGAGCCTTGGAACCAGCATTTTCAATGTGTAGAGGAATCACTGTCTTAGGTTGGAGTTTGAGGTCACACAGAATGTATTGGAGCCACAGGCCCTCTTTTCAGGAATCCAAAGGGGAATTCTATTCAGACTTGGTTCTTGAGAGAGAGACCGTGGCCTTTTTCCATGACTTCCAGGAGATAGCCCCATCCCCAAGACAATACATATATGCAGATGTGGATCTCTGGTCATTCCAGTCCTCTGTCCAGTCTGAGTCAGAATAGCCAGCGCAGGTTAGATAACCGCCCAGACATAAGCATAGATGTTGGGTGGAGATGAGGTAGTTGAGAATTCTGAGGGCAGCTACTCAGTGCGGTTCTGAGGGGTCCCAGAGGAATTAAGACAGCTGATTAACCACAAATGCAACATCCAGGAAAGTAAATTGAGACACCCAGAGAGGAGTGCTCCAATGAGCTGCGGGTAGGCACCTGACAATGCGGGCCCCTCTGGCTTCCGTGGCAAAAGGATCTTGAAAGTTGAGTCTGTCAGAGTGTTGACAGAGACACTTGCACCAGCAAGGAAACATTGTTGTAGGTCGGCAATGTAGTGGGCTTGAGATAGATAGAGAAGGAAGCCATCCAAGTCCCTGTCTATCTTCATAGACAGGAAATAATGAAGGTCCTCATCCATGCCAATCTTGAAGCAGGAACCCAGATTTTTGATCAGCAGGTCCACAAACAATGGTTCACCCACTATTGCTAGGTCATCAACATGAACTGTCACAGAACCAACAAGATTACTGTTTTTGATTGTACAGAGTTGGGTTGTAATTTGACTGCATGAGGCCTGCCTGTAGAAGTCCATTGTGTAGCTCAAGATTCTAAAAGAATAGGAATAACTAGAAGTTCTATTTCTTCATTAGATCATGCTTTGTGAGATAGAAGAAATACAATTATAGTAGTAATGAGTTATTACCTAGAAGCAGAGAGAGGAAAAGGAACTTTGATTTTTTATGTTTTCTTTTCTGGTTTTTATCGAGAGATGAGATGAAAGACTTGTGAGAAAAAGAGTAGAAAGGAAAAAGAAACTGTAGAGAAAAGTTAGCATCAAGTACTCATGTTGTGTTGTGACAACATGATCTTACTTGTGCCTTGTCAATGAGTCTTAAAGATTCATTAAACGACGGCTTCGGACAGGTCTGATATCAAGACAGTCTGTTGACAATGAGATGTCACTTCTTAGCTTGCTGGTCTCATTCTGGAGTTCTAGGTTACAAGCTATGCTTACGTTGGTGCTGTTTCCTAACGTATTAGCTTGACCTTTATGTTTCTATACGAGTCGGTGACTTCAGTATCTACATGAGAGAAGTTTCTCAGTTAGTTCTCGCCCCAAGCTAGTTCTCTTGAATCTCGTCTAGCTTACCGTTGGTTAGGCTTGTCGAGATCCTTTCTAGGAGTTCTGCTGGAGTTCTGAGGCCGAGTTGTTCTGCTAAGGTTTTTGGCTCGACTGGTTCTGCGTCTGTGTATTCTTTGAGTCAACCGATACAAAGTGTCAGTGTTGTCTCATAAGGTCTGGGTTAGGGTTTTGGTCTAAGGCTGCAAGCGGGCTTACCTCTTCTTGCAGCTGGGTCTAATCTCAACAGCTTGCTTGGAGGGCCTAGCTGCGAGTCTGGAGCTTGATTCTTACAGCCTGCCATGCTTCTTGTTGTTAGATGAGAAGCAGGTCTAAAGTCTGGTAGCACGCCTAACTGCTTGAGAGATCGTCGGATCACCGTGCGTCCGAGAGCTTTGGTGAGGAAGTCTGAGGCGTTCGCTTGAGATTGGACATAACGAAGTTTGATCAAGTGATAACCAATCAACTGACGAACAAAGTGTAGACAAATGTCCATATGCTTTGTACGAAAACTGTTTTGCAACATTTCGCTGTTTGCAAGGTCGATGGCCCCTCTGTTATCGATGGCTACGTCAATGTCTTTGACCTCCGGCGCCAACTCGACCTCTTGAATCATGCTTGCGAACCAAGCGAGATCCCTCCCCAGGTCTGATAAGGCCTTGTATTCTGCTTCCGCTGTCGATAGGGAGACAGTAGGCTGCTTGCACGATTTCCAATTGATCAAGTGCGAGCCCACTACCACCACAAAGCCTGAGGTGGATCTTCTGGTGTCGAGACAGTTGCCCCAGTCGGCATCAGAAAAAGCGCGCAATTGAAGTCCTTCAGCTTCCTTGAATGTCAGGCCGACATCCCTGGTCCCCGACAGATAACGGAAGACTTGCACCGCAGCCTGGTAGTGCTTGATGCCCGGGTTTTCAAGGTGTTGAGATAGCGAGCTGACAGCAAAAGAAACATCAGGTCTCGTAAGCACACTTAGGTAGTTGAGTGAGCCAACCAGGGCCCTAAAGTTGACCCCCAGTTTCTTGAACGTGTCGATCTCATGAGCTGTAGCCTTCTTGAGAGGTTCTCTGGGATTTAGCGGACATGACGCCGAGTGTTCATTCTCAAGCCCAAACTCCTTCAGCTTTCGCTCGACGTATTGCGTCTGGTTGATCTGAAGTCCCTCAGCTGATCGTTTGATATTCATCCCTAGAAGGAATTCGGCTTCACCAGGGTATTTGATCTCAAATTCCTTCTCCATCTGGGTATGGAATACTTCTGGCTGCCGACTGATGATCACAATATCATCAACGTGCGCAAAGAGCCATGTGGCTGGACCGGCTTCTGATTCAGTCCTCCAGAACACGCATGGGTCTGATACAGCTATGCTGAATCCTAGCAGTTTGAGGTAGCTTGTCAGTCGCTTGTACCACGCCAGCGGTGCCTGTTTCAGACCGTAAATTGCTTTCCGAAGTTCTAGAATTGAGTTCGGTTGACATTCTAACCCTTGCGGTGGCAGCATGGTCACTACCTCTTCAAGCGGACATGTCAGGAAAGCGCTCCTGACGTCCAGCTGGTGAATCTTGAGATCATTGCTCACAGCAAACGACAGGAGAAATCGCAGCAAGGCTGCTTTGCCCGTTGGAGAGTAGATGACGTGAAAATGCCGACCATGGATTTGCCTGAAGCCTTGAGCGCAAATTCTCGCCTTGAACTCGAGAATTTCGTTTGAGGCTCCCAATTTCGTTCGATAGGCCCACGTGGATGGTATCGGTTCGTCATTGTCTTTCCGGGGCCGCATGACCCAAACCTTATGTTTGATCATGTTGTTGATCTCCTTGAGCTCAGCCTCCTTCCAGCGCAACTGATCCACACTGCACATCGCCTGCTTGTGGGTCTTAGGATCTGTCTCAATTCCGGCTAAGTAAGCCTGACGAGTTCTCCGGCCTTCAATGATATTTGACTGATTTACTGAGCTATTGATTTCATTTGAGGGCGGACTCGACGTCCATGCAAATGTTTTCCAGACCCCCATGCCTTCTTTGCTTCCTGCTGATGTGGGTTCTTCTCCAGCTATCGGACTTTGCTCGCGGAGGTGATCCAGGACATCCGACATTTCTTGCTCTTCAACACCGTTGTCATCCAGCTGTTCTTCCATTTCTTCGCCTTGATCTCCTGGAAGGGCAACGGATCTTCAGCATTGAAACATGGCATCTTATTTTCTCCAAAAACTGTTGAGCTCTTTGATAGCGCTGAGCCTACAGGAAACACCGTTTCATCGAAGTAGACGTGCTTTGCTGTGATGATTGATTTGTCGTCAAGGCGATAGATCTTGTAGGACGAGTAGTCGTTCTTGTATCCCAGCAAGATCCCTTCCCATGATATTGGGCCGAATTTGGTGTCTCTCTTCTGCTTCGGCTTAACGATCCACACTTTACAGCCGAATGGTCGAAAAAATTGACAGTTCGGCTTTGTCTTGAACATAAGCTCCAGAGGAGTCACTTGTCCTTTGGATAGCGTTGGAAGACAATTGGTTGTCGCCGTAGCCGCCTTGATGGCTTCCGCCCACCACTCTGGCGCTAAATTAGCCTTCATCATCATACAGCGGGTCATGTCAATGACCGTTCAATTGGTCCGTTCCGCCATCCCATTGTTTTGCGGAGTGTATGCCGGGCCAACATTATGTTGAATTCCATTCTGCTTGAGGATGTCGCTCAGGGCTCGATTGACGAACTCGCCGCCCCCGTCTGTGATCAGCTTTTTCATAGCATGACCAGTTTGCTTCTCGAAGAAGGTTCTAAATTCTTCAATCGACGCCATCGCTTGGCTTTTCTCCTTCAAGATTACGGTGTGTATGTAGCCGGTGTATTGATCGACCAAGGTTAAAAAGTATCTGGCCCCTCCATTCGTTGCAGGTGAGATTGGCCCGACCAGATCACCGTGTACAACGGCTAGCGGGGCACTCAATTGCTTGAAGTTCCTGTTGCAAGGGATCCTAGTGAGTTTTCCTGCCATGCACGCCGAGCATGCCTGCACCTTCGTCAGGTCCTTCACTTCAGGCAACAACGTCTTGATTCTTGCTGCGCTCGTGTGACCCAGGCGGTTATGCCATTTCTCGAACTCATTCAGGTGTTGCACGGTTGTCGTGTTAAGATTGACGATTGTTGACGACGACTCAATCACGCCACTGATTTCAAGCAAATCTTTCGAGATGTCGACTTCGAATGGTTTCTCATCATCCATTTTCACTCTATAAGTGCCTCCACTTTCATAGATCAGTGCCTTGTTCTTGAGGAGCTGTATCATCGACACTAAGTTCCGGGTTAAGTTTGGTACGTAGAGAGCATCATTGAGTTTTATGCTTTCTCCCGACTTCAGTTTAAGGACTGCTGTCCCTTTTGCCACGGCCAGTAGTTCAGATGATCCGCTCCCGGTGACTATGTTGATGTGGACTGGAGATGTGCTGACGAAGTAGGACAAGGAATTGAGCATGTGATTGCTTGCTCCCGAATCCAAGATAGTCGTCAGTCTATTGTCGTCATTGACCATTGCGTTGTAAGAAAAGGATGGTCTTGCAATCGTTTCGGCCAAGTCATTTGAGTTGAATTCAACAGCCGTATAGTGTGCCGATTTAGCTTTCTTCGCTTCTCTTAATTCGGGATGAATTGTCCAACAGCGATCTTCAGAGTGAGGAGCTGCAGGGTTGTGTTTGTTTCCACTGCATCTTACTCTTTTCCTTTGTTGAAGGCTTGTGGCTAGTGCGGACGGGGAGCTTGATGAGGATTCACCGAACTTCTTTTTTGTTGCGACTTCATGCCTGCCTATGTCTCGTAATTTGGCAATGATTTCGTTTGGCTTAGCAAGTGTCTTCAAGTCGGCGAAAAGGGCTTGCATTAAGATCGGTTGCTTCTTGGTGATTCTACCGACTATTCCGCATCCGATGAGCTGGTCAGGGACTTTCAGTCCAATCAAGCTAAATTCAGCTAGGCTTTCTTCCATTTGGGCGATGTAACTATTCAAGTCGTGATTGAATTGAATGTCCAGCCACTTGTTCCATACCTGGAAGACCGACAGAAGGGAATCCGAAGCGTATATGGTTTTTATTTTGTTCCATATTGCGTAGGGATCTTGCTTGTTGCTGTCGTTGACCACGCTGGTGAAGATGGAATTGGATAGGGCCTCACTGAGTATGCTGCATGCTCTAAGAGCCTTCGTTTTATCACTTTCGTCAGGTTCTTCAGGTAGAGGTTCTGTTAGATAAGTGTCGAGGCGTCGAGGTCTGAGATGTATAAAGATCTTCCGCTCCCATAGTGGAAAATTGGATCCATCAAATTTGGGTACATTGACGTGGTCCTTGTCTGCACTGTAATCGTCGCTCAATTTTGCCGGTGTTGCTTGAATCTCACTAGATGTCGATCCGACAACTGGGTTTCCTTGGGAGCTTGGATTAATCCTTGGAGGCATCTCGTTCTGCTTCTAGTTAAGCCTGAGGGTACTTGTCCGAGCGTGACAAGACTGTAAATCTAAAAGAATAGGAATAACTAGAAGTTTGATTTCTTCATTAGATCATGCTTTGTGAGATAGAAGAAATACAATTATAGTAGTAATGAGTTATTACCTAGAAGCAGAGCGAGGAAAAGGAACTTTGATTTTTTATGTTTTCTTTTCTGGTTTTTATCGAGAGATGAGATGAAAGACTTGTGAGAAAAAGAGTAGAAAGGAAAAAGAAACTGTAGAGAAAAGTTAGCATCAAGTACTCATGTTGTGTTGTGACAACATGATCTTACTTGTGCCTTGTCAATGAGTCTTAACAATTCCTTAAACGACAGCTTCGGACAGGTCTGATATTGAGACAGTCTGTTGACAATGAGATTTCACTTCTTAGCTTGCTGGTCTCATTCTGGAGTTCTAGGTTACAAGCTATGCTTACGTTGGTGCTGTTTCCTAATGTATTAGCTTGACCTTTATGTTTCTATACGAGTCGGTGACTTCAGTATCTACATGAGAGAAGTTTCTCAGTTAGTTCTCGCCCCAAGCTAGTTCTCTTGAATCTCGTCTAGCTTACCGTTGGTTAGGCTTGTCGAGATCCTTTCTAGGAGTGCTGCTGGAGTTCTGAGGCCGAGTTGTTCTGCTAAGGTTTTCGGCTCGACTGGTTCTGCGTCTGTGTATTCTTTGAGTCAACCGATACAAAGTGTCAGCGTTGTCTCATAAGGTCTGGGTTAGGGTTTTGGTCTAAGGCTGCAAGCGGGCTTACCTCTTCTTGCAGCTGGGTCTAATCTCAACAGCTTGCTTGGAGGGCCTAGCTGCGAGTCTGGAGCTTGATTCTTACAGATTCCACTCACAAGGCAATTGATTGAGGCCGTAGATCAACCTATGAACTTCACATACCCAGTCAAGGTGGACAGGATCAAAAAACCTGGGCGGCTGTTCCATGTAGACGGGTTCTTCAAGGCGTTGAGGAAAGAGGTCTTGAAATCTACCAATCTACCTTTCCACTTTTTTATATCCAAGAGAGTAAGCATCAGTTTCAGAGTCTCAAGCCAAAGCGTGGGAGCAAATACACTGCCAGCATAATTGCCTAGGTTGAGTTCATCCCAGTTAAACTAGGATGCAAAAAAGCCAATTTAAAGTAGGTTGACCTCAACCAATGAAATATAAAACCAAGGGGGGTCCCTTGGATTTATATTTCATCAGTTGATTTCAACCAAGTTTAAATTGGTTGAGTGCATCCCAGTTTAACTGGGATGACTTCATCCTAGGCAATTATGCTGGCAGTGATACTTCTTTGTAGCCAACCCCTTGCACTTTCTGAAGTGTAATACAATCTGAAAAAGAGATATGCTTTTCTATGAGCCCATGCCCGCCTTGGTATTGGTTCCAAACTTGGTGAAGAAAGAGAGGAGAACCTACTGGGATGGCAGGTAGTGCTATATGCAAGTAGTGCGCCACAGCGTATGATGACTAAATCTAAGGAGAATGATACTATGTACTTGATGAGTGGACTATGTAGTAACAAATGATGTGATTTTAATCTTGTAGATACTCTAACTCTACACACTTGAGTGTAACCCACATAAGCAACAATTCTTGCTGAGTGTTTGAATGGTGTTGTTGGGCCAACGCTTGACCTTGAAAACCCACTTGGACTTGATGATTTTCCGCTAGAGGGGTCGAGGGACAAGGTTCCATGTTTGCATGCCGAGAAGGGACAAGAACTCCTTGTCTGCGGACTTGGTTGGTTTGTATGCTTTTTCTATGCCCCTAGATACAACAAAGACTAATTCATTTTGCTTTGATTGTTTTTTGGAAGCTATTGAAACATTTGCGATCAGTCATGAATCGATTAGATTCGAGTCACTGATTTGGTGCTTGAGGTGCGGACATAGGATCCATTCAAATTGTTTAAAAGGCATCAAAACGGGTAAATCAACCGAAGAGCAAACGTTGGACACGTTGAAAAACCATTCGACTCGGGCATCTGGGCCAGAAGCCCCGAGCGACCAACACCTTGGTTTTAGACCCAGTGAAGATAAGAATGCATCAAATCGGATGTCCACTTCGCTTCCTGCTTCTTCAGCTACTACTGCTACTGCGGCCAAAGTTCACAAGCAATTCTCTCTGACTTCTTCTCGACCATTTCTGCAATGTCCCAGTGGGTGTGGCTGCATTGGTTGCTTTGATTCTTATTCAAGAATAGTTGAAATTTACGAGTTCTGTCTCAAGTTTTCTTGATGATTGTCAAACTTCACATTTATAATTAATGTGTCAACCGAGAGACTTGTGGTTGTCTAATAAGGACTGCTGGCTTGCGTAAGAATAGGGATATACATACATACTGTCTCGGGTTGCTCGAAAGCCAGTACCCCAACCTGTACGGTGGAAGGGTACAACCTGATTCATGCAACCTGGCCCCGGTCGCTGTGTTTCAACATGACGTGCCTCGGCACTCCTTGATCCTCCAGAAGTGGGACCATGTCAATTTGGCTCATGTTGTCTATCATTCAATGCGGCACACAGCACTTCTGCCCCTAGATCACAATGACGGCATAGTAGACTTCTCCAGGCCTATCGGAACCGGTTGCTAGCCAACACAGTGCTACGGATGCCTACCGCCTTAACTTGACCTGATATTCCTCCCACTTCCAAGTCTATAAATTAAGGGACATGCGCGCTACTTCGATTGCTGCTGTTCCCAAACCGTCAATAAATCGTATTATCATCGCAAGGAAGCTAACTTTAGTTGAAAAATCTCCAAACCTTGCACAGCATAAATTCTCCATAACATTGTGTTTGTCTTTGGAATCTGTTTCTTATTCTCCAGCGCTATCATGCAGTTCTACCACTCCATTCAGGTATTGATTTTAGCAGCGGCTTTAACGGTTGATGCTTATAGCGACCCCAAGTGTGAAGGTGAATTGGCACTTTATTGCTTCTCGGACGCACAGTTGAAATTTAATCAAGATGATTGTAAGTGGGAATACACCAGGAAAAATCAAGGATCACTTGAAAGCAACATGTGGTTGCAGTCCAAACGGGCCTTTGCAGCACTCTGCAATCTCACTTGTTATCAAGTGATCATTGATTTTTCTTGATGATATTATTTGATCAAGACCATAAATTCAAAATCTACCACTCAGAATTCAGATGGCTCATCAAGCATTTGCACCGTGTTTTTACTTTCTCAGCTGCAAAGGCCTATTCCGCAGGTGCAGATAGTTGTGAAACCATAGTTCGCAAGGCTTTGGGGCAAACTGATGGAATTGGAAAATGCTGCAACAATCGCATGATGACCGCAAACAATACATATTTTTTTTAGATTGATCTGAAGCTAATGATTTGTATCTATCTGTAGGGTGGGTCATCTTCTGGATCTCCAATATCTAAACAAGCATTTCTGGCTGCTTGTCCCAAGAAACTTTGACCATTCCTCAATGCCTCACCGCACTGGTGTTTGTAAAAGTGTATGTCCCAAGGCCAGGCCAAATGAAATAGCAATCAACCTCCATGTGAAAGAGAAAGTCCCTCTGAAGTTTCATTTTCACCAATTTATCAACCGTCTTTTTTTATCAACCCAGCAAGCACAATATGGTATCTTGAGATCCATCCCATTTGTTCTCTCAAGTAGGCACAAATAAATAAAAAAGAAAGGCCTTTAGCTGAAAAGAATAAAAACATTTTTACATACCTTTATTTCTGCATTCTTCCACTTGAGTTTTGTCCTTGTATATGTGGTGGCATGTTGTGTAGCCCTGTACTTTCTAGTTTCAGACTGAGTTTCTTCTAGTAAATAAAAAATTTGACTAGTGTAGCATATGAATGAACCCCAGAGAATCCAAAATTATGTCTCAGTGTCTGCCTCTGTGATGCCAAGAACTGGATTCTTCTAGCTACACAGGGTGCAAGGTAAAAACAGCTGCAGGTTGTGCAGTGAAAGGTGGGTAAAAAAGTTGAAAAGATATAAAAAAACTATAAAGTTTTTATTAACAGAGGGGCCTGAGTTACAGGGGTACTTACTGTGCCCTCTAAAATATTCAGGACCTGTGTGAAAAGGGGTTATTTTGGGTACCTGAAAGTCTAGTCCTTTGAACAAGGAGTACACCTAGACAATAACTACTGAAGGAATGGAGGAAATAGACTTACTGCTTCTATTTCCTGTCAGGGTTTCTTCAGGGAGTTGTAGGTGGTCCAGAAGCGCTCACAAGGTTGAGTAACAGGTGGTTGGTGAGGGGCGTTGATAAACGCACGCCAAGCGCGCACGCCAACGCCAACCCGCACGCCACTTTTTTTTGGCGTGTTTTTATTTGGCGTGTGAGACCCACACGCCAATTTTTTTTGGCGTGTGGGCCCCGCACGCCAAATAAAATTGGCATGTGGGCCCCGCACGCCAATTGTTTGGCGTGCGCTCCCATACGCCAAACAATTGGCATGTGGGAGCGCACACCAAACAATTGGCGTGCGGCTCCCACACGCCAATTGTTTGGCGTGTGGGAGGATCCCGCTCACGTAATCGAATGGGACCTCCCATTTGATTACGTGAGCGGGCCGGCTGACGAGGTTATACAACCTCGTCAGGCGGGAGGACTTCCTCCCGGCCGACGAGGTTGTATAACCTCGTCGGCCAGGAGGAAGTCCTCCCGGCCGACGAGGCTATACAGCCTCGTCGGCCAGGAGGACTTCCTCCTGGCTGACGAGGTTGTATAACCTCGTCAGCCGGGAGGAAGTCCTCCCGGCTGACGAGGTTATACAACCTTGTCAGCCAGGAGGACTTCCTCCTGGCCGACGAGGTTGTATAACCTCGTCGGCCGGGAGGAAGTCCTCCCGGCCGACGAGGCTATACAGCCTCGTCAGCCAGGAGGACTTCCTCCTGGCCGACGAGGTTGTATAGCCTTGTCGGCCGGGAGGAAGTCCTCCCGGCCGACGAGGCTATACAGCCTCGTCAGCCAGGAGGACTTCCTCCTGGCCGACGAGGTTGTATAACCTCGTCGGCCGGGAGGAAGTCCTCCCGGCCGACGAGGCTATACAGCCTCGTCAGCCAGGAGGACTTCCTCCTGGCCGACGAGGTTATACAGCCTCGTGCCGGGAGGAAGTCCTCCCGGCTGACGAGGTTGTATAACCTCGTCAGCCGGCCCGCTCACGTAATCGAATGGGCCCTCCCATTTGATTACGTGAGCGAGGGGGGACCCGCACGCCAAAAAAATTGGCGTGCGGGGCCCACACGCCAAAAAAAATTGGCGTGTGGGAACCACACGCCATTTTTGGCGTGTGGGTCTCACACGCCAATTTTTTTTGGCGTGTAGACCCTACACGCCAATTTTTTTTGGTGTGTAGGCCCCGCACGCCAAAAAAAAGTGGCGTGCGCCGTTGGCGTGCGCCGTTGGCGTGCGTTTATCAACGCCCGTTGGTGAGTGCTGAGAAAGGTGAAAGGGTTGTTGAATGAACTTCAGGTATAAAACAAGCAAAAACTGACTATATAACAGGCTATAAGGCTGGCTGACATGGTGGGTAAAAGCTGGTAAATGTGAGTGAAGATGGGGATATCATTTCGTGGGAAGGAAGGGCTATTTATATATCCATTCTGGGCTCTTGGGGGCGAAGCAGAAGCTCTGTTTTTGTCAGACATTGAGACAATTGGCCCACATGTCTCCAAAATAATACAAGTCAAATAACCCAATGGTTAAGGACTTGTGTTTATAAAAGGGAATAAATTGAACTAAGTAAATTATCTTAAATTTACAAGTTCAATTCCCATAAGACTCATAAATTTTTGTACTTATTTTATATAATATTTATAATTTCAATAAACTAAATAATATTAAGAAATTCCAAATTAAGGAGAGATTAATAACTCTCCATGAATCTACCCTTAATATTACAATTTGATTATGTCCCCTACAAGGAGACTATTATCTTGAATTACCCCATGTAATACAAGCTCTTTGAGTTATTACATTGGGGAACATATTTTGTAATATTTAAATGGGCTGATATTTCCTTCTAAAGGGAATTTCCCCCAGATTATTACCATACAAACCTGTTCACCTTACTACAAATTAGTGAGTGGGGTTTATATTATAATCAAACCAACTTTCCATCTTCTCTTCAAAACCTTTTCCCCCTCCTAGTCACTGGAATAAATATTCAAGTGACTAGAAGTCCTCTCCTACTCGAAGGGAGCTGTTGAGGCAATTTGCGCAGAGCTACTCTTACAGCCGCGTTCGTTTTGTTACACAAAGGTGCCAGCATTTCCACTGTAACAAGTGGGCGTTGATAGACGCACGCCAAGCGCGCACGCCAACGCCAGCCCGCACGCCATTTTTTTTTGGCGTGCGGGGCCCACACGCCCTTTTTTTTTGGCGTGTAGGGTCTACACGCCAAAAAAAAAGGGCGTGTGAGACCCACACGCCAAAAATGGCGTGCGGTTCCCACACGCCATTTTTTTTTGGCGTGTGGGCCCCGCACGCCAAAGAAAATTGGCGTGTGGGAACCGCACGCCAATTGTTTGGCGTGCGGGGCCCACACGCTCACGTAATCGAATGGCCCCTGCCATTCGATTACGTGAGCGGGGGGTGTGTATCCCCATACACATAATACATGTATGTATTATGTGTATGGGATATACACACCCCCCGCTCACGTAATCGAATGGCAGGGGCCATTCGATTACGTGAGCGAGCCCGAGTCTGTTTCCGGACTGGGGCTCGCTTATGGTCCTGGTTTTTTCAACCAGAACCACAACAAACCCCGCTCTCCGACTCAATCAACCAAAGCGGTGAGTCTGAAAATCCGAAAAAAAAAAAAAAAAAATCAAAAAAAAAAAAAAAAAAAAAAAAAAAAAAAAAAAAAAAAAAAAAAAAAAAAAAAAATCAAAAAAAAAAAAAATCAAAAAATCAAAAAATCAAAAAAAAAAAAAAAAAAAAAAAAAAAAAAAAAAAAAAAGAGGAAAAAAACAAAAAATGAGAAACCAAAAAATGAGAAAAAAACCCCAAAAAAACCAAAATAAAGGGATTTTTTGGGGTTTAATTTTGTGGGAGAAAAATAGCCCACAGGCCCAGGGCCCTCTCCAAGACCCAACTGGCCCAATGACAGGGCCCAATGGCCATAAGAAGGGGCCCGCCTCTGCCCATCACCTCCAGTGGGCCCACACGCCCACTTTGATGCTCCAAAGGGGCAATAAACCATTCAACGGGGCCATTCAAACCCCCCAGGCAGCTCAAAGGGCCCCGTATAAGCCCCAGACGCACACCATCCCCCCCAAAAGTGGCCCATCTCAAACACATCTCTTCCTATTTCCATTTTTTTTTCACCGTAAATATAGTAACACGTGCTGACAAACTCTCCCATTCAAATGCAAACAGATTCCGCACAAATCACCAAATCAGCAGCAAAAGATGTCACACACCGGTGATTACAACTCCGCAACCAATCAGCCTCCACGCCCATACGGATTCTATGAGGTTGACCCCAACCATCACCCGCACGCCCCACTTGGCAACATGTATCAAAATCAAACCTCTGCGTATGGAAATCCACACGTGCTTGGCCAACCTGCAGCTCCAATCAATCAATCAGGCCACCTAGCAACAAACTATGGCTACCCAAGCAACCAATATGGCCAAGCCCCCCAGCCCCTTACTGTCCCCTCAGCCCACCCAGCCACCTACAGCTTCAATGACAACAACTACAGACTGGCAATCCAGCCAAACCCTGGGCCCCCAGCCCACCCAGTAGCGCAGCCTGTGTTCCGCCCATATGAGGTACAATTGCCTCAATTCACCCACTATCACAATCGACCTCCAGCCTCTACCTATCAGCTTGATCCAGCCCAACCATCCTATCTGGCTCAGCCAGCCCTCTACGCACCACCTCATATAACTCAAGCCCCACCATCCCATCCGTTTCCGCAATCCCATCAAGCACCACAAATCTCAAACTACTGGCAGCCGGGACCCCAACCCAACCATTGTCCCACCCGGCCAACCCATTCACTCTTGGACCCACTCACTTCCAAGGCCTGCCAACCTCACACAATTTCTCCGTTGGCCAACCATCAGTGCCCGCTCCTCCGCAGACAAATCAAGTCCCTTCCATGCCCGTCATGAAAGATATGCAGCCATCTCTGGGGGAAATAACCTCCTCTGCGCCATTTAGCCCTCAAATTTGGCCACCTGCACAACCAAGTCCTCAACAGTTTCCCCAAGGAAATTTCAGCCCTCAAGACCCTCAAAATGTGGCTGAAGGTGAGTCTTCAAATACTTCTCCACTTTGTTTTCATATTAACAAGAACTAATGTTTACCTACTCAATCTCCCAGTCAAATACCCAAGGGCCATGCCTACATCTCCCGGCGGATATCAACCTGCATCACCCAGCCCTCAAGTATTTCCCCGAGCAAATTTCAGCCCTCAAGTCCCTCAAACTGTGGCTGAAGGTGAGTCTTCAAATACTTCTCCACTTTGTTTTCATCTTACCAAGAACTAATGTTTACCTGCACAATCTCCCAGTAAAATACCCAAGCGTCACGCCTACATCTCCCGGCAGGTATCACCCTGCACCACCCAGCCCTCAACCGTTTCCCCCTGCAACTTTCAGCCCTCAAGTCCCTCAAACTGTGGCTGAAGGTGAGTCTTCAAATATTTCTCCACCTTGTTTTCATCTTACCAAGACCTAATGTTTACCTAGTCAATCTTCCAGTATACCCGCTCAATCCTTTAGGACGTTCACCGCTGGCCCCCGCAATGTTACCCGCTGCCAATCAACCGCATAAAGTGTTGATGAAATCTGAAGATGTACAATCTTATGATTATTCAGTTGGCAGTAAGTTCTTCTAGTTTCTTAATTCGCCCACTTGAGGCAGACTGGCTGAACTGCTTGTGTTTCCAGATGCAATGGATGCACCACCCGAATTCCTTTTCACATGTGTCACTGATCTCAAACACTTTGTCACCACATGGGCCCACGAGCATGGTTACGCTCTGAAAGTTTGTGCTTCCAAGAGGGACAAGAACATCTACTTTGCATGCACAGTTGCCGGGGAAGACCAAACCTCAGTTGATGCTATCCGGTTTCGAGAGTCTAGGAATAAGCGACTGGGGTGCTGCTTCAAAATATCCGGCCACAAACCAACTTCAGTAAAACTCAAGGATGCACCATGGGAACTCCGATGCCGAAAGACGATTGAGCACAATCATGGTCCAATCAATCTGGAACATGTAGTCATCCACAAGAAGCTCTCTGTTGAAGGCCAAACTGAGGTTGCTCGCTTATCGTCTCTAGGAATGCAACCCCAGGCAATCGCTAGACTCCTTACTAGCAGTGAGGGAAGGTTTGTAAACAACCGGACGATATACAACACAAAGCAGGCACTGAGGGCGGAGAAGAGGGCTGGCAACACCCCAATCGAGTACCTCCTACGTTGCCTCAACGAATCCAATTGGACACACGAGGACGTTTACGATACGGACGGCAAGCTCCTTTACTTGTGGTTTGCGCACCCAGGATCGTTGCTTCTTGCTCGCAGGTTCCACCATGTGGTCAACATTGACTGCACTTACAAGACGAACCTGAACAACTACCCCCTGCTGCATGTGGTTGGCCAAACTGCAACCAATCACAGTTTTTCGATTGGTTTTTGTTTGATGCGAAACAAGAAGAATGAGGCCTACTCATGGGCTCTTGATAAGTTGAAGTGGGTGGTATATTTGACTAATCACCTATTCTCATCATAAACTGACTGTACTCCGGTGCCTGTGTGATACCCATAGATCTATATGGGACGCTGACCACGCGCCAAAGGTCTTTGTGACAGACAGGGAATCGGCACTGCGTAATGCTATCTCAAAGCACTTTCCGAATGCAACCGCGAACTTGTGCATGTGGCACATCGATCGGAACATTGTGACAAACTGCAAGCAAGCCTTTGCTGGCGATGGCGAAGAATGGGCCAAATTCATGAGGCTCTGGCATGAGGTCGCACATGCCCCCAATGAGGACACCTGCAACTCAAAGTGGGCTCAACTGAAACGGTACCTAGTCACTCAAACTAACGTCTACGAATACCTGTACAAGAACGTCTGGAGCGAGCGACAGAAGTTCATGAATGCGTGGGCCGGAATGACACCCCATCTAGGAAATCTGACTTCGTCACGATGTGAATCTGCCCACAGCTGGCTGAAAACCTATGTGACGTCGGCTAGGTGCGACTTTGCAACACTTTTCATTACAATTGCTGCAGCAGTGGACCGACAACTTGACACAGCCCACACAAACCTGGCACACGAGTTACAGAAGGGATTAACCGGACTACCAAATGCCTTCAAGTCCCTCAGCTGCAAAATCTCCTGTCATGCGCTCAAGTTGGCCTTGTCTCAGTACAACAAGTTCATCAAGATGAAGAAAACCAAGCCTGGGGATCCCAGCCTTCAATGCAAAGGTAATTTCCAGGCTGGCTTGGGCATTCCGTGTTCGCACACTATTGAATGTTTGGTCCAGGGGAAGGGAGATGTGGAGCCTTCTGATTTCCATGTCCAGTGGCATCTGGCCTATAACCCTGATGGTCCAGTGAGTCCTCCTGATGTATGACTTGTTCATGTCCCTCCTAGCTAATCTTCATCTATGTTCATTGCAGGCTCTTGATGAACCACTGTACGACTTTGACAAGGATTTTGAGGATTTCAAGCAGGAGATCTTGGCGTCCCACCACCCCTTGGCGTTAGAAGCAACAATGAAAAAATTACGAAGGGTCCATGCAAACACACACGTGGTCCCGCTTGCAGAGCCTGATCCTATCCGAGTGAAACACAAACTGGAAAGGCCGTGGAAGAAGAGAAAGGGTAGTGGGCAAGTTCAAAAGCGCGATGACACCCATGCAGAAATTGTGGAAGCGCAAATCCAAAAGGCGCAGGCAAGGAAAGCAAGACAGAAGGCCGGTGTATCAAAAGGAAAAGGGTGTAAGAGACAGTCCAAGCGCGCGCAGGCTCCATTGGACACCTCAGCTTCTTCCTCTGGGGACCTGGATGAGCTACCCAGTGTGGAGACACTCATGCGTAAGCAACTTTATTGCATGTCTTTTTAAGAGGCTGATAACTGATGGACTTACTAAGCAGTCAAGAGAACTCACCCCCCACGAATTGGCAGCCTCACTATTGGGAAACGGAATCGGGGGTCTTCCAGTTCAGGAACATCACGGCGCAAGGAAACGTGGCAGCCCAAGTATGGTAGTAAGGATGGTGTAACAGATGAAGATTCTGATTCTGCAGATGCAGTTTCAGATGAAGATTCTGATGCCCCAGATGGGGAATCAGATGAAGAATCTGATGCCCCACATGGGGCATCAGAAGAAGAATCTGATGCCACAGATGGGGAATCAGTTGCAGAATCTGACGCACAAGGTGGGCAATCAGATGAAGAAACTGATCCCCCAGTGGATTCCTCCTCATCTATTGAGATGCAGGATGAGGAAAAGCTGCTGTCACCTCCAGAAGCCTCAAGAAAAGCCTCAAGCTCTCATGATCAGTTGCTGGGTGAGGCCAGGCTACATTCACCCCCAACAGCCAAGGTAAGTACTATAACTTTGACATTAGATTATCAGGGTCTGATTCCATTGTATGTTTCATAGGACCGGCATGTAGGTGCTGAGGTTGCACCCAAGGCTGGCCAAACAAGACAGGGGAATACCAACCCTGATGTTGCAGTGAGTGACTCAAGCTTGACACGGACAAGGAGGAATGCACTGACTGTAACTGATAACCAACTTCTCATCATTCTTGTCAGGCGGAGCTTCCACCATGGATCTTAAAATACCTGCATTCCACTTATAACCCTGCAGGTGATGGGAACTGTGGTTATGCATGTGTGGCACATGCATTGGCAGCAGATAGACCAGAGGGTCCCTACGCTAAGGCCAATGGGTGGTACCAAGTGCGAAAGGATGTGTTAGAAGAGATGGAAAAGAACAAGGCACATTGGACAAGATACCTTGGGGGGCCTTCAGAATTTGACCGCGCTTACGGACGTGTTCAGGTGACTGACCCACGTGGATCAGTCCCCATGAACAAATGGATGAGCAAGTTGGATGTGGGACCGATTCTGGCCAATGCGTATAACCGGCCATTTGTCTTCCTCAGCAGAACAGGCGGGAGCACCACATATATTCCGGCCACAGTTCCCCCGGACCCTAAACCGCTGCCAGCCCTCTTCTTATCATTTTTCAATGATAATCATTGGATACGTGTGATAGTCAAGCGGACCCCCACGATTCCCTTTCCTCTCCCTAAAGTCTCCCGGTTATTTCACAAGAGCCCAGCAGCTGCTTGGCTAGACTGTGTTTCCCCTTCCACTACTCTTCACTCTTTGTTACCTAAATGATTAAAGGTACCAAGTTACTGCAAGTAACACTAATTATTATTATCCTTATTAATGTTTACCATTCTTATTATTCTTTAATATTATTCCTTCAAGATCTCTAGTGGATATTTGCGCAGCTGCGGCTGCGCAGTGCACCCGGTTTTCCGCATTTACACCCGGTTTTTTGTAATTTTTAATTTTTAAGCAAATAGCATGTGGAGGGCGGCATTTGATGCGCGTGACCTCCCCAATCATCCTCATTAAATATTTTATTTAAAACAAATAAAATAAACAATTAAAACAAGGAAAATAAACAAAATAAAATAAAAATATGGAGGGCAGCATTTTAAATAAGTAAAATAAACAAAAGTAAATAATATAAAATTAAACAAATAAGAATGAATGAAATGAATAAAATTAATCAATTAATTAAAAGCAACAGACATAATTGCAAGTTAATGATTTATGAATAACGCAACTTCCCCAATTATCCTCATTCAATATTTTATTTAAAACAAATAAAATAAATAAGTAAAACAAGTAAAATAAACAAAACAAAATTAAATTCAATTAAACAAAATAAATGGAATAAATGAAATGAATAAAAGAAATCGTGGAAATCAAGCTGTGAGGATTTTTTATGAAAAAACCGGGTGGATCGGCCAAAAAAAATAGAAGCCATAGTTTTTTTGCAAAAAGGAAAATTACTATAAAATTCTACACCCCTGTAAGTATAATGAATAAATTTAAAATCTTGAAAAACAATGCAAATCCGCCCGCAAAAAATTAAATAAAAAAACCGGGTGTAAATGCGGAAAACCGGGTGTACTGCGCAGCAATTTGGACGTCGCCGCTGCGTAAAACCGGGTGTAAATGCGGAAAAACCGGGTTTTTTTATTAATGCCCAATTTAAATATACTTAAATTAATAATACCTTGATTAACTAACACATGAATAATTCAGGCTACTCTGTGATAATAAATAATAGAGTGATAATATAGTATGATTAAACTACAATCAATCTTTACAATAAATGATATACTTAAATTAATAATACCTTGATTAACTAACACATGAATAATTCAGGCTACTCTGTGATAATAAATAATAGAGTGATAATATAGTATGATTAAACTACAATCAATCTTTACAATAAATGATATACTTAAATTAATAATACATTGATTAACTAACACATGAATAATTCAGGTTACTCTATGATAATAAATAATACTTATAAGATGTGACAATAACAAATGACACATACGCATTGATAAGTTAATATTTTATTAATATTAATAAAAGGGCCTTTAATATAATAAGGGCATTAATCAAAAAACCCAGTTTTTCCGCATTTACACCCACTTTTCTGCGCAGCTGCGGCTGCGCAGTGCACCCGGTTTTCCGCATTTACACCGGGTTTTTTGTATTGTTAATTTTTAAGCAAATAGCACGTGGAGCGCGGCATTTGATGCGCGTGACCTCCCCAATCATCCTCATTTGATATTTTATTTAAAACAAATAAAATAAACAATCAAAACAAGGAATATAAACAAAACAAAACAAAACAAAACAAAAATATGGAGGGCGGCATTTTAAATAAGTAAAACCAGTAAACATTATTTATTTATCAAAATTTTAAATTTATTTATTATACTTAAAGGGGTGTAGAACTTTGTGGTAATTTTTAATTTGCAAAAAAACTGTGTCTTCTACTTGTTTTGGCCAATCCACCCGGTTTGTTTTTAATTTAATTTTTTGCGGGCGGATTTCCATTATTTTTCAAAGTTTTCAATTTATTTCTCATACTTACAGGGGTTTAGACTTTCATGGTAATTCCTATTTTGCTCAAAAACCATGGTTTTTTTTTTTTTGGCCAATCCCGCCGGTTTTTTCATAAAAAATCCTGACAGCTTAATTTCCAGGATTTCTCAACATTTTCACATTTTTTAAACTTTTTCTAAGCACTTTAAGGGGTGTAGAATTTAATGTGAATAACAGTTGTTTTTTTTAAATCACTGGTTGGATTTTGATGATTTTTGGACTCAATTTATTTCCAAACACCTTCACATCTGTCTTTCAAGATATTCAGGGAGTTTTTAAATGGATTCATACACTTTAGAGGGTGAAGAATTCATTGGAAACAAATACTGATTATAAAATTGACTTCTTATCAGATTTCATGACAAAGAAATGGAAATACAATTATACACAGAGGTATGGTACATTGCATGATGCTTTGGAGTGTTACATGTTGTTTATTAAATAACCAACAACCGGGTGTAAATGCGGAACACTGGGTGTAAATGCGGAAAAACTGGGTTTTTTTATTAATGCCCTAGAATAAATGAAATCAATAAAATAAATAAATAAAATACAAAGCAAGAGACATAATTGCAAGTTAATAATTTATTAGCACACAAATAATACGTATAAGAAAGAGAAATTGTTATCAACACTACTGATAACAGCTAGAAAATGCTTACAAATGGTGAATATACGCCTGAATTACATTCCTGAACTGATATGTAATGGGCAAAAAAAAATAGAAGACATTGTTTTTTGTGGGAAATAAAAATTCCCATAAATTTCTACACCCCTGGAAGTATATTAAACATTTTTCAAATGTTGAAAAAAAATCAAAATCCGCCCGCAAAAAAAAAATAAAAAAAAGGGTTTAAAAGCGGAAAACCAGGTGTGCTGCGCAGCAAATTTGAGGTTGCCGCTGCGTAAAACTGTGTGTAAACACGGAAAAACCGGGTTTGTTCCTTAATGCCCTATAATAATTATGATACCACTAAGGAATCCCAATAGCCCAATTCTGGATAATCTATAGTTTAATGCTGATATATCATCAAGAATTGGCCACAACCTACCTTCAATAAGGTAGAAACCACAAACCCACATGAGTACTCCTTGGATGCCTATTAATAATACTCTGTTTGGGTTATATTTCAAAAAACACTTAAGTCTGATGTTTCATTCAAGTGGATGAGCAAGACAGTGGTGGAAATTACAACTCAAGGGCATGTGAATGAGAAATAAAAGGGAAACCAAAGAAAAAACAACCCCCGGTACATATATCAGAAGTGGTAGTTGGCTACAGCTATTTCTATATCTTGGGAAAACAAAATTTGGAGGTTTTGAATAGAAAAACATTTGTGAAACTCTTCATGGGTTTTTTTTCCAATCAACCATTGGCAAACCATCATGACCAATCCGGTTAAATCCCATGGAGCACAAAAAGCTGAGAAAGTATAATCGGAGGTTATCCAAAGTCCCGTGAGGCATCACTGAAGTATTACCACTATCAACCTTATGTTTCAGAACATTGGCGCCAAATTCCAATAAGGCCGAAGCATTTGAAGTAGTTGGACGTTCGGACCCGTATTTGTTAGTGACAAAGGCGGTTGTTGGACCAAAAACCAGGAGACCAGCAAGCATCCGCATTTGCTCCCGCGTGTTTAATGTTGAACACTCATCAAGCTTTTTATACTTTGGTCTTGTTGGTGCCTGGAGACCGCAGATGTAACACAAGGCTGACATAGCCCCCGTGAAGTATAGACCAAGGACCTTGAGACCGGAGGTGTTTGGTTGGGGGCTTGATCCATCCTTTGCGTGACTTCCAAGGTTTTCATAAGTTCGTTGGAATGCAAGATGGGCAGTATGCACCAAAGATTCGTCCAGGGGGAGAGGCTGCCATTCACTGCCCTGTTGCTCCATGTGTCGAAGGGCCCAACAGTCTTGCAAAGCACTTTTAAGCCGGAGATAAGCGTGGTCACTTGGAGAGAAGTATGAGGCCAGATTCGCCGCAAGTGTGTGCACTGCCAACATAATTGCCTAGGTTGAGTTCATCCCAGTTAAACTAGGATGCAAAAAACCATTTTAAAGTAGGTTGACCTCAACCAATGAAATATAAAACCAAGGGGGGTCCCTTGGATTTATATTTCATCAGTTGATTTCAACCAAGTTTAAATTGGTTGAGTGCATCCCAGTTTAACTGGGATGACTTCATCCTAGGCAATTATGCTGGCAGTGGTGGGTCTGGACACGTTTGGACGGCGGCGCCTTCTGGTTCTCCTGGGAAGCCTCAAGCTGTGCCATGTTGACAACTTCAGGAGTTATCAGAGAGAGAGCACCAGGTTGAGTGGGGTTAAGAATTCTCTCTGCATACCACACAAATATCAGCCTTTGTGATGTATGAACAAGTGAGAAAAAAAGTGAGTATTTACCAGATTTGCATGCCTTCAGAAGTGTATCCACTTCCCTCCAAACGACTCGGCTGAACTCCTGTGGCATCGTTGGATGTGGTGTGACCATTGAGCGAAGGTGTGTGAGGATGAATGCTATGTTTTGAATCATTTTCTCGGCTGAACGGTGTGACCACGCAATTCCACCCGCCAAATTTTCATTCAAATCATCTGCCAATGCTTTTGTGAGCATTGGGCCAGGGATAAATAGACCCATAGCTGTGCGCAAAGGAGGGATGTTAATTACAAGATGGGTGTGCATAAGCAATGGGGAGTGACTTACCAGGAGGCGTCAGGACCGGGGGAGGAGGAATTGATTCGCCCGGTGGTCTTTGGGTAGGTGGCTTGACTGTTGATGGCCCAGCAACAGGGGGGTTCCGTGGAATTCTGAGGCCTTGCAGTGATTGCGCAGTGATGAATTCGTGAGAGGTGGGATGAGGGGTGAAGAAATTATACATGGGGCCTGTATTTTTAGAAGAAGAAGCAGAGTTGTCCAGGCGCGCCTTTTTGCTTGTCGGGTCTTCAACCGTAGGATCTTCAATTCGTACCATGTCATAGCGATATCGGGTTTGTTGTGGCACCGGTTCATGGACTGGCTCCTGGTGGAAGGTAGGTTTGGGACGTCCATGAAGGAATTGTTGGAGGACTTGCTGGTCTTCTGCACCATCTTCAGAGTCATCTGTTTCACCCTCTGCGTCAGGGTCTTCAGAGCTGTCCCGGATGGCTGGATTGTTAATTTCTCGTCTCCCGTCCGCATTGGGGGCTTTGGAGGACTTCTGGCCAATGAGTGCTTGGTCCCTTTGTACGCCTTGAAGGAAAGACTGGCCAAAGGTGTTGAGGGTTGTCTTGTGGCCTTCGACATCTGTCCGGATCTCTCCGCTTCGACGTGGGGATCCATCAGCTGGGTTTGTTGTGTTGGGCTGGCCATATTGAACCTCCTTGTTGAATTGGTTTGCAAATTGATTGAGCGTGGGGATTGAATTGGTTGCAGGAGGTAGGTGATCAGGAGTGTGTGCATATAAGTATGCCATTGAGTCGGTTGCAAATTCAGGGCGTGGGTGTGACTGTGGTGGAGCAGGCCTAGTGGCGCCTAAGGTGTTTCTAGCCGGGGCCGGGGTTCTGGAGACCTGTTCATTCTCATTGTCTGACTGCTCGTATTCAGCCTTTATTTTAGAGGCCCAATTCTCCAGGTTTTCACGTTCATCTGGTTTCAACGCAGGGTGCCGCGCCAGCTCTGTGCATTTTTCCCAGAGATCCAAACCTGTGTAATGGTGGGAGGGTGGGTGGGAGTGAGCCAGGGACTTATATTATACACAAAATAAAGGAATGAATCTCACGTCCTAGTTCACTTGTCTGATGTGAAGACATTGTTGATTGTTGAAGTCAAATTGGTGATTTGTGCGGAATCTGTTAGCATTTGAATGGGAGAGTATGTCAGCACGTGTTACGATATCTATGGTAAAAAAAAATTGAAAGAAAAAATTGGAAGAGATGTGGGGATTGATTGTGTTTGAGATGGGCCCATTGGGCCACTTTTGGGGGGGATGGTGTGCGTTGGGGGCTTATACGGGGCCCTTTGAGCTGCCTGGGGGGTTTGAATGGCCCCTTTGAATGTTTTATTGCCCCTTTGGAGCATCAAAGTGGGCCTGTGGGCCCATGGGAGGTGATGGGCAGAGGCGGGCCCCTTCTTACGGCCATTGGGCCCTGTCTTTGGGCCAGTTGGGTCTTGGAGCCCTGGGCCTGTGGGCTTTTCCACACAATTAAACCCCAAAAAAACCCTTTTTTTTGGTTTTTTTGGGGTTTTTTCCTCATGTTTTATTTCTCTTTTTTTGATTTTTTTGATTTTTTTTTTTTTTTTGATTTTTTTGTTTTTTTTTTTTTTTGATTTTTTTTGATTTTTTTTTTTTTTTTTTTTTTTTTTTTTTTTTTTTACTCACATTGTTTTTTCTTAATCGGTGAGTGGGGGTGTTGATCGAATTCGTGGTCGTTCTGGTTGAAAACAACCAGACCAACGGTCTGATTCCTGAAAGGAATCAGACTCGGCGGGCTCGCTCACGTAATCGAATGGTCCCTACCATTCGATTACGTGAGCGAGGGGATATCGCATGCGATATCCCCATACACATAATACATGTATGTATTATGTGTATGGGGATATCGCAGGCGATATCCCCCCACACGCCAAATAATTGGCGTGCGCTCCCACACGCCAATTGTTTGGCGTGCGCTCCCACACGCCAAACGATTGGCGTGTGGGAGCGCACGCCAAACAATTGGCGTGCGGTTCCCACACGCCAATTTTCTTTGGCGTGCGGGGCCCACACGCCAAAAAAAAAAGGCGTGTGGGAACCGCACGCCATTTTTGGCGTGTGGGTCTCACACGCCCTTTTTTTTTTGGCGTGTAGACCCTACACGCCAAAAAAAAAGGGCGTGTAGGCCCCGCACGCCAAAAAAAAATGGCGTGCGGGCTGGCGTTGGCGTGCGCGCTTGGCCTGCGTTTATCAACGCCCGTAACAAGTGTAGAATAGCTATTTTCCACTGGCCTCACCGGCTATAGTGAGACCACTTATATATTGATAATATACTTTTATAGTATTATTACATATATTTACATTCAACCCCGCGTCACATAAGAGATGGGGGCTGACAGTTTTTCCTGGTCTAGTCGTCTACTAAGCCCTAGTTACCTGTACAACTGGTTTGGTTACGGTAGGGCTTAGTTACATGTTTCAAAAGGCCCAAAGTGGTTTAATGTTCCCAGTAAGGTGATTACTTTCGTGTATTCCTTCCTTTTGGACCAGTATTCTATTTACAACTAACCAATTGGGCTATCTTGGCCTTAGTAGGAAAAGTATGGCTGTGGCATTGGTTGTGGCTTTTATCACAGGTGCCAGGTCCATGTAACTATGGAAATGATGATGTAAACCTTATTTGTGCATCATACCCGAACTCTATTAACCTTAATTAAATATTCTACTAGCATATATTTAAGGTTATGTAGATCTTCAAGTCATATGAAAACTTGAAGGCCTTGTGAAGGGATATGAAGGAGTAATAATTACGGGGTACTTCTGCTGAGCTACCCTAGGTTAATTTACCTGTAGATTCAGAATCTGAAATAATATTCTAAGTTGTCTTTCTACTTTAGAAGTTATATCTAGATTCTGTGTTATATGTTTTGTTTTAATGATTTCTTTTGAAACAAAAAGATGTAAGGTGTGCATTCTTTTGAGACTAAGAATATAAGTTGTATATTGGTATAACTTGCTATGGTAAGGTTGTCTCTGAATTAGTAGCAGGCTGACACTCAGTTTCCTGGAAACCCCTTCCTACAAATCCAAAACAGTTATCTTGAAGCTGGATTGTGATTGTGCTTGCTGTTAATATCACAAGAAGATTTAATGGTTGAAATACCACTTGTTGACTGGAAATTCAAGAAATTTGAGATCTTACTCCAACTTTACTCTGGGCTTGCTTGAAACAAGTTGGATGCCACAGTAACTATACATCATTCACACCCACTGCATCCCCAAACTTTAAACTACAAGAGGAAGAAAAAAGCTTGATTGAATCATTCTGCATGTCAACAAAGTTGAAGATGATTTTCTTGCAGTGTGGTGGTTGATACTTGAGATTATTATATATATATGTTGTTTTACAGGCTATAAAAACATGAAAGGAAACAAAAAAAATCTCCACAGCAAATTAAAAAATTACCTACCTATAATATAAAACTCATTTTCCAAGATATACCAGTTTTATTTTAAAATAGGTGCACTATCTATGGCTAAAAAATGATATATAAAGCCAATTAGCTCTGATTTATTCCACTAAGATTCTGATTCTATTCCCTATAGATTTTATTTCATCCCCATGAAACATCTCCACAGGTTGGAGGTTTTCCCATTGTTAAGTACAAATTCCCTCCAGTTCCATTGTCATTTTAACAATGTTGTTGACTCACCATAATCAGGCAGGATGCCATTTGAATCTATTAGCTCTAACATCAGATGTATTTCATCCAAAAGGAACCAACAAACTGTTCCAAGAAGATTAGTATTACTAAAATACCCATAGCAGCTCTTAAGTAGCAAGTAAGAGAAATTAGATGACTCCTTTACTTAATCACTATACTTACAAATCATTCAACTTCACATAGCAACAATAACTACTACAACAACATACACAACTACACAATCAATGATTTTAGTTGCTCCAATTCTTTTAAGCTTCAGGCCAACTTGAAACCGTCTGGCAGCAAGGAGCTAAGCAATTAAATTTGCAAAATAAATCCCAGCCTTGAACCTGTAACCTCACAAAGTGATGCTGGAGAGCCCAAGATCCTTTGCTGCTTGGCTAGCAGGGATTGAAACAAAAACAGAATTTGGGGATCTTACCTTCTAATCAAAAATTCTTTGTTCCAATCTTTGTGGAGAAGATTGGACTGCTGAGGTCTGTAGATCAGCCTGCAAACTAGTAAAGTAGTTTTCAGGCTGATATGCTTGTGGATCTCAAGGTGGCTTCCCAGAATCCCTTCCTGCTCAGGTAAGGGAGTCTGGTTTGGAAGTGAATTCCCTTCTTGCTCTGAGCAAGGAGGGACAACAACTTGAGAACCAAAGGAAATTGGTTCTCAAGTCCACTTGAGGGCCATTTGTGGTTAAGTCGACTTGAGGACCATTGGTGGGACTTGAGAACCACCAATGGTCCTCAAGTGGACTTGGAAGACCATCTGGTTCTCAAGTTGACTTGAGAGCCACCAATGGTTCTCAAGTCAACTTGAGAGCCACCAATGGTTCTCAAGTCAACTTGAGAGCCACCAATGGTTCTCAAGTCAACTTGAGAGCCACCAATGGTTCTCAAGTCAACTTGAGAGCCACCAATGGTTCTCAAGTCAACTTGAGAGCCACCAATGGTTCTCAAGTCAACTTGAGAACCACAAATGGTCCTCAAGTCAACCTGAGGTTTCCCAGGCCGAACCTCAAATTGGTCTGGAAGCCACCCTCAAGACCAATTTTTGTCTTGAAGGTGGCTTTTCTCAGGTATTTGTCTTGAAGACAAACCACCTGTCATCAAGGTGTGGCCGTGGTGTAGGAGTACAATACCAGTGTTACCAGTACCAACATGGATGTGTCCCTTTTTGTCAGGTTCACATATTCATTATAAGTGATGCCAGGAGCACAGCACAAGTACCATCTACACCTGAGATGAAGAACCTAATCATAACCTTCAACTCCATCCACTCTTCTACCGCAGAGATCAACAATCCATGAGCGACGCAGTCTTGTCTGCTATCCCTTTTCCTTCAAAGTCTTTCCCCCCTCTCCATCTCTTTTCCATTCCCACATTTCCCTTTCACTCTTGACCTTAGATCAAATATATTAGCATATCACCTGTTCTCCTCTTCCCATACTTTCCTTTTCCTTCATCTCCTTTTCCTTTTTCCGTTTCCACACTTGTTTTGCACCAATAATCTTTCTCTTAGGCAAGAAAGTTGTTCCTCTCTCTCTCTCTATTGTATAAACAAAAGACTTGTACATACCATTCCAGTGTGAACGCGTCTGATGAAATAAAACTCTGAGTTGTTTGAACTCAGATACAAAAACACGACCACAGACCCAAGTCTGACCAGTGCCCAAGGATTCAAGTGTGTATGTAAGTATGTGTGTTTATAAACAGGCCTAAAAATACTAGATACATACACGAGTGGGAGGATTGGCAGGGGGAATGGGCTCAGTGGGTCATGAACCAAGTTGGAAGAAGGTCGATAGAACAGAAAAAGGGGGGAAAAGATGAGATTGATCACCGTAAAGGGAGAGAAAGATGAGAACCCATCTGAAGACGCGCAAGACATTACTCGGTCGTTGATCGGAAAGCTGATCGATCACACAAAGTCTCGGCTGTGAAGCCATGGCACACTCGAAGCCTGATAGTGAAATATGAAGAGGAGTCGGAACAGGTATGGGTAACCGGCCTGATCGAATATCGCCACCCCGCCCTCCAGATCCCACTCGCCCTCCCGTAATCCTAGCTTCAACACCACCACTTTCCCTTGTGCGTTTGTTTTTCAATTTACTATTACCCCATTCTTCACCGCCGCAATCATGACCCTTCAAGCACACTCCTAGTTGGAATAGGACCCGTCAGACTATTAACCGATACTAGACCGCTTTCCGACCCCAACCATACAAAAACTCGCCGGACGATACCCGTGTCAATCAAGAAAACATGAGTGTTTTGGTCCTACTCACCGTAATGAGGGTAGTGTGGCTCGTCCGTTATGGTCTGACTGCGATGTTTAGAGGAAAGGAAGCCACAATGTGGGAAAGGCCAAAGTGAGTATGCAGATCAAAGAGTTTGTGGAAGAAGGGTAAATGTTATGGAGTGGGTGACTGAGCCGAATTGTTGAGGGCCCAAGGTGAAAAAAGGAAGGAGAGTGTCGAAACTGGTGAGATAGCTTACTTTATTTCGTTCCCGCTGCCTGGGACAGCAGTGGCTTCAGCGATGACCTTTCGGCGGAGTGGCGCGGCAGGACTGGCAGCCGGAGAAGCAGCGGAGCTTCGTTCGTTTGCAGCCATTTGTTCTGTGGTAGGGACAGAGGACTCATCTCCTTTACGGCCTTGAAGGGACCAATCAAAGACGTAGTCGTACGTGAAGCCTTCTCGAACGAACAAGTCACGGAAGAGCTTGCGGAGGTAGCCATAGTCTGGCTTGTGATCGAACCTCAGCGAACGCGAGTAATTGAGAAAGGTGGCAAATTCCTTGGGAACTCCCCGACAGAGAAATTCGGTGGGAGTGGTCATCTTCTTTTCCATGATTCGGTCGTACTTTTGCTTTTTGGTCGCCGCTGTCAATCCTTGCCAAGGCAACCTTCCTCGGATAAAGTACAAGAATACATAAGCAAGCGATTCCATGTCATCACGACGAGATTGTTCGACACCAAGATGGGTGTTGATGGAGGTGTATCGGGCAGTTCCAGTGAGGTTCTTGTTCTCTCTGTAAGGGATGTGCAACAAGGTCTTGGGGTCCCGGTACTTCTTGGCTAGACCGAAGTCGATGATGTTGACTTGGTTTCCACGCTTGGCAATGCCCATAAGGAAGTTGTCCGGCTTGATGTCACGATGGATAAAATTGCGCGAGTGGACGTATTCGATTCGACTGATCTGAACCATGCCAAGATGGGGTGGGTCAATGGATCTTAATGTAAATTTGACCAGTGGCGTTTAAAGGTATCTTACCATTTGATCAGCGAGAAGTAAGGTGGTCTTGAGACTAAATTTGCGGTCGCAGGAGTTGAACAAGTCTTCCAAGCTAGGACCGAGCAAGTCGAGGACCATGACATTGTATTGATCACCCACTACACCACTCCATTTGACAAAGCTACAGGAATTGACCAGACACGAGACAGCAATCAGAAGAGAGAGAGGGAAAAGTGGGTAGGATTGAGTCTGACTTACGGCACTCCGATACCACCAGCCAGGGTTTTGTAAACCTTGGCTTCGTACTGGAGTTGAGGATGCCTAGATTTGATCCTCTCCAACTTGACGGCAACTTGCTCACCGGTGAATGTGTTGGTTGCAGTATAGATATCACCTGAGAATGGTGGTTTTTTTAGTGAATGATGACCAGGTTTGTTTTGATTATGATGATAGGCCAGACACATCAATCAAGCTCACCAAACGAGCCGCACCCGATCTTCTTTTCAATTTGATATTTCTGTCCGATAAGTGAATCCATGGCGATGAGTTGAACAAGCGATTACTATTGATCGAGTTGGGTGTAGTACGGATGGGGTATATTTAGATTACAGAGGGAGGACTAAGGGGGATGATGAGATGTGAGTAGATATAAACGATAGGGCAGGTTGTGAGTGTGGAGGTGGGAAGAGAGAGGTGGGGTTTGAAGATATTTGGTCATTAGGGTTAAAGGGTTCTTAAGTTGGTGATGATACCAGAGATAAGGATTTAAAGTTTTTATACCGCCAAACAACCTATTTTAACAGGATAAACATTATAATTTTATAGTTTACAAGTACATAGCCCCCAATTTTGGGGAAGCTCGATGGTGACTTCTGACACGGATCGACGCCGATCCGCGATCCGTGTCATGCAACCTAACGGGCCGACGTCGACCCGTTAGGTTGCATGTGTTGATGCAGTAGAAATGGTGCATGGTTTGTTTGGCTCCAGGAGCCTATTTTTTTAGTTTTATAGTAGATAGTAGATAGTAGATAGTTAGAAGTAAACCCCTCAAGATGAGTTGCAAGTTCCCCAGTGGTGGTCAGCTAAATAATGTTGGCAGTGGTACAGTTATGAAGTCCCGACGTATAAAGATCAAGTAGACTCGCCCCCGATTTCATAGATAAAAGAAGTTATTATATTTTACACATTGTCTTTACCAAAAGAAGCTTGGATCCGAAGAAGAAAAAAAAAACAATCATTTGGAAGATCCTGGAAAATCCCATAGAAGCTACAAAGCTGGCCCCGTTTGGCTACCGTTATGTTATATGATGTTATATGATGTGGCGAGCTTATGTAGTGAGATGAAATGATTAATATCAACATAACTCGAGTGTTTGGCTAGCACTCTAGTCATAAAAATCATACATAACCAGCTGCACTTAATGACCGTTTGGAATCTTGAACATAACATGTCTGGTCTTATTCCTCCTGATCTTGACAATGACCATCAGCCCAACTCACCCCACAGCCATAGCCCAGACTCCAGCAACTCCAACAACAACTCATCTTATTCAGCTTCAAGCCAGTCAACACTTTCCTCCGGTTCTGATCAATTGTCTAGCCAAGATTCTGGCATGCATCTCCTCCTGAACGTTGTTGCTCTCATCACCAAATATCATTTACTGCATACCAACAAGACTCCTTATAACACATCAATCCTAACAGGTCAGGATTACATGGCCAAACTCCTTGATGGGAATGATCAGAGGTTTGTGGGCATTGCACTAGCAACCTTCAAACCCAAGATAGGTTTCAGCATAGTGGTGAGACTGTCTCAAGGTTTGCTTTTTTTTCATTACTATTGAGACACTCAGTATAAGGATACTCGGCAACCGGTTGATTAGTCACAGTTAGGGTTATATTAGTGATAGATTCAAAGACAATGAAACCTAAATGTTAGATAGTTAAATAGTGAATTATGTAAATTCTCTGCTTTCTCTTTTCCTTCTACATTCAGTTTTATCATCTTCTGTTTCAACATCAACTTGCACATCAAGGTGTGCTTGCTGTTGTCTCTCTCAAGTATCTTGTGTAGTGTTTCTAACACTTGTTGGTTTCCTTAAAGGTTCTTCTCATTTCATTTCTTCTGATTCTTTCTCATCTCAATTCTTTCATGATCACAAAATTCACATTCAGTTTTATCATCTTCTGTTTCAACATCAACTTGCACATCAAGGTGTGCTCACTGTTGTCTCTTTTGAGTATCTTGTGTAGTGTTTCTAACACTTGTTGGTTTCCTTAAAGGAATACCCTCTGCGCCTATTGTTTCTATAATTACTTGATCAAAAATCATCCAACTGATTGATTTGAAGCAGGGTATTCCATTATGTGATGAAATGCCTGCTGCATTTGAGTTCTAAGTATATCAAGGAACCACCAATCAACATCATCCATCCAACTAAACTATATCCCGGAACCAAAATTTTATGCCATTCTGTGAGGAATGTATTGGAGCCCTTGATGGAGTGAATATATTTGCTCATGTATTGTCAATGAATAATCCAGTTGCTTACCGCAATTGGAAAGGATTCCTCTCACAAAATTTACTTGGTGTATGCACTTTTGATCTCCGCTTCACTTACCTTTGCGTTGGTTGGGAAGGATCAGCACACAATGCTCAAGTCTTGGCTTCAGCAAAGGCTGATGACATCAAAATACCACCCAATTGCTTTTACTTAGCTGATGCCAGTTATGGGCTTGCAAGGGGCTTACTGTTACCTTACTGTGGCATCTGATATCATCTACATGAACAATACTCAGCAGAAAATAGGTGGGTCTTTTGATTATGTCAGAGAAATTCCTACATGTAGTGACTGTCATCATTTTTAATCATCAGGCCTGAAAATCAGAGGATCTGTTCAACCTCTGCCATGCCATCTTACAGAATGCAATTGAGAGAATTTTTGGAATATTGAAACATCAATTTCTGATTCTCACAAAGCCGCTTGAATACAGCATACCTATCCAAGGGCAATTGGTAATCTGCTTAGCTGTTATTCACAATATCATTGTGATTGGAGGACCATCACATGAAGACAATTTCCCTATGAACAAAAGCAAGTACAGATTGCAGAACACCAGCAATGTGGAAAATGATGTCAATCCCCAATCAGAAGACTGCAAGGAACACCTAGCTTTGAATTCCTCCCCGGCCATGAGGGTGTATAACCTCATTGCTGGGGAGGAATTCCCCCCTGGCAATGAGGTTGTATAGCCTCATTGCTGGGGAGGAATTCCTCCCTGGCAATGAGGTTATACAACCTTGACGCCTGAGATGTCCAAGTTGGAAATCTCTGACGTCATCGGCACGCCAATGGATATCCCTCACGCCCTGGCTTATGGCCTATGGGGGAATATAAGTCTCCCATGAGCCATAAGCCAGGGCTTGCGGGTGCGCCATCAAGCACTCCAACCAGGATTGGTGTGCCTGTAAAGCATGCCAATCAGGATTGGTGTGCTTTACAGGCACACCAAGGTGTGGGCACTGGGTCTGCCTTGAAACACACCAGTGTGGATTGGTGTGCCCACCAAAAGGGGCTGGTGGGGGCTTCAAAACACACCATTTTGGTGTGGGTGTGCTTTTATCAAGCCACCCTCTTGACAGCAGCATGATTTTTCAATGGGTATTACCGAGATCATTTCCTGATCAGAAATCTGCAGCTTTACTGAGTTTGTTGGTGTAAAGGTTAAGACACATTGTAGTATGATTGCTAGACTTATAAGTGCATGGAGGTTTGAAAAATCCTCAAAAGTATCATCTTTGACTGTCAATTGGAGAAAATTAATAAATAGGTAGCTGGGCAAGTGCAACCCAACTTAAATGAGCCTTTCAAGTATTGATTCATGTAAACACAGGTTTTCCAACAAATTTTAATAGCACCTCAATGAGGCAACTATCTTATGTGCACACAATCAATATCAATTTTGTATACATGATACTGGTTTGCATATATCACATTAGTCAGCTGTTTGCTGAACCTGGGCATATAAATTGAACATAAACCAGGGTGATGGATAGAAACAAGAATGATAGGACATGTTTGAATCTGTCAGCCCACATGATGCCAAGGACAAGTCCTTCTAGCTAAATGTGGTGCAAAAATATAAGGAAAGAGTGTGGTAACTCTGGGTAAGGGATAAATGTTACAATTCCCAAAGAATATGGGGAATTGCAACATAAAAAAATAGAGAAAAAAGGTAATAATTATATTAAATAAATTTAATATAATTAAAACCAGAGGGGCCTGATAAATCAGGGGTGGTTTAGATCCCTCTAAGGTATCTTGCATGTAAATGCAGAGGACTTAGGTACCTGGAACACTGGGGCCTGTTGACACAGGGGTGGTTTAAATACCAGGAAAGAAAATGGGGGAATATCTTCAAGAAAAGGGCTATTACTTACTAGTGATAATCCTGGAGGGAGCTTGTGGATATTCTGGGTGAAACAAGACAGTTTTGGGCGCTTTGATGAGTGGATTGTGGAGCTGGATGTTCACTGTAGAGTTGTTGGGGAAGACAAGGCTAAAGAATAACTACTAAGGAGCTTACCAGACTGTTTATAAAGATTTATATCTGAAGTAAATGGTATGTAAGTAATTTAGTGGGTATTGGGAAGCATGAGTAGCCTTCTTTGGGCGGTTGAAGAGCTCCTTAAATAGTCTTGAGATCCCGCTGGGAACCCTATAGGTATTATTGTCCAACTTGTGGGCGCTTTGACCAAATTTTGGCCTTCTTGGTGATGCTAAAGAAGTTTATACCTTCAGTATAAGTCACCAAGTTAATACATGTTGTTTTTTATTATATTATATTCATTATTGTATTAATTACAGTTATTATTACATTAGTACTGGTTGGTATTAGTAGTATCTGTGGCTTATTGTTATCTTGTAATAAGCCACAGTACTTGTTTTGTACTGTTGTTCAGTATTACTGTAGTTATTTTTAGTATATACATGATATAAAATAATATAAAAATCTATTATAGTCCCCAGTAATCTTTATTACATATGTAACATATGTAATGAAGTTACTGGGGCACTTTTTGTTGCCTTGAGTGTATGTTTTATTGGCTCTGGTGTCCGCGTGCCTCACTGAGAGCGTGTAAGGGGTCTATTGGTTGTGCGGGGGCTTGTAATCCAACTTTGGAGCGGGCTCCCAGTCACGCGGGTTGATTTCAATTTATGCGGACTGTGGTACGCGTGTTTGGAGTAAAACACAGTGGATTTACACTATCTCCCCTAATTTACCTAATTTAGACCATCCACAATTGTGTGGATAACTTGTCAACAACTGTTGAGCTCTTAGTGAGCTCAAAAGTTATTTTGTCAAGAGTGTCCCCACTTGCGGCTTGATAACCTGGCTCTATTGCTAGGTTATCAAGCCGGTTCCACACTTGTTCTCCTCTGCAACTCAAGTTGATAACTTGAGTTGCAGAGGAGCACTACCCAGGGTGGGTGTTTACGAGTGGGGAGCTCTTGGGGGTGTCAAATGGGGGGAGGGTTCACTGAAAGGTATTAATGAGTTACCTTATTGAGCTCAATAGAGGTCCATAAATTTATGGACCTCTATCAAGAATCCTAGCGATTTGATAGTTGTCAAGCGCTATCAAGCGCACGAGTGGGGCAATGTCTTGATAAAGTTGGCTTATTGAGCTGACTTATTGAGACAATTGTGGATGCTCTTACACAACACCTCATTTCTGTGACTGGAAATGGGGTTTAAGAATATATTTAAATATATATAAGCATACATCAATTTAAGTACCTTTTATTTCAAAAGGTACTTGCTAAATATTTAATGCTATTTTACATAGTCAAGGAGTAGGAGTTAAGGGTACCTGTCAGTGAGGTACCCTAGGTTAAATTTAGCTTAGATTTAGAATATCAAATAATATTCTAACTATTATTTGATGTAATATATTTTTATGTGTATTTTTATTTCATTAATATTTTCCAATCCTTCTGACAGGTTGCTCTGTCATAGTAGCAAGCTGACAGAATCATTGGTCTTTGGTCAGATGCCAGTGGACACCAAAGGCTTAACAAGTTTCAAGAAACTAAACAATGACTAAACACATTCTAGCTGAAGGGATACAAATCAATTTTTTCCTCTGTGCTTTCTATTCACATCATCATACTTGAGTGGATATACTTTGCCATCACAGCACTGGCTCTTGTAGGATAGGGATTTGGAAAAGTGTGACATCTTTTCCTATGTCTATCATGAGCACGGAGTGGTTTAAGTTTAACCCAGGAAATCAGAGAGGAGAACTCAAGCTTTATGGGTTCTCACAAAAAGTTGATCTCCATTGGACAAGCTTTTATGCAAGTCTTTCCTGGAACCCACTTCCAGATCATGATCTTGAGCCAAAGATAAAAAGAAATTAAAATGAAACAGATTGATTCAAACTATAACCAGATAGATTTATAAGAGGACAGAGTGTTACATTGGCTGGCTCTCTATAATTGAGTGAATCTACTTCAATTTTTTATTTTTTTGGTTGGTGGGAGTATCAACACCCTTAGTTATACTGCCCATGAGCATAATTTCCATCCCAAGCAGACCTTGATGTATCAAGACTTCTTCCTCTCCAAGACTCAGGGCAACATGATCAAGACAGCTCAGGGGTGAACTCATTGGGCAAGGATTGGTACATTGAATCTTTAATGACTGACTGGAAGAATCCAATCATCATAAAAATTACAGCCAGTTCAAATCATAATCATCCAGGCCATAGCCAGTGCAAATGATTTTTAGGGTTCATACAACCAGTTTCAAGACCAAGTCCATTTTCAAATACAACTGTCCAGACCAGTTTAACACATTTTCCAGCTTGAGCTTTCCTTGGCTCAATCATCTTAAATACTTCTTGGTTGCCTTGGGTTCTGGCACAACCTTGAAATTATCTATCATCTCTAAGTTCTTGACATATTTCTGATCTTACTCTTGCATACACAACCTCCTATCATCCCTGTAGTACCCTTTCAACAGCCTTTTCAAACCACCCCTTTCCCCTTGTTCATTTATTCCTGAATTCTTGGGTTTTTTCTTCTTCATTTCTGGTCTAAGCAACAAGCCCTAGTACTGTCTAGGCCCTAGCCCTTTGGAAGTTTCTTGCTCTTTTCAACTTAATTTTCATAGGGGGAATTATATCTGCACACCAAAGTAGCACACCAACGCCAAAGCACGCACCTTTGTTCTTTGGCATGCATGGCCTATACACCAATCCTGTTTGGCGTTTAGGCCGTACAAACCAATTCCTGGCCAGAATTGGCATGCACAACAGCCCAGAAAAACCTGGCCATTGAGGTTGTGTTCAACCTCATGGCCTGTGTGGTAATCCTGTTCCCACCCACTTCCTCCCATCAATACCATATAAACTAGTCATATATTCAGTATTATTCCAGAATCAGATTCTACACCTTATTTTACCCCTAGTCACTCACTAATACCACCCTTAATTTCCCTTTGGATCAGAATTTATTAGCCTTCATAGATTTCATTGGTACATTCTTTTCATTTCTTTTAATGGCTTACATCATCCAAGACAGCATTACTCAGAAAAACCAACATCTTACATGAATTACAAAAAATGATCATCATTACTACATACTTTCACTTCACTATTACAATTTTAGGCTTTTGCTCATCACAATTACTATTGTAGCCTTTTCTTATCATCATATCTTGTAATACTGTGCTCATCATTTTTTCCCCTCTTGAAGGGCCTTCTCACATATATCCTCCACTCAAATTGTTGTATCCCCTCATGCAGTTTCTACCCCATACAACCTGTATGACCTTTTACCCAAAATTAGATTCAAATTCCTCAAAGACAATTTAAACCCAGGCGCTTAGATATTATTGCCATTTACCCTCTTACACAAAACCCCTTTTCCCTCAAAACTCCTCCTCACCTACTGGCCATACCTTAGAGGTGTTAGTAGTAAGCTCATAGTACAGTCTAAGATTAAAGTAGAAAACCTTCTATATTATTCTTAGTTTTACACTCTTCCCATCAGCACTAGTCAGGAAGGCAGCTCTTATATCAGCACCTTTGTCATAACCTAAATTATTACTAGTGTAGTTATACATATCTCTTCCAAGCTCTATTCTGTCCTTTGAGTAGTTCCACAAGTGGTGTGCACAACAGTGGCCTTTCTATACCTCAGAAATTCTCAGTCCTAGTAACACTTTTATCATCAGCCACACACTATTTCCTATACCTCTTATCTTCACTCCTAGTCTACTCTTCTTTAAAACCCTCCTTAATACTCTTCCTCTTCATCCCTAAAAGTTTTCCAGTCACAAAAAAATTATTAGTATCCCTTAGCTTTCAGCACCTTCATTCAATCCCCACCTACCCACCTTTAAATTTCAGTCCCCATTCCATATGTCTCCTTCAGGTAACTAAATCAACTTTTCAGCTCCCAGTGTTTACCCAGCTACTGGAAAACCTACCAACTAGAGAAAACTCCCCACAAACTCTGTCAACATCAACCCTAGCAACCCCATTCCTCAAAGCATGGCTCCTCCTGTTATCCCCAACTATGTTCCCTACAGAAATAAGTCACAAACCTCAGAGGAATCAGAGTACATAGGAGTCCCAATTCAGTCACCCAGAAATAAGTCCCTCAGAACTCACTTACCTATGGGAAACCTACACAGACCAGAACCACCAGAGTCAGTAAGGACAAATGCACATTTCCTGGAAAGAGAAGCATCTATGTCAGCATTCCAGGATCCTACCTCCAAGGGAGTCAAAATCACGCCAATGGACAAAGAACCTTTTTTGATGGGAGCAATATTCCAGTGGAGAAATTCATTAGAAGGTTTGAAGCAGCAGGTAGGCATGATGGAGCTGACTCCAAAGAATTGGCTGGTCATATTACCTCATTTCTCAAGAGTATGGATCTGAAAGATGAAGTGGAGGATATGTCAGGACATGACAAATTGGAGTGGGAGAAGCTAAAAAGACAGTTTCCTAACAGGTTTGGATCTTCTCAACCTTTGGTAAGATACACTAGACAGGATCTAAGGAATCTAGTCAGTACCACTTCCTAGGAAGGAGGAATCAAGACCTTGGAAAACTTTAAAACCTTCAGAGCTAAATTTGAAAACATTTCACTGCAAAGAGGGTTGTATTGCTTACAACCTCCCCCAGTGACATTGGCCGGAGCCAACCAATATATGATTGGTCTGGGAGACCAATCTTATATCAGCTGGGCTCACCAATACATTAAATGGCCCTTCAAATTTATTGGGAGGCTCAGCCAGTACAAGATTGGTTTTCCAGACCAATTGTATATTGGTTGGCTCCAGCCAATGTTACCGCAGGAGGTTGAGTGTATCTAATAAGGATGAATTACAGCACTGACTTGTAAGAATTCAGAGATTTGTTGCTAGAAGCCCTTATCCAGGAATTGGAACTTGCTGTAACAGATGAGCTTCTCGGTGAAATACAGATGCTTTCTACCAAGGATGGAGGGGATGGTTTTCCAAAAACTGAAACTCTGCTCACCTACACACACAAGAGATTCAAATAAACAGATTTTATCAACAGGAGGAGACTCAATAGGACTGAAACCCCAAAGGCACAGGACTCACCTGTCATCACCACCAAACCTTTTATCCCTTCTAGACCCTTCAAACCTGCAGGAGAAGCCCCCTTGGAACAGAACATGGATTCACTCACCAGACCTTCTATTAGTTTGGGTCATCAACACTGCACATTTCATATCAACATGTGGTACCATTGGCTCCAAAACCATGTTGCCCAATCCAAAAACTTGACATTTCCTCACACTCCAACTGATCTCAACATTGCCAACTTCCTCACAAAGGCACTGACTCCTATCAAAACCAAGGCTGCTCTCAGAAAGATCTTCCTCAAACCCTACAACTTCCAGAATTGAAGAAAGCCTGTTGAGACCAGGGGGCTGTGACAATGAGTATGTCATCAAGGGGTTGAAAAGAGTATGTTTAGGGTTAGTTTAGACAAGCTGCCACATGTATCAACCTTATCTATCTAGACATTAGGTTTATTTTCTCTAGTACTTAGTTCACAGTTTTAGTTTCTTTATTCATTTTTCCTCACTCACTCATCATTGAGTCAATTTCCCTGTACCATAATCTAGGTAAAAGTCCCTACCACACTCTATTAGATTGCTTAACTTGGAGTCCTCCCTCCTTGTTGCTCACTGCTATTGCTGATCATTTCACATGGTTTTAGATCTGATTGGCAGGAATGGGCTTGTTGAGGGCAACTGGGGGCTTGAACATACAAAAAATGGCTCACATTCCAAATTTGACCAGATCTAAAGGGAATCAAAATGTTTGTGCTGGTCATGGAAAGGAATTGTATTTCAGTCTTACCCAGAGGTAAAAACCATATGATTTTCCATACCCAAAAAATACCAATCCATTTTTCAGAGATGCCTTTGACACTGGTAAACTTCCAGTTTCCATAAACATCAATGATAGAAGAAATCAATTGAGCAATAACAAAAGCACCACATAGGGCAGCTGAGGGTTGCTCCATGAAGAACCATCTGTGGGATTTAGCTAAAACTATCAAGAGTTGAGAAATGATAGCTCAAGTTACAAATATCAATTCTTGCAAAATGATAGTGACTTGAAGGTAGATGATCATGAGTACACCTGGTGGATAAAATCAGGTATGAGCAGGAGTGACATAGTGTCAATGCTAGTTAGTCTAAGCTTACAAGGGTCATTCTGGTCTTTGAGGGATTCAGTTCCAAATGTGTCTTCAAAGAAATAGGTGTGGATGATAACAGCCAACAAGAAAATGGTTGACAAGGCAAGGCACAATATGTAACCCATTGCGTATGTGACTAGAAGCAAGAAGAGCTTTTAGTGCTTTGGCAAGTCAGGAAAGCTCACAAAAAACTCACAAACTTCTGTGAGGTCCCAATTTTAAAAGCTCTGGCTGGGTAAAACCCGGTCAAGAGATAGAGTCATAATAGTACCATCAATGTTGGGGGCAATGACCAGGACCATGAAGGGCGGGGGGAAGTCAAAATTTCACGCAAAGGCCATGATGGAGAATCCAAAAACAATTTGGATTGTGGCCCCCTGGCTCCATTTTCACACCCGTTGAGGTATCATGAGATAGGACATCTATTTCACTCACTTACTTCATTGAAAATTATCATTCAATGAAATATAGTATTAAACATTTTCAATTGCAAAATGATCTCATAAAACACAGCAGGGAAATCAAAAGACAACAAGATGATGTATGACACTTATTTACTAGTTACTTTCAGCCCAGTCTCAATTTAAAAGCAATGAAAGCATTGTCAGCGGCTAGTTGAGAAGCAAAGATAGTTGAGAAGCAAACACTATTTTTGGGAAGAGTTTGCTTGACTGCAAAGAGATTCTAGAATTAAGGCTCCATTGAGCTTAAAAACTCTATTTTCTCATCATCAAGACCATTTGGATCCTTGGTCAAGATGGCAAGCTCAGCCGCATTTGTTCCATTATCCACAATATTTTTGAGAGAATGAGAATTGTTTTCAAATACATCATTGAGTTTCTTTGATTTGGAGGCAATGTCCTTCTGAGCACTTGCAACATCATCCTTCCAAATCTGTTCCTTTGCAGAAAATTGGTGGAAGAACTTCATCTTTCTATTCCCAACAGGTTGCTAAATGATTGAAGGATTGGTCCCAGTACCTTTGAAGTCAGATACAGGGTATCAGAGCTGTCCCAGCTAGATTTGATTGTGGAGCTTCACTCCTAGGACTTCAATCTTTCTTTTTCTTAGCCAATTCAGTTTTGTTTCTGGTGTTGCAGTAAGTATTCCCTTTTGGACTTTTAGCAAAAACATTGTAGCAGTGTAGGTGTTTGAAATGGTTCTTCTCCTTGGTTTAAAGTTGGACTGTGGATGCTCTCATCAAAGCAGTGTTTTTCAAAACAGAATCCATCACAAAAGTGTAAAAAACAAACCTTACTTAATCCTCTCTCCCCTCAACCAGTTCAATCAGTGATAGGTTACTCATCTTATCGCCATGGATTTGCTTGTCCGCCAGCAATATTGTACCCAAAGGAAGATTGTTAGTAGTGCGTTTGGTGAGATTAACTGATCTACCTGGCCAGTCATCATGACCAAAACAAACCTTGTCATCACTCACTAAATACCAACCATTCTCAGGGGAATTTTATGCTGCAAATGATTTGGTCAACAATGAGGAAGTTGATTTCAAAATCAAAGAATTAGGAACTAGGCATCCTCAACTAGATTCTAAACCCAAGGCTCCCAGAACCATTGGTGTTGATGCTGGAGTGCTGTAAGTCAGACTCAATCCCACCCACTTTTTTTATGTCTCTCCCTCTTCTCTCTAGTTTTGACTTCTGTCCCCCCTCTAAACAAATTGTTTCTTCATTTTTAAAACAAGGGGTAAGAACCCCTGCCTTTATATCTTACTGTTGGACTACCACCAGCACAGTCCAGCAGTAATCTTCTAGTCTCTCTTCTCTCTTTAGCTTGCAGAAAGCACCTCAGGGCTTCTTTCCTGAGTTCATGTGGTTGGTTTCTCTTGAATCTGGTTTCTTCAGCGGCAGGAAAAAATCCTGCCTTGCTTGTTGTCTTGCCGGTTTTCTCTCAGGAAATTAAGAATAAAACACTATTTCATCAACCATTAGACACCTTAGCACATGGAAAGCACCTATAACACTGCCCAGTTACAGTGGTAGGGAGTCATCAAATACAAACTAGAAAATAAACTATACTATCCCCTTTCCTGCTATTGTTGAGAACTGCCTCCAAAGCAACCTTTTTTCCAAGAAGGGACTTCTTATCACCTTGTGCAGCAGACCCAACAAATTTATATTACACAGAAGGTGTGTTGGGTTTCACTTCTCACTATGTATGCTACACACCTTCTCACTTCACATTTTACATAGATGTCACCTTTTGTGTAGCATACCTGGGTCATCAGAATCTTTGTGGAAGGAATTTTTCCTCATACTTGCACAATATAATCAATCATACTGATGCTGTTGTCCCAGGTATGTCTTTCTCTTGTTTCTTAGTTTCCTTTCTGTTTCCTTTCTTTCTTCATTGTTTCTCTCTCTCTTATCCTTACACAATATCATCAATCATACTTATGCTGTTGTACCCGCACTGTCCATCTTATCAGGTGATGAGCACCTGTTATTGAAAAATCAAATAACTCATGAATAGTCCTCCATCATCATTTCTCAAGCCATCATTATCACAAACTTCTCTCCTGTCAAATTTTTTTTCCAACACAGACTCTAAAATGTGGGTTCATCACACCTTGAAGCTCACTGGTATCAAAAAACTAAAACCACCTGGAGCCGACTCCAACTGTCTCGACTGGAGCTGGCACTGCCAGCATAATTGCCTAGGATGAAGTCATCCTAGTTAAACTGGGATGCACTCAACCAATTTAAACTTGGTTGAAATCAACTGATGAAATATAAATCCAAGGGACCCCCCTTGGTTTTATATTTCATTGGTTGAGGTCAACCTATTTTAAATTGGTTGTTTTCATCCTAGTTTAACTGGGATGAACTCAACCTAGGCAATTATGCTGGTAGTGTGGCTTATGAGGGTTCAATTTTGAACAACCAATGTTGCTTATGTTATCAATGATCCCAAAGTGACAGCAAAAGAAACATCAAACTGGTCCTGCAATAATAGGGCAGTTATTGGAATTATCTCTAGGATCATCCATCCTGAAAACATCAGGAACCTTCACCACCTAACAGACGGCTCCAGAGGACTCTAGACAGCTCCCAAGAATGCTCACCAGGACTCCCTACTGGTTACAGAAGCTCACCACTGCTTGTATGACTGGTTGTATGACTGGTGAAGATCTCCTCATGCACCTCAAAGACATGGCCAAAACCTATGAACTACTCAGCTCCCTTGTCACCGCTGAGGCTCCTCTTACCACTGACAACATTTATTTGTCATCTATTCTCACTTCCCTTCCCTCTGACTGGCTTGTGTGCGTTTCATCCATGATGAACAAGCCTAGGGTGGCCCACATCAAACTCATCAATGCACTCAGGTTGGAACATCTTTGTTGTAAATCCTGTGGGACCAACAGTGAAGACCTGATAGTGGTGTCATTGGCAAAAACTGAGCCCCCCAAAAAGGAAAGACTCTTCAGACTACCCTATCCATTATCCAAGGGGCAGATACAACTCAGGACAACAGCCCACATTACAGGTTGTTACCTAAGTCTGATTTCAGATGGGATGGTTTTGGGACCTAGGGAGGAACCATCTGCGCAACTTTCATAATCAATTTATAAACATCAACAGTCAGTTTAATAGTACAACCTAGTAACACCTTGTAGTCTGAGAACCCTTAGTAGTGGAGCTGTGTTAGTCATTTTAACTTGATGTGTAGTCTTAAAAATAGAATCCTCTTCATTATTGTTTTTTGTTCAATTTCTTCTTGACCACAACCTGATCACTTTTAGATATCCTTTAAATACTAGCCCACATCAAGTAATCAGAACCATCAATTCTCCTCTTTTCACCAGTACCAGCTTGAGTCCCTTCTAAGTCAGCCATCAGAGTTGAGTCTGTTCAACCCTTCTCATCCTCTCTTCCCCAAGTAATCTCCATCTTTTTCTGAAAGTCTTGAGTTTTAACAAGTTTTGAATAAGAATTGATACAACTCTACTGGTAGTGTACAAGAGGAAAAGGAAGAAAACCTACACTACTATAGATACATGATTCAAGCTGTTTTGTGAGCTTGAAGATTAGGACCAAAAGGCAGATACTTGAGTTCAGCTTGGATGATCCCAATAATGAAAAGTATGTAGAGTGGACAGCTCCAAAGACTTTGTTTGGAATATGACCATGAAGGGGGTTTTTTTTGAACCTCATCAGCAGACCATAGCTCACAAATGTGAACAGTTGTAATATACATTATATCTGGTATATTCGACTCTAATCAACATCAATCAAGATACACATTCAATACATGATCTAGAGCCGAACCTTCCGGATATAAATTACCATAGACTTCAGTTGGAGACACCGTCAAGTGATCTTGTGGGCATGGCAGGTCCTATTGATAATGATATGTTGAGGTAAGTCTCTTGTTGTAGGGTTCTGGGGCTCCGTTCCGATGGTTTCCCTCGATGTGGTGAGCTTGACTGGGGTCGATTAAGCAGATTGGCGCCGATGATCATGTATTTACATATGTGAATACAGCTCTCCTAGATGGAGATGGAGATGGAGATGGAGATGGAGATGGAGATGGAGATGGATGATGGGGATGGGGATGATGGAGATGAGACAGTTGAATAAAATAAGTTGGAGTTATTATGTATATATGTATGATTATGTACTTAATATGTATGTGCTGACATATACCTATGTACATAGCTTAGGTCAATAAAGTCATCACAGGCTAAGCTTTTAAACCTTACACAGCGCTCGTCCGCTCGGCCTAAACTGCGCTGTTGACACACTAAATCGACAGTTTTAGATTTAAATACATCTCTCCACCCCTGTTGCCACCCTTCTCTCTCGCCCGGGCTCTCGTTTCTCTTCTTTCCTCTACCTCTCCCTCTCCCCCTCTCTCTTACTCCTCCCTCGTCCACACAAACTCTCCTCAACCCAGTCTTCAAAATATATTAAAGGTAATCTTCTCCCCGGTTGCCACATCCTTACCTCTGACCCCCTTGAGCTTCCTAGCCTGGCTTCTGTTTGACTGCTCGAGCAACAGCCCTCCGTTGTCCGGCCTGAACCCCAACAGCGCTACACACCCATCTCATGACCCCTTCTCAGCGATAAATAGCCTCATTCCATTCTTGTTCTTCTCCATCTTCATATCTTGCCATCTCCAGATCGATCGTTTCATTCTTTACTCTCTCCTCTAATTGCTCTCCTATCCCTGTTCTTTCCCGAGGACTCCCGAGCTGACTTGCCCTGCTTGTCCATCTTCCCATCAAGTTCATCTTTGAACCCGTTTCTTGTTCCTTTCAACGTCTCGCTTCTTATCTCTCAACAATGGATCTCCGTGTCGGTGGTAAATATCGCCTCGGCAAAAAGATTGGATGTGGTTCATTTGGTAAGTCTCACCTCTCAACCCTGCGTCATATACTACACTGTCCGAGATTGTATGGACCAACCTGTCATCCCTGTGCTTAGGTGACATTTACCTTGGAGTAAACATTCATCTCGGGTGAAGAAGTCGCCATCAAGCTGGAAAGTGTCAAAGCTAAACATCCTCAACTCGAATACGAAGCCAAAGTCTACAAAACTTTGGCAGGTGGAGTTGGAGTTCCGTGAGTATCACTGTTCAGTATCTCCGTCTTGAGCATCACTAATCAGCACGCCGTTCTGCTCAGGTTTGTGAGATGGTTTGGCGTAGAATGTGACTACAACGCTATGGTGATCGATTTACTCGGCCCCAGCTTGGAAGATCTGTTCAACTTCTGCCAACGCAAGTTCAGCCTCAAGACTACCTTGCTTCTCGCTGATCAACTCGTAAGAGTTTTTTTTTCTTCATGTTCAACCTTGAGCCTGACGTCTGATAGTCCATGGAAACATGATTGAACAGATTTCTCGAATCGAGTACGTTCACTCGCGCAATTTTATCCATCGTGACATCAAGCCGGACAACTTCCTTATGGGCATCGCCAAGCGTGGAAACCAAGTCAACATCATCGACTTCGGTCTAGCCAAGAAGTACCGGGACCCCAAGACCTTGTTGCACATCCCTTACAGAGAGAACAAGAACCTCACTGGAACTGCCCGATACACCTCCATCAACACTCATCTTGGTGTCGAACAATCTCGTCGTGATGACATGGAATCGCTTGGCTACGTATTCATGTACTTTCTCCGAGGAAGCTTGCCTTGGCAAGGATTGAAAGCGGCGACCAAGAAGCAAAAGTACGACCGAATTATGGAAAAGAAGATGACCACTCCCACTGAATTCCTCTGTCGGGGATTTCCCAAGGAATTTGCCATCTATCTCAATTACTCCCGCTCGTTGAGGTTCGATGACAAGCCAGACTATGGCTACCTCCGCAAGCTCTTCCGTGACTTGTTCGTTCGAGAAGGCTTCACGTACGACTACGTCTTTGATTGGTCCCTTCAAGGCCGCAACGGAGATGAGTCCTCTGTCCCTACCAGAGAACAAATGGCTGCCAAAGACCGAAGCTCCGCTGCCGCTCCGGCTGCCAGTCCTGCGGCGCCACTCCGCCGAAAGGTTATCCCTGAAACCGCCGCTGTCCCAGGCAGCGGGAACGAAAGAAAGTAAGCCATCTCACTAGCTCGGCCACTCTTTCCTCTTAACACTTCAGGCTCTCAAAAATGCCACTCGGTCACCCACTGCATAATATCAAACCCTCGTTCCACAAATTTTATGATATGCATACTCACTCCCTTCCCTACGCTGTGGCATCTTTTTCCGCTAGACTTCGCAGTCAGACTAAAATGGAGGAGCCGCACTACCCTTACTACGATGAGTAGAAGCAAAACACTCATGTTTTCTTGACTGACATGGGTATCGTCCGGCGAGCTTTTGTATGGTTGGTGTCGGAAAGCGGTCTAGTTTCGGTTAATGGTCTGGCGGGTCCTTTTCCAACTAGCACTGTTTGTGAAGGGTGATGATTGTGGTCGTGGAGAGTGGGGGTATTAGTAAATTGAAAAAAATGCACAAGGGAAAGTGGTAGTGTTGCAGCTAGGGTTATGGGAGGGCGAGTGGGATTTGGAGGGCGGGGTGGCGATATTCGATCAGGCCGGTTACCCATACCTGTTCCGACTTCTCTTTATATTTCACTAGCAGGCTTCGAGTGTGCCATAGCTTCACAGCCGAGACTTTGTGATCAATCAGCTTTCCGATCAACGACCGAGTAATGTCTTGCGCGTCTTCAGATGGTTTCTCATCTTTCTCTCACTTTCCTGTTATCAATCTCATCTTTTCCCCCCTTTTTCTGTGCTATCGACCTTATTCCAACTTGTTTCATGACCTACTGAGCCTATCCCCCCTCCCAATCCTCCCACTTGTGTATGTATCTAGTATTTTCAGGCCTGTTTATAAACACACATACTTACATACACAATTAACTCCCTGGGGCACTGGTCAGATTTTATCTCATACACAAATATAAATACTTTCCCCCTACTCCTTCTTTTCCATCTACACAAAGTCTCCATTATCCTCCTTGAGTGATTTCCACCTTCTGCCAACACATGTAAGAAGAGCATATTAAGGAAGCAGTAATCAACATAGGCCATTCCCATCCTGTGACCTCACTAAAACCAATCTGATGGGCTCCAACTCACAATGGCATCAAAGCTTTAAATTACCTTTACAGAAAGCTTGAACTAAACTATGCTCAGGGGCAGGAAGAGCAGCAAATTCAACTACTGAACAAATGGCCTGCTGTCTGACAAGCTGCTGAAAGGATCACATACACACTCATGGGATAGGAAGCACTGCAAGTTTCATTGGCTTGTGTGAGGCCAATCCAGTCAAACTGGAGAGCACTCAACTTGGGTGATCTCAATTGATGAAATATGTTATGTTAGTCTACTTGGTCCTTTGTCTAGTCATGTCTGCTACATACATTTTCTTCTTCCTTTCATCTGACTCTCATTTCACTCTCATGTCACACATATTTCACAAAGCTACATAGTGTACTGAGACAGCAGTTGTGAAAGGAGTACTTTACTTTTTAGTTTTATCATGTGTTTTATTGGATACTCTATGGATTAAGATACATGATTGTCTTGTGTTTTGTCAGTATCCATATAGCAGAACTTGTTTATTAGGGCCCATCAAATATGAACATGTTGAGAACTTAAAACATCAGTTTTCTGCTAAACTAATCAAACAATTCAGGTAAAGTGTCTTCATGAAAATGAGGAGCATGGAACTCCCTCCTTTCAAAATACTTTGACAAAACAAAGTTCAGTAGGCAAGGAGACAAAGAGGTTTTAAGTTTTCAGATTACCCACATTTGATATGCCTTATTATATATTTTAATATATGATATATGTGTTTTAGCATGTAGCAGGAATATTCTTCAAGTTAATTTTACTACTAGAAGTTTTAAGTTTTCAGATTACCCAAATTTGATATGCCTTATTATATATTTTAATATATGATATATGTGTTTTAGCATGTAGCAGGAATATTCTTCAAGTTAATTTAACTACTAGAAGTTTTAAGTTTTCTAGGGTATTTTTATTTTTATTTGTATTTGTATTTGTATTTTTATTTGTATTTTTATTTTTATTTTTGTTTTTATTTTTATTTTTATTTGTATTTTTGCGTTTATTTTTACGTTTATTTTATTTTTATTTTTATTTTTATTTTATTTTTATTTTTATTTTTATTTTTATTTTTATTTTTATTTTTATTTTTATTTTTATTTTTATTTTTATTTTTATTTTTATTTTTATTTTTATTTTTATTTTTATTTTTATTTTTATTTTTATTTTTATTTTTATTTTTATTTTTATTTTTATTTTTATTTTATTTTTATTTTTATTTTTATTTTTATTTTTATTTTTATTTTTATTTTTATTTTTATTTTTATTTTTATTTCTATATTTGTTTTATTTTAAATTTATTTTGTTAGTATTTATTTATTATTTATTCTATTCAGGTTGTCTCTGAAATATCAGCAAGCTGACACAGAATTTGGGTTTAATCAGAAGGAATGAGTGACATCTGTTACTCTGTTTATTTCACACTAGAGTTCAGGGCGGCTGCACTGCCTGGGCCCACCCCACCATCATGACAGGTTGTGAGATGCTTGTCACATAGTTAGGGAAGAGTAAAGTTATTACAACAGAGCATAAATTTGAGGCAAGAAGTCATCCCAAGTCATAAATCTGGTTGGGAGCTGACAGAGTGCTTAGTGATTGATATAGTTGAAGAACAATTGTTGTTTTGTTTAGAATGCTATTACAAAAAAATTCTGTTGGTAGGATTAAGCCGTGAACTATAGCAGGCTCTGTACCCAGATCTGGGTAATGGTATAATGTCCTCAACCTGAAGATGAAGCATTAGCCTAATCATTTAATGCACTCCAGGGTGGTATACATGTAGACTCACCATTATGCAGAGTCTCATATTCATTTTGGATTTACAGACCAAGTACCCATGGATCCATACAAAAATACCGGCCCACAGTTTGGTACAGCGCACATATTCCAATTTAGTTAAGATCAAAGGTTTTGGCTAATGATAATCAAGATGAGGTGGTTGTTGGCAATAGTTTATAGGCACAATGGGAGTGGGAAGTTATCCTTACGTTAGTCTCTGAAAGATTGTATGCCACAATGTCCGGCTGAAGCCTACAAAGATCAAGTTGGCCCGAGATTTGAGGAAAAATATCATTGGAAGGCATTTTGTACAGCTGTGCAAGGCACGCGTCTTCCCCTAAATGCACGGTCACAGTTGTGGTATTGCCACTGGTGTCAGTGTGACCAGTGTAACCATAGCAAACCGGTGTGGTGAACACAATGCTACTATTTGGTACAGATGAAAAGCAATAGTTGATCTTGAAGGCTGCAGGGATGTTTTGCATGTTTGCACTCAAGATGGCAAGATGTTCAAAGGTGAAAGATCCACAACCCATCAGCACCTGTGGTGGATTGAATAGTACAAATCATGTGATGTTCAGCATGAGGTTTGGGACAGACGGGAGTGAAAAAACAAACAATACAGTCTCAACTCCGTACGGATGAGTTGCTTTTATGCCTTTCAACGGTAGCCACTTGTAATTTTGCAATGAGTCCTACCTCATTAAGACACCCGTAAAAGGCAAAAACCGCCAGCAAGTCATTGGAGTTAAGTGTGCAGCTTATGGTAAAACATAAATTGCAAGTTTCCAGGAAGTTTGAAAGTGGTTAAGACTTCCGGGAATGGAAACAACCACGGGGAAAGGCATTGACGGTAGTTGTGCAGTTTATGAGAGGAAAACGGACTCCATTGTTCTGTTAAAGTTGATCCTGCAATGGTACATGTTGAGATTTTTAATGTTCCAATTGGAACCTAACTATCAGGCAATATTGCTATGCCCAAAATAAATTTATTGCATATAAAAATGGGCTTAATCGCGCAGTAGTTCTCTATACACAACATTGTAAAGGGCAGCATCTGATTCAGACACATTCCACACAAACACCAAATTGATTGGATTCTTTGCTCTAGACAAAGCTACATACAGGTGACCATGTGCAAAAATGGGAGCTGGAAAGGGCACCACAGCCTGCATGAATCCCTGAACTTGTGATTTGTTGATTGTCAGTGCAAAAGCAGGGACCATGGGGAACTGATATCTGTGGAAAGAGAAACCAAGCCCAACATGACTTTCTGAGCTGAGCCTAATTTTAGGCAGCATAATTTCAGCGCCTGCTCTTGAGCCGTTGATAACCAAGCACTGCATGACATGTAATTTAATTCCCTGCACCAACATACAGGTACCTTTGCAGAGACCCTTCTCAAAATTTAGGTTCCACAAGAGCATCACTACCATACCAACCTTCATGATCAACTCATGCAGCGGAAAGCCCGGGGATTGAGTGAATTCAAAATTTTGGCAGGCACCTCTTTGGAAGAGTCACCAGCAGCCACATCAATCAATTACAATGTCCAACTCATCCCTGGAAGCATTCCCATAACAGTCTTGTTCAATACATCAACATCCTTGTTGAGGGGTGTTATGATTGCTCTTTTGTGATAGTACTTGAGTAGAGAAGCCAAATTGGTCCCTGACACGGCTGCCAATAGGTTACCATAAACAAAACAGAGTGCCTGCTTCTTTAGCTCGAGGATATCTTGAGAAGGGAATCCAACTATGTATTGGACAGGGGTAAACACCATGTCACACAATTGCTCAGTACCAGACCCAATCCTAAGCAACCAATCCGCATATTGTGTTATGTCTTGCCCATTAACAACTCCTGATTCTAGGCGCAGATTCTGTGAAAGTCAAAATACAGAGAGCATTTTCCAGAGATAGGACTGTTTTAGACAGGCTTCTCCTCGATCATAGATAGACCCCCCCCTAATAACAGGAAAAGTCTGTCTACAGTCCCCAGATACAACTGAAACCCCACCAAATGGCCGTCCATCCCAATACAGATCTTGGAGGGATTGATCAACAGCTTCAATGGCATGTTTGTGCTGCATACCTATCTCATCCCAGATAATCAGACAGAGACCTCTCAAGTTGTTAGCTCTTGAGTCACTGTTCATCCAAGAGCAAACTGAAGTCTCATCCAAATCAATCAGTATCCCCAAAGCCAAATGTGCTGTTTTTCCTCCTTGTAAAAAAAGGGCTGCAATTTTGGACAATGATACAGCCAAAGCGTCAGCAGACACATGCTTGCAGTAAGCTATAATGACATTGAGTAGGTAAGTTTTCCCATAGCCAGAAGGACCATCCAGATATGCTAAAAGTTGGCCTCCACCAGTTATAGTGTGGCAGACACAGTCAAATAAAGCCCACTGCTCTGACTTCAAAGTATCAGTCATAGCATTCAAATAAGCAAGAAATGTTCCACTTGTCTCAGGACCCTCTTCTTCAAAATCCATTGGGAGTGCTTCTAGGTTTGAAGGCACTTGCAATCCTAGAGATTCCAAGGACACACCCAGTTCTAGAGCCAACTGTTGCAGATAACACCAACCCAGAGATAATGCCAGTCCTTCAGATGGCCTGTCCACACCATGTCTCCGTGTCAATGTATGGACACAGTCGTCAAATAGGGCCCCTATGTGCTTTTCAAGAAGTGAAATTGGATCCGCCGGCAGGCTAAACGCTAGCACAATTAAAAACATATTCCGCTGCCCCAGTCATGTAAGCCGATGCCTCCGTGAGGCACTGATCATAGGTGTAATCAATTTCCAAGATTCCCAAGGCCAACGCCGCAGCGCGAAAGGTGTTATGTTCATAACCCATTACCATACAAAGATCTTCAAAAGATGTAGGACCCCGGCGATGTAAGAGAATTAGTCTCAATTAAAATTATTTGCCCGCGCTTACACGGGAAAAGAACATCCTGCCTATGGAGGAGCTAGTCTGAGACCAAGCTAACCACCTCTTCTGAAAAGAGTCCCACCAAAAGAACTGCAGGGCATCATGGTAAAGCAGGGTCCTGACTCAAACACCTCCAAGGCTTTTGCATGTCAAATCGTCAATCAAACGGCTGAATTTCAGGTGGAATACTGTGGCAATCAAATCAGGTCAATCACTTGGTAATTCATGAGGTGATAGAGCAGACGTGATTTCAGGCCAAACTGGATTAGCTGTCATTGTAATGAATAGTGAGTTAGGCCCATAATTCTTCACCATCACCATTGCGTCCTGATACAATTGAGCCATAGCCCTAGGCCCGCCGATGAATGTTGATGCAAGTAATTTTTTTTTTCCCAAGTATATCTCCTTTGCCATCAAGTGCCTTGGTAAAACCCTGGTAAAATTCAACTTTCAACTCTGCTTGATTTCAACAAATAAAATCCAACCAACTGCACTCAACTCATATGTACAAATCAACAACAAATTCTTGCAGAAAACGCAGTTAGGCTTCTGCAACTCATTGCACTCTTGCACATGAAACCTATATGTCTTAAACTTAGTCAAAACATCAATCACTCTTGAACCTTGAATGACATCAATACACTCATATAATGACAACATCTCACTTGCCCGTACATTCATCCTCTACACTCTATCTTGCTTGTTCCTCTGAATATCCATTATATAATCTCCCCTTGACTCTATCAAACAGAAGATTCTTTAGGAGAATATTCAACTCACACAGTCGCAAAACATTCATCAATATCTCCTCACTACAATCTATCCATTCTTGTTGACTCTCCTTGTTTCCTATCTTTCCCTTCCTATTGAATCTCCTCTTTCCTATCTTTCCCTACTCATTGACTCTCCTTGTTTCTATCTTTTCCTTCTTATCAACTCTTATCTTCATTAACTTCCCTCTCAACTATCCTCTCATTATCATCTTAAGAAGTTTCATATCCTGTAGGTTTGATTCTCTCAAATGACCCCTTTCATCTAAAACTACCATCATAAATAATTTCTTCTCCATTAGTGTTGTCCTTTCCTTTTTCCTTGTTTTCTTCAGAAGCTACTCAATTGTTACATTGTTCCCACCTTTAGGTATATCATTCTTTTATCTTATTTTCTCTTTTCTTTCATATTTGTATTTCAAGACAATTACTCAGAAATACACTTTAGTTTATTGATTCACAGGTACACCTTGCCTATCAAACAATAAGAAAGCGTACCATTCAAGTTGAGTAATGCAACTTTTCCTCCCTAGAAATACCAATTATCAGTTAAGGCTAGATCAAATGTGTAAAACAAAGACTTACGTCTGGGCACTTGGGAGAGGACACCTGGGTACCAGTGATGTTTGCCAAATGGAAACAGCACAGGGTATTGTAGCGCTAAGTAGCCTGAGTGAAGGTCATTAACTCAAGTTAGGCCTCCTCCAATGTTCCGCAGGATGATGTCTTGCGGTTTTATTTGAGTTGTTTTTCCATCTATGACCATGGCTATCTCTTGCACAGTTGGCCTGTTGTAAGTAGTTGCAGATAATTTCCTATCTTCCGCAGTGTTGAGAACAAACTGAGCTTGATTGGTTGTTGAGTGAATGGATTTGGCCATCTTGTACAGCCTTGCATAAGGATTATTGAGTTGTAGAAAGTTTTTCCATTGTAGGACTACAGACGGTTTAAGTTGACAACCAGCCAGATTGCGCCAGAGAGCAGCTTCTGAAAACCCACCATTGCCAACAACAAAGATTTGGGCAAACTTTCCTGGTTTTTCCAGAGACCTGGTTTGTCCAGAGAAGGGTTCAGAGGGCCAATAAAATGGTGTAGTTCCCCATGGACGCAGAAACTGTGTACACCACATCTTCTGGTGGCAGATGGGTCCACTTTTGCACCAAGGGACACGAAGGCCAGCACATTATTTTAGCTTTGGATGTTGTCACAAAAATGATGTTGATCTAGAATTTAGACTTCATTAGTAAAGGTTTGATATTCATCTCTTGTGATAAAAAAAACCTAAGAAAACCTGGTGCTTTCCCATGGAACATTCCCTGTAAAAAAGGATAAAGGTCAGGCGGTTGAGTGAGTGCAGGTGAGCTAACTGCCCCTTTCCCACAGCAAGAGGCTTATGCAGCGTTTGGCTTCAACAGATTGGCTTTGTTATGTTCCCATTTCCAGTGGTTTGTGGCGCAGTCAATGCATGCATCATCATGGCTACCTAAATTAAAAGGAAGTTCCCAGGAGAAATTTTCAAGCAGATAGGTTTCATTGTTATTATTTGGTGAACTAACAGCCACGGCATTGTGACCGTCTCTGGAGGAAGGAACATTGGTGTGTCAAAGATACTTCATGGATAGAGCCCAAAGGATAATTTCACTGGCAATTTTACATGTATGTTGGTTGGCATGAGGGAAAGTGTTGCGGGTGGTTAGCAAGTTAGTAGAGGAATAATTGAATTACATGCAATCAGGGGTTGGATAGTTGAATGGAATTTAAGGTTTAAAGTTGATACAAAAATTACATAGGGAAGTGGTATTACTGTGAGCCTGGGTCTCTTTGGTGATGGCAGGACACAAGGTAAAAGCTATGTTGAAGCTAATTGAGTGGAGTATTATGTAGCTCTTAAGCTCTACTTTTAGGATAAAAGGAGCAAGCTGTCTGAAGAAAACCTCCAACCTGGAAACAGGTCTGCAATAAATGCTATTTAAGGGCAGAGAGGTTTGTTTAACCAATGATGTCAGCCTCCCTGATGCCAAGGACAAGTCCTTCTAGCTACAGGTGGTGCAAGAATGAATGGAAAGAGTTACAAGACTCTGGGTAAGGTGAACAGTTGCAATTCCCAAAAGATATGGGGGAATTGTGACGTAAAAATTGAGAGAAAATTGGGGTAATAATTATATTAAATAAATTTAATATAATTAAAACCAGAGGGGCCTGATAAATCAGGGGTGGTTTAGATCCCTCTAAGGTATCTTACAAATAAATTGCAGAGGATTTAGGTACCTGGAACACTGGGGCCTGTTGGAAAAGGGGTGGTTTAATCCCAGGAATGGAAATGGGGGAATATCTTCAAGAGAAAGGGTTATTACTCACTAGTAATAAACCTTGAGGGATCTTGGAGATATTCTGGGTGAAAAAGGACAGTTTGAAGCGCTTGGATGGATGGATGGTGGTGCTGGATGGTCACTGTGAAGTTGTTGGGGAAGACAGGGCTAAAGAATAACTACTAAGAAGCTTACCAGACTGTGTTATAAAGATATATATCTAATAAGAAGTGGGTAAGGTTGTTAGTGGGTATTGGGAAGCATGAGGAGCCTTCTTTGGGCGGTTGAAGAGCTCCTTAAATAGTCTTGAGTTCCCTCTGGGGACCCTGTAGGTATTATTGGCCAACTTGTGGGATCTTTGGACCACCTTTTGGCCATTTTTGCTTTCTTGGTGACACTTCAGCAGCCCCTGCTTTGAATACACGTCACCAATTGATTTTATTAATGTATTTTAGTATTATTTATTTATTTACATTGACTTACAATCTGTAGTACATTAGTACTGTTTGTTATATATTTAATACTAGTGGCTTATTTGTATTTATAATAAGCCACAGTATTGTTTGTACTGTTTGTTCAATCAATGTATTGTATAAATGAACAATACCATTCAATATATTTAATTGTTTAGTCCCCAGTACTCTTCATTACATATGTAACATATGTAATGAGGTCACTGGAGCGTGTTTTTGTTGATTTGGGTGTACCTGAGTGACTGTGGAGTCCGCGTGTCAAGTTTGGGAGCCTGTGAGGGGCTTGATGCTTGCGCGGGGGCTTATATCCCAACTTTGACGCGGGCTTTCAGTCACGCGGGTTGAACTTGAAGTTCTGCGGACTGCGGTACGCGGGGTTTGAGTAAAACACGGTGTATTTACACTATCTCCCCTAATTTACACAACACCTCATTTCCGTGACTGGAAATGGGGTTTAAGCATATGTATATATATATATAAGCATTAATTAATGCAAGTTCCTTTTTGTTAAAGGTACTTGCTAATTATTCTTTGCTAATTTACATAGTGAAGGAGTGAGAATTAGGGGTACTTGTGAGTGAGGTACCCTAAGTTATTTTTAGTGTAGATTTAGAATATCAAATAATATTCTAACTATTATTTGATATTCTATATTTTTTATAATAATTTTTGTAGGAAACTTGTGACAGGTTGCTCTGTCATAGTAGCAAGCTGACAAATGAGGGAGGACAGATTTGCTTCCTTTGTTTAAGGGAATTGGTGGATGGAATTGTAAGGGATGACATGGTGCTGAATAAACAGCATACTGGCTAAAGTTTACTTCAAGGATTTGTAAGGCAATGATTAGAATGTAATTCTAGTTGGTTACTTAGAAATCTGGGTGAAAAACCAAGAAGGAAGTAAAGGGGTATGTTTATATATGTTTTCTTTCCTTCAGCTTAGAGTACTTCTTTAAATAGTACTTGGCTGGGTGCTTTCAGTGCCTGTATAAGTACATGTATAATTCTCAACCTCCTTGTTGAATTATCATGTGGGCTTAATCTGTACGTAGACCATGTGTACTGTAATTAATCAGTCACATGGTGTTTGGGGCTTATTGTAGAAACTAGTGGCTTGGTATTCTCAATCTGGAATGGCCACTAGTCTCAAAGTGGAAACCATTCATTTTTACTGTTATAATATGTGTTACAGTATCTTTTATGGGTTATGTCTTCCCTTTAGACTATAATCCTTATCTTTCCAAGGATAAGGTAATTATCCTATAAGTTTCACATATTATAAGGTATGTGTTTTTTTTATTATGGGTTATCTGTTGAATTCTCAATATCCTCTAGTATGCTCTGACTCTGCGCAACACTCTAGTTCAATTGCTCTATGTGCTCTTCTTTCTGCACCGCGCTCAGTTACTCAGTGAGAAGGACAAGAACTATTGGTTAGGGTGGAAGTTCTAGGATAAAAAGCTTGAATGTATCACCTTCCTCAAAAAAATCAACCTCATAAGATTCTCGGTTCACTCAATACCTTTTCACTCAACAGCCTTGACTCATAATTGACATCAAGACCTCAAGAACTCTCAAGACTTCAAAACCTCAATACATACTGTAAGGTCTCATCATTCACTAAGAACCTCAACAATATCTAATCAATCCTTCCTGTGATTTTTCTAGACTTCTTCAAGAATATAGTATAGGTTTTCTTATTATCAATATCACCTCAAAAGACTTCTCTGCTGCTGATTGTTTCCCTTCTTCTTTTCTTCTTTGTTTGATGAGCAAATCACTGATCTCTATTTCTTTTGTTTTCTAGTCTGCTTGTTATCTTCTTTTCTTCTTTATTATAAAGTCCTCACTTCTTTTTACATATATTCCATCTCATTAGTGGTAAATTTCTCTCTTTCTTTTTTTCTCATTATTCTTTTGTTTCTTTGTTGATTCTGATCATATTTTTCTGTCTAGTCTGGTTTTTTTTCTAGAAATAAAATTATAAGATTCTTTTATTATCCATTATTACATAAGCTACAGGGCTCTATTTCCCTTTCTCTAAGGGACTTTAGTTTATTTGAAGTCTTTAGGGCAATAATTATTGGCCTAACTGTAGGTTTAGGACATACTTAATGTCTCTAAGGCTGACAATTACACAGTCAGTAGTTGATGATAGGAATTCTTATATAAGGAGTTGGTTACACCGCACAGAGGGATGAATGCAGTCATTGGGGCCTGAGGGTGAGAGTAAATCTGACTAACAGAGGGTTTCACAGTCAACAGGCTGACAGAAACAGTAGAAGTTACAGGAAGATGGGGATATCAATACAAGGGGGAGGCTAGAAATGTAACTATCATGAAGATCAAGCAGATTGGACCGGGGTCGTCTTTGGCAGTTCTATCAAATACAAAATCTCTAGAACAAACCACCTTATGCAAGGGGGAGGCTAGAAATGTAACTATCATGAAGATCCAGTAGATTTCATTCTCTTCTTAGCGTCATTCAGCATATCATTTGTGCTCCTTTTTTTGACATAAGTATTCTTGAAAGGGGGACTGATGGGGTGTTGATAAACGCACGCCAACGGCGCACACCAATGCCAACCCGCACGCCAATTTCTTTTGGCGTGCAGGGCCTACACACCATTGTTTTTTGGCCTGTAGGGTCTACACGCCAAAAAAAAAGGGCGTGTGAGACCCACACGCCAAAAATGGCGTGCAGGTCTCACACACCCTTTTTTTTTGACATGTAGGCCCCGCACGCCAATTTTTTTTGGCGTGCGGGTCCCACACGCCAATTTTTTGGCGTGCGCTCCCACACGCCAATTGTTTGGCGTTTGGGAGCGCACGCCAATTGTTTGGCGTGTGGGAGCGCACGCCAATTGTTTGGCGTGCGGCTCCCCCCTCGCTCATATAATCGAATTGGAGGGCCAATTTGATTACGTGAGCGAGGGGAGGACTTCCTCCCGGCACGAGGCTGTATAACCTTGTCAGCCGGGAGGACTTCCTCCCGGCTGACAAGGTTATACAACCTCGTCAGCCAGGAGGAAGTCCTCCTGGCCAACGAGGTTGTATAGCCTTGCCGGCCCGGCCAGGAGGACTTCCTCCTGGCCGACGAGGTTGTATAGCCTTGTTGGCCGGGAGGAGGGGGCTTGCTCACGTAATCGAATGGGCCCTCCCATTTGATTATGTGAGCAGGGGATCCCACATGCCAAACAATTGGCGTGTGGGAGCGCACACCAAACAATTGGTGTGCGGGCCCTACACGCCAATTTTATTTGGCGTGCGGGGCCCACACGCCATCTTTGGCATGCAGGTCTCACACACCCTTTTTTTTTGGCGTGTAGACCCTACACGCCAAAAAATATTGGCGTGTAGGCCCTGCACGCCAAAAAAAATTGGTGTGCGGGTTGGCGTTGGCGTGCGTCTATCAATGCCCGGACTGCTGAGGGGTTGATCTATTTCATCTTCCTCCCTGGTGCCAAGATGCAAGTTGACACGTGTGTTGATAATGGCAGGGGAGCCAGGGCAAGGTTTAGTAACAGGGGTGTCAGCCTGCAAGGGAATGGATGAAGATTCTGCGGCAGACGGAGAGGGAGAAGATTTTGAACTTTCTTGAGAAGTCATGGTGTGTTGGATGGCCAGGTTGGGAGCCTTAGTTACGGTTGGAATTTTTAAGCCACCTAAAGAACCTTCCTACATAATCCTAGGATGCCTAGCCAAATAAGCCTAAAGGTGATTGATATAGGTACTAAAAGAGGGAACCTACAGTTTGTGTTTCCTACCGGTAGGAACGGCAGACCCTGAAGCCAAAGGCTTCAGGTTTTGATTCACTGGTGTGACACTGATTGTGTGGGTCTAAGTGTTGGATGTAATGTTAGATTATTGCTTTCATATGAGAAAGTACAGTCTTCTCACTTGAACAATCCACGTCTTACGCAATTTCTCCCAATTGAAAATGGTACCACTCACCATCAGCTTGCAGCCAATTTGGAACAGGCCAATAGAATTAGCCATTATTCCCTTTTTGAGAGTAAGGTAGATTACGTCAAAGGTAACACTTTGCCTTGCCTGTGAACTATAGGCATGAGTGGATAGTAGATTAACAAATTGATTAAAATGATGTACATCACTATCCCAGTCTGTGTGTTGAAAAGTAGCCAGACATGTGTCAACATTACTTTTGCCAACAGTGGTATGCTCAACAGATGTAACAATTCCCATACCGTTCATGACCATTTGATCAACAGGACCTTGGGCCGATTTGGGGAACAGGGACACTTGGCATGGCTGTTTTGGAATGTAGTAAGCCTTCCACATGGAAGATTTATTGGGATTGATCAGGTGCAGCGTAGCACTGTATAGAGATTCAATGGATAAGGTGTTGGCTTGGGAGGTGTTGGCAAGGATGGTAATTTCTATATTGGTGGGAACGCCTCCCAAAGCCCCATAGACAGCAACCACACCGGTAAAGGTGCGAAAGCCATACTGCGAGCCAACAGGAATCTTTGACTATCCCTGTGAAATTTGGAATTCAATTAGTTAAACAGTGTTAATGAGTGGGATGGACTGGTCAGTAGGGTAAACTAACCTCAGCAATAATATCCATGATTCCGTGAGAATGAGTTGGGTGTGAAGGTTTTTTATTTGTTGCCATGTTAGATTGTAACAGTTTGGTACGTGTACAGAAATTGAGCAATGACTTGAATTTCTCAAGGGCAGATTAGTTGAAGTATTTAAACCATTACTGCAAAAAATTTCCTGACCGACCCAAGATGCATGAGAGGTTGTGAGAGAGGGATTTAATGTCAATTGGTACTGAATTAATAGATTATAGGGCCGGGAAAGGAAAAACAAAATGTATAACAACGTGAATGGGGAAGGAAACATGTGATTATGGGCATGGCTTGCTGAGATTGGTCCATCAACAGACTTCATTTGCAGGGGCAATACCAAAAGGTATTGCAAGCAATTGGCAAATGAATGATAGGCTGGTATCAGCAAATAGTTGAATAGAAGGGTGGGGCCTGCAACATGAGATTTGTCAAATGCAGAGGGGCAAGAGCCAATCTTAAGAGGTCCCAAGAAAGGTGAAAAGTAAAATGGGTGTGCATATTAGGGATGAAGGCAGGGAGGTGCAAATGTGGCCGGAATAGGGTATATGCAATTAGCTCAATGAGAAAGCGCGGCCTCCAATAAGGAAGACGTCAAAAGCAGTGTGGCAGAATACAGAAGGGGATTGGGGAAAGGTGAAATATAAGGATGTTATGCATGCTAGTGAGAAAGGAACAATAGTCCAATTGTGGCCGGAAGAAGATGAGATACATTCATCATATTTTCAGTGTTGACAATAGGGTCAAGAAAGTGGTCTATTGGGAAAGATTTGATTGTTTTGACACATGTCATATATTGCAGGAAGCCGGAATTAGGGAAAAAATGGGATAAGTTAGGCAATTGGTTTACTTTTCAGCTTTAGCAAAAGCGTTGAATGACAAACAACTCCACAAAGCCGCAGTAGGAGTAAAGGGTTGAGTGGCAGTCTATTTTTACATCTTATTGGTGAGAGTTCATTATAAATAGAGGTAATAGGTTGCAGTATCCTTTTTGACCCACCTACCATCAATATGATCCCAGACCTGCTTGGGTGGTAGGTCAAGTTCCATTGACGCCAAAGGCATGTCCAAATTTTCCAGTAGTCTCAGGTTTAGCTGGAATTTGGATTTAAGGCAACAGAAATGGCCTACATGTTATGTGGCGTTTATAACAAGAGTTCATAGCATAAACTGAATTGATCATGTGTGTTGCATAGTTATTAATTGCACATATATTGCTTTATATGTAATTTAGTACTTGGGTTAATAAATTTAAGCATGTGATGTAATAAATAAGAAGGGGATTACTTGATGAATGATAGTAAAAAAAATAATGATAGTAATAATACTAATAATACTAATACTTGGAGTTGCATTTCTGCTACTAAAAGTAATACTATGGATGTTGAGAAAACTGTCCAAGTTTTGCCTTGCGCATATCCGGATGTGGATTTCAGTTGTCCTCTTTTTGAAAAAACCTTTCCCCTTTTTTCCTCATCTGTCCAGCAATGGAAATGGTGTGTCCTGTCATTGACTTTGACTGGTCCATAGTTTGACTTGATCTGGTGCGGTTGTTGAAGACAGATGTCTGTCCATCCACATCAACCTGTCCTGTGATGGAACACACTGGCCATTGGCTTTATGCGACTTCAGTCTCTCTCACAAATCAAATCAATTTGATGTTTTTTTCTTTTTTCATGTGTATAGATTTCTTTTTATATTTTAGACATACATAAAAAAAAGGGAAAAGTTCAAAAAAATAGTGGTGCAATTCTTATTTGTCTCGTTGTAAACTCCAGCCGCATCTGAAATGGAAGGACCTTCCACATTGTCCGGATTTTCCGCAGTGGAGTTGTCTACAAGACCTGGATTGATCATTGCTTGAGTGCCTTAATTTTTTCCAGATATACAATGGATGTGAGTGCTTACTTATTGATAGAAGTAGGAAAGATTGATCAAGAAAAAAAATGAGTAATTTACTTACCTGACCAAGTTGAGACCAAAAAACCACACCAGGAGTTGTCCGTTGAGCGATACACACGGACAGGCTTGGGTCAGCAGCCGGTGGCAACTAGGAAAAAAACAAAGCGCGGTTTCAAGCCCTGCTGTCTGGGGTTTGACCCCGCCTGTCCGGGGTTTGTCTTGCAATGCCACCCAGACATGCACAAGGCAAAACCCAGACAGTTTTCTCAACATCCATAGTACTTGCAGTTACTTGGTACATGTCACATACTGTGATATGTACTCTTTGGCTGACAACTGTGGCTGAAAATTTGTATTTAGTGTCTCTTGCCCCCTTTTCACAACCCTGTCCTCAGTGTTGAGTTTTTTGTGATCTCATATCCCTTTATGTGCCTGAAACTGTCCTCTGCCTGTCACGATCAAGAAAAATCCTTCCTCAAATTCTCGATGCTTGCCGCAGTCGTGATTATTACAACATTACAACCACTTAGGGCTAATTATTTACTAGTATTAATAGAGATCATTATCAATATCCTTTTCTTCAGACTCAACAAGATTCTCATTCTTTTACTTGATAATCAAGAAAACCTTCAAGATTGAAGATTACACATCAAGACCTGACTCTGTAAAGTTCACCTGTTCAAATAAGTATCTACCTCTCTCAATCTGACTGATACACTTCTCTTCATCAAATCAAGGTTGATTCTTGACTCCATCAAGACATCAAATTCAGAAATCAGGCTATTCTCTTAGAAAACAATACATCAAGCATTGTTCTGTTTGTTATTCTCTCTCTAATTATTTTCTTCTCTTTCCTTTCTAACTTATTGTTGTTTGTTGAGAAAATCACTAATTCTTTTTTTTTCAGTTCTAGTCATTGCTATTTCTCCCTTGCTTCTTACTTCTCCTAACAAGTCCTCACCTTATTCTTCAATTAAATTCATTGTTAGTGGTATGCCTTTTTATCCTATTCTCTTTCATCTTCTTCTTTTCTCTTTTGTCTCTCATCTAACTCTGTTGTCTTTCCCTAGTCTGGTTTTTGTTTCTCTTATAATTTTGCTATAAATCAAACACTCAGATACCAGATAAGATGAAAGGCAGATTAAACCTGAAAATTAGCAATAGTTCTATTTATTGTGTGTCATGTAAAAAAGAATATACATACATATTTTACAGGTTATTATATTGGAATTGAACAATCAGTGCTAAGTTGGTCTGCTCCATTGGGAATTCCCAAAAATATTTGAAAGATTGAAAGGATTACTTGAGAGGAGAGGAAAATAACCTGCCATAAATGAATTTATCTGGATATGAAAGTTCAAGAGACACAAGAGAACATGTATGTGGAGCTTCCAAGGAAAGAATATAAACCTAAATACATTGGCTTGCAAGTACTGGAGTACAGAAGTGTGGAAGGATCAATGATGCTCAACCAACGGCCAGCAGCTGGGCTCTTTGGTCATGATCTAGGTATGGATGGTGGTGGAAAAGGAACTAAGCCACACTTGACTATCACAAGAAAAAGTCAGGAACACAGACAGCTTGGAAATAAAAACCAGAAGATTATAAAACATACATTATTGTGATTGTTGTAGAAATTCCTCATTGATTTTTTTTTTGTTTCATCATCATTAGGGGGTATCAAATATTACCAAATCCACCATTATCTAATCACCTGGTTTTGAAAATCCACCATTTTTAAAAACAATGGATATTAATATAGAATGATACAAAACCCTCAAAAGTGAAATTTTGTTGAAAACCCCAATTCACTGGTTTTAATTGTGGATTTGGTCATATTTGATACTGTAATATTTTGAGGTCTTATATTTTATTGCAGCGAACAAACTAAAGCTAATAATAGTATTTAACTAGACAAAATAAAATGAATAAGACAAAAAGGAAAAAGATTGAGTAAGATAAATAATGAGATAAAAGAATGAATTCATTAATTACCGTAATTCGTTCTAGTCCTGGTGATAACTCAAAGAGAGAGAAACAAAGAATTCTTAAATGGAGATATATTGAAATAACTGCAAGCCTAATAAAAAGAAATAAGATCGGTCAATAACTTGAATTGGAAACAGAATGAGACAGAATAACTAAAATGAGAAAGAGTGACGATAAATAATTGAGAGTACGATCTACCTCCACTTGAGTTAAATTGTTGCTCCTCCTGAATATCTTTGCTCTGATTCGAGTGAGTGTATGGAACTAGAGTTTGATCAAAACGGGTTGAGTCGATAGTGAATTAAGGGATTGCTGGTTGATTCGAAGTGTGATTTGTTGGTTCTTGTCGAGTCTGAAGAACTAGATCGTGGGGCGCGAGTCTTGGTTATAAACCTGATTCTTGACATTGCATAGGACTATGCATGCGGGGCCTGAAGGTAAAATCACCGAGGACAGTTTAGGATCATTTATTCAACAGATACCCCCTAGTAAAGCCTTTCAAACAGAAATATCAGTTTCTACAAACTAGTTATTTGCCAAATTTACCAGAGCCTACAAACTCAATCTTTTCATCTCAAGAAATTCTTAATAATTACAATTAGGAAGTCCACTTGTCTGTAGACATTTGTGAGGCAAATTGTCTCTGGCCAGTCCAACATCTGTCAAACATGTGCTTTGTCTTTCTATATGAAGTCGTGTTAATTTATTATAAACCAAGGCAGTCAATCAGAAACAATAAATTCAGTACTGCGCCCCTCAAAATCATTTATGCGCTTAAGTATGACGGAGTTTGAATCCCCGAATAATCATGCCTTTTTCTTTGTACCTAGTGGAGGATATATACAATTGTCCGCAATGCTAGATAAAAAATGTACTGAAAAATAATAAAAAATGAAAAAGTACGGTCGGCAAGCTTTTATGCGGCGGCCTTCCTGGACTTCTGGCAACCACAAGTAGAGTAGTTTTTCAAAGGTTTCATGTAGAAAAAAAAATGGATTCATTTGGAAATATCTTACATACTCCATCTGTAACCTGAGGAGAAGATAGCTTATTAACGACATGTGTCAGTGGGTCGCTTCTGTTCCTCCCTTTACTCTCCTATCTCATGTGTCATCCAGGGTAACAATGAAAGATTTGCAACAATATTTTATTGGGGGTTGCTGGTGGCGAATTCTTACAAGAGATTTGCGACATACATAAGAGGAAAGGCTTTTGAGATTCTTTGCCGTCTCTATGACTCCAAAGCTAGCCTGAAATCTCACCGTCCCCTCTACCCAAGAATGCGTTTTTCCTTAACATTTGCTCTCACAATCTGGCCTTATGTACGGTTCCTCTCAGCATCTCCACCACTGAATTCCATTTCAATGAAAGATGAACCAACACTGGATTTGAGGCTGGGACTGAGCAATGGTCATGCGTCCATGGTGCGGCGGCTTCCCGCGTTTGAAAACAGCCCACTGGTGCAAAGCAGCGTTTCAGATTCAAAAGACCCAATGGACGTATCACCAGGTGCCACACGAATTTTAAATCTCCTTGGTTAGTTTCTTCCCCAGTCAATAACTTGCAATCGATGATTCAGAACCTGACGGGGTATGTAAATATAATGGCCGATATCTATCCAAATTTCCAGACCATGTCGCCCAAAGGAAATCACCTGTATCTGATTGGATAGGTCACAGCTTTAGAAAAGAATCTGGAATTGAACATCAAGGTTCAAAGGAATCCGAGTCACCATTGAATCTTTCCTTGGGTTTTCCAGAGCGGAGAAGAGATCCGCCATATCGCACTGCTTCACACCATGGATTAAAACGGACGACTCAAATACATGAGCCCGAATCAAAGAAAATGAAGCTGGATCTCAGTCTGAATCTAAGGCTATCATCGCCGGAAAGAATGGAGGATTTATGCTTCTTGCCTGCTTCATCGCTCCTGCCATTCTCGAGGGAGGAAACCGATTGTAAGTAAAACTAGTTTAGACCAAGGCGGGCTCAGCATCCTGACATTCCTTTACTTTCCAAGCAATAGCTCAAAACCATCTCAATTCGGGAAGCCCCCTGGAGCTTGGGATAAAAAAGGCAGTGGAAAATCATAACCCCTCAGGTGCCCAAAAAAGCATCAAAGTTGAGGCAATGGAATTTGGAAGCAGCGGACTCAATGTGCCTGAGTCACATAGGATTGCGAAACCTTTTCCAACCGGGTATGATGGTCCGGGAAGCGTTTTGATTAACTCCAACAAGCAAATGGATTCCTTTCAACAAGCGAGTCTTGGAATTACATCCAATCTTATTCCATCAGAAAACACACTTTTGATTGAAGAATTGCTATTTGAGGAGATGAACCCCTTGGTATGGGGCTGGATTCCGATTATTACGCAGAAGCTTCGTGAATCTATAGCCCATGAGTTGACAGAACACGTTTATCCATTAGTTCCCGGTTTGATAGCTGCATGCAAGCCGATCAATGCGAGCCGAAAAATCATTGATTCAAAGCTATGTGAAGAACCTGGAGGAAAATTTTCATTGCATAAACAAGCAAAACAATTCATGGTGTCGATATGGGCCTTGAATCGCAGAAATTTAGAAATAATGGGCGTTCAGCCTGCTTCAAGCACGTTATACACTCAAGAACAAATAAATATGATGCAATCGCTTATAGCGTTCATGTCCAAATCAAGTAAAGATCCGTTGATCTTTGGACCTCAGGGTGCATTGATTCATGAAAAAATTATGACAGCTCTTCATTTCAAGGAAGACAGTTTTTTTTATGAATCATTTCGAAAAAATTTAACCATAAGGCCAATCTTAGTTCTGGAGAGAGATGCATTGATGATGGAAGCGGCTGTTCGTTTCATAGGATCTTATCATAAAACAAGGCATGGTAAAAAATGGAAACATCTTTATCCAAAAGACAAGTACTTTCCAATCACACTGTCAAAGACTGGTGAGAGGTGGGATAAAAGGCCAGACCAAAAAACTCATGATGACATAATACCCTGGAAGAGCTCCAGTGCTGAGAAAGAGGATCTCAGATACATGAAGCACCCTCCTCGAAAAGTACATTTTGCTTTCCAGCATCTCGTCAAACAATTCAATTTCAAAACTCAAATTGAAAGTGTTCGATTTGGCCATGAAGAGATGTTTTTTCTGGAAACAAAAACTGAAAAAGAATGGGTGTTCTTATCAAAAATGAAACTACATGCGCCAACAGTGATCAAAAGTTCGGAAGTCCGTATACCTTTAAAGCGCACCTTTAATTATCTTAGGAGTTTAGCCGCCAGGGGTGATTTAAGGAAGAGGTTACACTCTCATATAGACAGGCATAAAACCAAATTTCCAGGAAAAATGGAGAAATTGATTAATCATCTATTGATGTTTCATTTTTCAACTCTCGAAGCTGTCGGCTGCAAAATGACGGGAGAAATACTAAAAAACGAGCAGAAATCATTCCTAACATATTTTTGTACTGTAATATCTACACTGACTAGGGGAAACACCGTTAAAAACATCCAATATAGCTACCCAGGAGTCCTTGTGATAGATCGTTTGATATCAGAATTATTTCTTGGAAATAACATGGAAAAAAAGAGCTTTATCATTAAAAACTCAGTCAACAAATCAGATGGTTTCACGCATGTATCAAGGGAAGATTTACTCATGACACAGCTGGCAGTCTATCTCTTTGGGAATCTTTACAAGCAAAGAAACTATTTCAAATGGCACTTCCTTTTTAGGAAGGATGAAGAATTCTTTGGATTCTTAATTCGATTGGGAGAGGAAGTATTTTCTAAAAAAATTGATCTCTTCAAAGCTTCAATACTTGAAAACCTCAAATCATTGTCTCTATTTCCATGGGATAAAGACCTAGTGTACTCAAGAAATCTTCTTTCAGAAAAAACAGAAGAATATCTATGCACAAGATCTGCTACATTGAAGATTGATTCATGGGTACAACTCAAAACTTGAAACTTTTCATCATTTAAACTCTTCTAAGTGAACATCACTCAGATTGTTTGTCAGCCTTAGAGATAATTTAAGTATCCAAAATACTGCACAAAATTTTTTAAATGCAATTTTATTCCAGGATCTTGATTTTCATGATTATTTAACGAGTGTCACCCACTTATATAAGACTAAAAAGTCTTTGATTGCGGAGCAAGTTTTTAGAAACAAGCTTAAGACAGCAGTGAAAACAAGAAAAAAAACCCTGAAAAGATGGGTTGAGGATTGAGGATAAAAACAGACAAAAAAATCAGATGATACTAAGATAGAACAGTGCAGAAATACAGATTCTCCGCCGTTAATATCTGCCAATCTTGTCTTTGAATGGTCCAGGTAACCTCTTGTTTATTCTTTTTAGGATTCTTGTGGAATAGAAAACCCAAAGAATTTATATATATCTGCCTTAAAATACTACCTAACTACCCAAGATAATAAACTAATATCCTGAAAACATGCTGATTATGTCCTATGGTAAACATACAATAAGATGATGATCCCAAGATATGATACCATAATACCCTTTTTATACCACATTCTTTAACCTTAACCAATACTCCTCCGCCACACCGCAACACCCTGAATATTCATCTGGAAGGAGAGAAATGAATGACATTTGAGGGAAAAGGAGAAGAGTGAAAGGCAAAAGTGATGAAATTTCAACATCCCCCCCCCCCCCAACTGATGAACCACAGAGACTACATCTGGTATTGAGAGTTTATGTTCAATTTTTGAAATTTGAGATTGGCTAGAATTGCTTGAAAGTTTTGTTTGCTTTTGACTTGTTCAGGAGTGAATCTGTGGGGATCAGCAAATGCAAGATGAGCCTGAGCATCTGACTTGGACTTTGATGATTGTGTGGATATTATGGGACTTGCAGGACATCAGTTGGGGTGCTTTTCAAAGAAAATTGACTGCTTGTGACCAGCCGTGTCACAATGCAAGCATATTGTGAATCCTTTCTTAGGTTGTTGATAAATGCACGCCCCTGGCGCACCCCAACACATTTTGGTGTGTTTTTCCCGCACACCAATGCCAATTTGTGTGTTTTGCGGGCACGCCAAGGTTTGGCCCGCCCATGGACAATCCTTGGTGTGCTGGCCAAACATGCAAATTACATTGGTGTGTTTGGCAAACACACCAATTACATTGGCATGTTTGGTAAACATGCAACAGGGCTGCACTCCCACTGTGGGCCTCATTTCCGGGGAGGAATTACTCCCCAGAAATGAGGTTATCCAACCTCATGGCCGGGGGGGGGGGGGGGGGAATTTCTCCTCAACAATGAGGTTGTATAACCTCATGGCCTGGGAGGAATTCCTCCCCGGTGATGAGGCGTCAGATGGACAACTCCAGAGATTTCTAAGTTGGACAACTCCAGAGATGTCTAAGTTGGACATCTCTGACGTCATCCATTGGCGTGCTGGCGGACACACCAATGGATATCACATAGGCTGTGGGTATAGCCTATGGGAGACTATATCCCGGATATAGTATCCCATGGAGGGCATGGGGGTCCACCCGCATACCTATTGGTGTGCAGTTGGGCCGCCGTCAAGCACACCAATCAGGATAAGTGTGCCTTTGAAGCACACCAATCCTGTTTGGCATGTTTCAAAGCACGCCAAGGCGTGGGAAACCCGCTGGTGTGCCTTGAAACACACCAATGTGGATTGGTGTGCCCGCCAAACCCGCCAAAAAGGGCTGGTGGGGGTGTAAAAACATGCCAAAATGTGTTGGCGTGCGCCAGGGGTGTGTGTTTATCAAGCCCCCCTTTCTTACAGTGAGGGCACAGATAAAATTTGTTTTTGGTGGTGAGGAGTGCCATTTGAGAGGGTCCCAAAGAGTTGTGATTGAGTCAATTTTGAGCTACATTTGTCTTCAACTGGGCAAGGAGCAGAGAAACTGTGTTATTTGGAAAACCAATGTTAATGGGATTGCAGAAGGATTTGAACTTGGGCAGAAGTTTTTGTAGGATGATGCCCGCCTTGCATTGATGTTCTAGCCCAACTTTTGCTCAGACAATTCAATGGTTTTCAGATCAAATTGCCATGATGAAAGTGGATGGAGAGGGCTGATACTCAATTCAACAAAAGGTATCAAGTGCCAAATCTTTGGAAACATGATCATTGCTGCAGTACTTCTGTTTCAGGATTGTCCACACAAAATATCCACTAAAGGAGGTCTGATCAGTAACAGTTTTCTCAATGTAGGCCAAGTTTGCACTGTCAAGATGGTCAATGATCTTGTGGTAGGCCCAACAATTGAGTTCATTATACAAATCCTTCCTGTCCGGCTTATCTGTTGGTTTGATTGTGCCTTGAACAATTCCAAGAGCACTGATCCGGTCAATCTTTGATATCATCAGAAACAGCCAGGTGTTGTAGTTATTTTTGTCCAAATAACAAGGAATGTTCTTGGATGACATGTTCTCAAATTTTTTGTTTGTTTTTAAGATTTCCAAATCAATTCAACTTATTAATTGGAAATTTTTGAGTGAAGTGAAGAAACATTTTTGTTTGTGAGACGGAAAAAAAAGGGATTAAAGCAACAGAGACTGTTAATTTTGCAACATTGGATTTTCAAGATGTGGCGAGTGGACTGGGGAATTTTGACCAGGAAAAAGTCTTGAGGCAAAATAATCAAGAGGAGAAAAATGTGGTTGAAGAGGCCCAAGAAGGGTCTAATAGCTGCTAGCTTGTGTGGCAGAAAAATTGCACACACTAAAAGTGTTTATATGTTGTAGAGACCACAGGCATCAGGGCGCAGACAACAGATGTTTTTTATTTTTGTCAAGCTAGTGGGTATTTTAAGCTATGAAAACATGGGGAAAGTTTGTGGGACAGAAGGTGAAAACAATGAATATTCATCTGGCAGGAGAGAAATGAATGAAATGTGAGGGAAAAGGAGGAGAGTGAAAGGCAACAGTGATGAAATTTCAACAGTACTTTGACAGATTTTTGCAGGTAGGTGGAAATATGTGATACACAAAGAATAAAATTTCTGTTCATACATTACAAGAACATAGATTTCAGGGACAAAACAACTCTGCATAAACTGTAAATCCTGGCATCTTAATCAATAGTGTGACATAAGAGAATAAATTACAAGTGTTGTGCGGGGGACTTATAGAGAAAGAAGTGTTAGCTGCATACCCTTTTTGTTACAAGTTAAAACAGTCCTCAGGTATCTTATCATTGTACATATTTTTATTTTCCCTGAAATATTTATCAATGTATTGGGAGCAGAACATGAGAAATAAGGGGTGTGTGGCAGGTTAATAGGAAAAAATGGGCAAGTGAATAAAATTCTCTTCACATGCCCCAGGGGGCTCAAATCTTCACATCAGTTTCGATTGCTTATATATCATGTTCTGAGAAGTTCCTGGCCATAGTTCTACCTCATAAAATGAGATACAAGGGATGCACAGTGGTAATGATACCTAACGGTCAGCCTACGTGATGCCAAGGATAAACCCTTCTAGCTAAATGTGGTGCAAAATATGAGAATGAAGAGAGTGTAATAACTCTAAGGCAATATAAAAAGGGGGTAATTCCAATTTAATTTTGGGAATGATAGTGTAAAAATAGAAGAAATTAGTCATCATTATATTAAATAAATTTGATTAAAACCAGAGGGGCCTGATAAATCAGTGGTGGTTCATATCCCTCTAAGTTATATTGCAAAGAATGCAGTGTATTGAAGTACCTGGAAAACTGGGGCCTGTTTTCACAGGGGTGGTTTAAATCCCAGAAAAGTAATTGGGGAATATTTTCAAGAAAGAAGGGTTATTGCTTACTGGTAATAATCCTAGGGTGACTTGAGTATATTCAGGGTGGAAACAGAAAATTTTTGAGCAATTGGAAAGGTGGATGGTGGAGCTAGGTGGCGACTTTAGAGCTTCATAAGGGGAAAACAGGGCTAAAGAATAACTATTAAGGACCTTACCTAGAAATTTAACAAGAGTTTATCTAATGTAAATGGTGGGAACTTGTCTAATAGGTATTGTGAAGCATGAGGAGCCTTCTTTGGTTGATTGAAGAGCTCCTGAAATAGTCCTGGGTTCCCTCTGGGACCCTATGGATGCTAAAGGCCAACTTGTGGGTGCTTTAACTATGTTTTTGGCCTGGCTGGTGACACTAAGAGGGCTACAGCCTAGTATATCAGTCACCAGAGGCACTATTTAATTTTTTTTCTTGAAAAATCAACAAGCCTTTTTACATGTGTAACACTTTAGGTGGTAATAATTGTGGCTTGATTCTATGGGAAAGTGCCACAGAATAAACCACAATTATTATATCAAGGCTTGATAAATGTAGTATATATGGGTATATGAATATTTTTGGTCCTTAATCTCTATATTATCTTCATTATAATTCTCCCCTGTACTTCTTGATACATATTTAACACATGTAATAAGTGTACTTGGGGTACTGGGGGTACTTTCCTTGTTTAATGGGGCATGTGCAGGCTTGGGTGTCCTCTTGCTCTGCTGAGGTGCAGGCTTGAGCTCATTACAGCTGCTTGGAGTTGGTAATCCCCTACTTGGGCTTCTTTGTAGCCAGGTGCAGGTGGTGGTGGTGTGCAGCTCTACTACACAGTATGTGGGCTTGGAGAAACCACACACCCTGTTGCACTATCTTCTAAACAAAACCTCAGTTATAAGTCAAAAACTGGGGATTTTGTTTATTAATACAATTATGTAATCAAACACTTGGGCTGTGCCCACTTAGCTATCTGAGTGTCCTGCCATTTCTTGTTTGCAATATTAAAATAAGGAGTTTAAATGAGGGCTACCTGTAAGTGGGGTAACCTATGTTATTTTTATGTGGAGACAGAATATAGAATAATATTCTAAGTTCAAACTTAATTTTTGCAAGTTATTCAAGAATTTTGGTATCATTTATTCATTTGTAATAACACAACTTATTTAAATGGTTCCACATGGTTACAGTTGTTACAAATTTAAAATGAGGAATATTTTACTTACAATAATTGATATTTTTATTGATTTTATATAATAGGGGGTATCATGACCAAGTCTACAATTAACACCAGTGAATTAGTTTTTTCAACAAGATTTTACTTTTCAGAATTTTGAATCATTTTACATTGATATCCATGGTTTTTAAAAATGGTGTATTTTCAAAACCAGTTGATTATACAATGGTGGATTTGGTCATATTTGATACCCACTAATCACTATATTGATACATAATGACTATATTAAAACTTAAAGAGTGCAATAATTTGTATTTATGATGTGCTAATATATCTGTTTCTGAAGTAACAATTTTTAATTATTATTTTATATTTTGGCAAGTTGGCTCTGCCATAGTAGCCAGCTGAGAATTTGTATCAGTATATCTATGGGGATACCCATACATATACACATAAAAAGGTGTTGGAATATTAGCCTGTCTTTTTTTCCACTCACATCCTTTCTCCTGTCCCCTGTTACCTGTCCCCTGTTTTCTATACTATCTCCTGTATCCTTTCCTGTCCCCTGTCCCCTTTCCCCTGTCCTGTCCCCTGTCTCCTGTCTCCAGTAACTTTCTCCTTTTTGTTCCTGTAACCAGTTCATCTCAAGTGAGATGTTCTCTACCCTGTCTTGTCCTGTTCTTTTTATTTTTAAGTCATGTGTAGGCCCCCTTTGAATCTTGGAAGAGGGCTCTCTAGTTTTCACTACATAAATCTGCTCCTCATGATTGAAAGTCATCATTGAGTCAGAGCTTAACAAAACAAGACCCATCAGTGCCCCCGGCCCCAATCCAATTTCAGCTCCTTGGTCAATCCCCACTCATTGCCTCTCAGCCTTCCCCTCAAGACGTGAAATCTCAACAAAAGGGTGGGCTTTTATTAACACTGAAAGCATAATTGCCTAGGATAAAGTCATCCAAGTTAAACTAGTACATACTCAACCAATTTAAACTTGGTTTATCTCACCTGATAGAATATAAACCCAAGTGAACCCCCTTGGTTTTACACTACATTAGTTGACATCAAATTGTATTAAATTTGTTGGTTCCATCCTTAATGGATAATTGAAGTATTGGTGGGCCCAGCCAATATAAGATCAGTCTCCCAAACCAATCTCATATAGTCCAGCTCCGGCTGGCATTCATTAAAAAACTTTAAGCACATTTGGATACTAGATCTGGAGTTGTGATAGGGTGGGGTTGAACCAGGAAGGATTGATGGTTTTTTGGGTTTTAATTGTGGATTAATGTGGGTTGAATGGAGTTTGTATTTTGGTGAGGTTGAATTGTGGGGGATAATTTGTTTTTGAAATTATACTAGGATTTTTGTTGTTGGTACTTGACATGTCTGGTGAAAATAATAATTTATTTGAAATACTTATTAGGGGGTATCAAACATGACCAAATTCACCGTTATCTAATAAACTTGTTTTGAAAATCTGCCATTTTTAAAAACCATGGGAATATATATACAATGGTTCAGAATTCTCAAAAGTGAAATTTTGTCAAAAAACCTAATTCACTGGTTTTAATTGTGGATTTGGTCATATTTGATACCCCCTATTGACTGGTTTTATAATGTGTGTTTGGTGAAACCCATTGATTATATAATTGTGGATTGGGTTATATTTGATACCCCTTATAATGGGCCACTGGGGCCCAAACATGGGTTTGATTATTGTTAGTCCTGAACAAATTGTGAACAACTCAAAAAATAATACAAGATAACAAACCCCTTGGTATACAAGTAGACAAGCAGCTACACAAATAAACAGGGAAAAAAAAATTAATTTGTTCATGATAATTATGAATAAGTCATACATGATTTTTTTTTAAAAATACAAATCACAAACAGGAAATTCCTGGAAGTACCTGGAGCAACAGCATGTACAAAACCAAGTTCAGGGGGGAAAAACCCCAGTAAAAATATAGGTATGCTTATTAATCCCCTTTTTTTTATCTCTTTTGAAAGGCTATGGTGGGTTTGATGATGCATAGTATCTGCACCAAGACTTGCATACCAAGTGTAAAACAGCACCAGCAGCAAATGATCAAGTAAGATTGAATTTTGATCATTAGGGGGTTTCAAATATGGCTAATCCCACTTTCAAACCCATTCAATTATTAAAAAATAGTTTTTTTCACCAGTGGTTTCCAGAAGGGTGTGGGTAAATGACTGACATGTTTTGAAAATGGTTGATTTTTTCAAACCAGTCAATTACATAAAGGTGGATTTGGTCATCCTTGACACCCCCTATTGCCTGGACAAATCTCAAGTTTGAAACAAGCACGCAATTGGGATACTGAAGGGTAAATGAGTACATTTTGAACACCTACAAATTTCCCTGTGGAAAAATAAAGAAATGCTGGAGATTATTCAATGAATCAATGTTTCTATTTTACTTCACAACATGCTTGCCCAGCTTGGGGATGCATGAGATCATTTACAAAAAGGTGCTAATGATTATGATAACTTGAACTCAAGCAAACCAGACCATGTTTTTGCATGTGCCAAAGATCACCAAGACATTTTCCTGCCCTGCAATTGCCTTGAATAGAACTTTACCATTGGGACTGTCACAAATAGACCTTGTTTAAGGACTGAAATTTCCTTCACTAAATCATTATGGAATTAGACCTATAGAGACCCCAAGACTGAGAGAGATAACTCCATAAACAGAGTGATTTTTATTCCTAGCTCAGTAGAGTATGAATGAATATAGCAGTTAATGTCTCTCATCAGATTACAATCCAATCATATCATAAAAAACTTCAAAGGATTGGCTCGACCAAAGGGATTCTGCTCTTCAGCTGAGAGCCATTGGAAGTCTTCCAACGACAATACGAAATTTATATGCCCACTTTTGTGCAGGTTTTGAAAAGCTTTAGAAAGGATGAAGTCGTGAAAATTCCGCGAAAGACAGCCTGTAATATGTGATCAAACTTATTTTTAATTTTAACATCTATTGTGTTTTTACAAATGCTTGGACTTTTTGTAGATTTTTGGATGGCAAGGTTATGGGATTAAGGCCACAGCCCCAGTTTAATCTTCAGGTTACTGCCACGCACAGCATCAGGAATCAGCCATGGTTATCATTAATGACCGGATCATGGGTTTTGAAAAACATAAAATATTGTTTTTTTTTGACAGATTTTAACAAATCTTGATGCAAATCAGTCCAAGCGTTTGTAAAAACACAATATGTACAATGTATTTGCATAAATGAGCTGCAAATGTGCACTTATTTATTTATCTATCTACACATCCTTACATAATTGAATCTGATGTCCGTCCCACGGAATTCGTACATGAATTTATTTAAATCTCATACAGATCACCTTCACTGAGACTCTGATACAGATAACATGCACTGTACAGCTTCATTACAGTCTTTGTGACATCGCTGTGATCTCAGCCTCGTATGTGCTCTTGACCTCCATCTACAAACTTATCCTACTTAAACAAGTACCCTATCCTCCTAGTTTCCATCCTTTTTATCTTATTTGTTATCCTTGAACATCATCCCCCTTCCTCATCGACCCACCCATACATAGTATACATATAATATAAACAACCAACTCTCCTCGATTGATTTGGTCGTACATTCAGCCCATCATGGCCTCCTCTTCTGCTTCTCCCCTTCGCAAGACCACCGCCCCCTCCAACACAACATCCAATCGTTCTTCCCTAGTATCCAGTCCCACCAAGAATCCTAACCCACCGCCCACTACCACTGCCGCCAAACGTCTTTCGAACATGCATCCAGCCAGGTCCAACTCGGTCAACACCCACGGCTCAGCTGACGAACTCGAACGTGAGCGAGCCAAGGTTTCGAGTCTCAAGGCACTAATTACCGCCGCTGAGGAGAAGGAAGCCGACGCGACCGCCGAATGCGCCAACTGGCGTTCAAAAACCGACCAACTCTCTAGTACTATCGACAGGATGGAGGCTGACTTGGCCGAGGCCCAGGAGATTAAAACTCACTTTGAACGTACAACCAAAGAACTCGAAAAGCTTAAAGCTGCCCACAAAGAACTAGAACGAACTCAATTCCAACAGGTTTGCTATCCCAAACTCTATAACCAACACAGCCCATTCCACTGACCATCATCCAACCTATCCATTTAGGCGGACGAATTCGAAGCAAGTAAAGCCGCCTGGACTGAAGAGGAAACCAACCTACGAGCCCAGCTATCCGCCTTGAACGTACAACTCGCTACGGCTCAGAAACAGTACGCTGAGAACAACAAAGCAGATTCAATACCTTCACAGCCAGCTTCACCCATCAACCCCGTTACGCCTGCGAACGCTCCGAATCATCTGGAAGAAGATCACGCCGCAGCAGCAGCTCTCAAGGCTGAACTCGAAGCCCTTAAGGCCCAACATGCGGCCAACCAAACCTCAATGGAGCAAGCGCTTGCCTCGGCTGAAACTTTGAAAAGCCAGCTTGCTGACCTAGAACGCGTTAACGAACAACTGATGGACGATAATGAATCCTACCAATTCTTAGTTGGTGAAAGAACCCTCATGGGTGGCTTTGACATCAAGCAACTCCTGCGTGTAGACGAAGGCGACTCCATCCCAGGACCTACTCCTGCTCCTCGTCGGGCAAGTCCCTCAAGCTCATCGACTCCTTCTCTCGAGGGTGTTGAGGAAGAAGATGAAGATGCAGAAGATGAAGACGCGGATGTAGCCATTGAACGGGCCGTGCTTGAGTCGCATGGAGATGGCTCCCGGACCACTGGGGCTGTCGAAGCTGGTATCTCAAAGACTACAAAACCTAAGCGGATCGCCAACCGTAGAAATGAGCCCACTGGGCTGGGATTAGACCTTGCCGCAGAACTGGCACAGGCCGAAGAAATTGAAGTCCACCACGGTCGTAAGGCCGAGCTTGAAGAGCGAAAGAAGACCAAGAAAATTAACAAGGATAAAGAACAAGGTGAGTCTTGACTAAATTGATTAGCTTGTGTTGTCCAACTTTTTGAGAATAACAAAAAAAAATGCCTTATCAATCCCTTCAACAGAAATCAAAGCCCTCCAAGATACCAACAAGGCATTGGTACTCTACATCTCCAAGATTCTTGATCGTATCTCAGCTCACGATGGATTCGAAAAAGTGCTTTCGAGTGACTATACAAAGGATGGAGCCAACAGTCCAGCTCGACAACGCACCCGATCCGCGACGACGGCCCATGCAACAACTAGTGACTCTCAAACTGCTAAAGGTGGTACGTCTCCCTATCTTGACAGTCAAGCAACGATAGCGAGGAGCTAAAGTGCTTGAACTTCACAGGCATGCCAAACAATGCTGCCACAGCAGCCAATCCAGCAGCCAAACGATCGAGTTGGTTACAATACTTTACCAGCATGCGGTCGCCTCCAGCTGCATCCAACAACATCAAACCTCTTCGATTGGGCACTGGTACCTCAGTCACACCAGGTGCCTCTGCACCTTCAGCAGGGCTGAGTGGAGGCTGGGCAGGGGTCAAGGAGCAACCAGAACTGGAGGAAGACGAACATGAAGCATGCGCTCGAGAGCGCACAATAGCAGAGATGAAGCTTCATGGGACTTTCAAGGCAGACTCGACATCATCAACTGATAGCAAGAAGCTCAATGATGCGACCATCCGGGCGAACCGACGCTCGTCAAGCATGTATGGCCACAGCCAATCGGCGAAGACTGCGGTGGAAGAGAAGCGACGGAACTCTGGAGAGATCGCTGGGGCGAGCAAGCTCTCGCTGTTACCGAGCATCGACTCCTCCCTCGTCCCATTGACTCAAGCCGGCTTACTAAAGCGGACCGAGGAGCGTGAGAAGGAGTCCAAGATCAATCTAGAGAAGGGGCAGGCTTCGGGTTTCACGGAGATCGAGATCAGGGGACACCGCATGCGGCCCTCGGTCACCCGTCAATCCACCACTCCTAACCATCCCCTCTCTCCCGCCCAATCTAACTTCTCTACCAGCCCCGGTAAGACCACTTCCTCAACGACTACCACCCCCGCTCCTGCTCCAGGTGGGATCAAAGGACTGAAGATGACCGCCGACCTTAATACTACCACCGAACCTACTAATGAAGGCTTGTTAGCTCGTACTGCAAGAAGGATCACGATGATGAGCGGTAGCAAATAGTCTCTCGCCCTACCCTTCTTCAATCTCAGCTTTTTTTCCCCCTACACTGTCATGATGACTGCAGTCTTCGCCATTTCCTTTGTTCCTTTTCGGTTGCGTTCTTTTGGCCATCTTCTGGCAGATGCAATGTTTTCTTTGAACAAGACTCTTTTGGTTGTTAGTAACATCTTTCCAACGTAGTTCCACCATCCATCCACCTTGTTATTCTACTGATGATCAAGATCATCATTATTAATTGTTTTCCTCGTTTTCATCTTCATCTATTTATTGTCTCCCTTCTGATCTCTTTCTTTACCGCTTGATGATCTGTTTGAATTGTATACATACGCTCCACTTGATTCTTTTGTTTCTCTATTTATCGTTTGTTGGATTGTCCGCCATGATGCTAACGTTTTTTTTTTTGATGAATTAATTCTTTCTCCATGACCCTTGCATCCTGACATACCAGATGTCTCACACTCCCGGCGGCCTTTGAGAGCTCGAGGAGTTAAGGAGATACTTTTTGGTATGCCTTTCAGACCACATCAACCAATTCACACACATAAATATATGTATTTACATATGTACATACATACCTTTGAAAAGGTTTTGGGCTTTGTGTCAGAGAAATACTAAGGCCCCGTTTGGCGGCAGTGATATTATATAATAATGACCCCTATTGTATAACCGGGCCTCACAGAGGCCCATATTGTATCACACGCACGTTTGGCAGCTTCCAAAAGTTGTGATGTACATCACAGCTTTTGGAATCACTGCTCATAACCCCCGCCAAATCCGAAATACTACCCCTGGGGGTGTATTTGGAGTTATATCCGTAGTCCCCCTCTCAACAGAAAATTACATACACATATCAATCAACTTCAACACTTATCGACTTCAACACTTCTCAACTTCAACACTTTCCAACACAACCTCAATGCCACCATTCAACCCCTCCATTCTCCTCTATCTGGTCCGAGTCTCATAGATCCACCCTCACCGACATTGATATGGAGGAAGACCTAACTCAAAGTCAGCCACCGCAAAGCCTCACCCCTGAGACCACAGCAAGTCCTCGCAAACCATCCAAAGTATTTTGGACATCCAAGATGGAGCGTGCAGCTCTTGAGCTCTATGTCCAGGCAGTTCGCAAGGGTAAACGATCCGACAACGGCTTCAAGCCCGAGACTCATCGAGCGATTGCAGCGACCTTACAGTTGAAGTTCCCAACGGTTGATTTGGACGAGAAAAAAGTGAAGTCCAAATTTAATCAGGTAACTCATATTTTCTTTCAATAGTTAATTTAAATTACTGATCCATCCATCCTTTTCTGATTCATTCCAGGGATTGAAAAAGGATTACGACGTCTTTCTGGAATTGAAGAACCAGAGTGGGTTTGGATGGAATGAAGAGAGCTGCGAGGTCACAGCTCCAGAGCAGGTTTGGAACCATTATATCATGGTAAGCTCGGTAGCATCAGATGATGTTTTATCAAATCTGATTGCTATGTATGTTTCGTTACACAGTCTCACCCACATGCCAAGAAGCTCAAGGGCAAACCATTCCCGGAATGGTTCTTACTAGTTGAGATTTTTGAAAAAGTCGTTGCAACCGGTGCAAATCAAATCTCGTCACTCTTGATTAATACTCTTAGCCAAATCAGCAGTGAAATAGCTCCAAGCATTGGGTCTCAGCTCACTCAGCAAAGTGAAAGCCAGAAGTCTGCCGAAACCTCTCAATCAGAAGCTTTGGCATCACCACGGGTCCATCGTTCGGCAGGAAGAATTTCAACTGGTTCTCAAATCGCTGGTGCTTTGAAGGACTTGATTGCATTAAATCAGCCTGGATTGAAGCAAACTCAAGGTGCGATGGCCATGAAATTTTTTCAAGAAAACGATGCCGGTGATTTTGATGATTACCAACAACTCGCAATCTTTACTCCGAACGTCGTGCTGCTCTTTACATGTCAATTCAGCGAAAAGATTTACGAATCTCTTGGCTTGAAAACTTACTCGCAAATAGCCCGATGTAGCTTGTTGTAGTCCTTATATCTAGTGAATGCTCCAACCAAAGCTACAATTTGTATTTAGTTCTAATTGGCTGCTTTTCCTCACTGAAATCAATACCAACATTCCTCTTCCTGCCCAGTCATCTGCCACAAGCAAAATGTTTGACGTGACTTTCAGTTTCCTCAAACCTGGTTCATCTCAACAAATCGCACAAGCCAAAAAACGCATGTAAGACAGGAGGGTCTAGTTTTGTTTGAATTTCTCTTGCCAATGGTATAATTGCCTCGAAAGATCATCAATGATCTCAAGAGTTTGAGGGCTGACAACAGATTGAACTGTAGCAAAAGAGTCTGCGGGAGGAGGATTGTGGGAAGTCTGATCCTGCAGATTTTTGCTATCGTCTGTCGGAATTTGATGAAGCTTAGAGCTGAGACTTTTAGCAATGAGTGCATTACGTTTTTCGCGATCAGACAATTCAATCTGAAATTTCTGAAGATAATCGACGATATGTTTAGATCTTTTGCGGAGGTCAGGGATTGTTGTCCGTTTAGATGGGAACTTGACCTTAGCTGGGGTCTCAAAGATTCTTGATTCTGGACCCTCTCCAAGATCTTTGATCACCAACGGCTGAGGGAACGGACTCGGGAGTAGATATTCCAGATAAGATAAATGGTCCGGAAGTCCCCAGCCCTCCGAAAAAAGAAAGAACTGACATCGTCGGAGATTCAATCTGCTCTAGCAAGAGTCTTGTGCGTTTGGTCTTGTTGAGGTCGTTGAGAGAACTAGGGAGGATGGATTCGGTGGACCCAAAGCTACTGGCATCCATAACCGATTGTTTCTTCTGGACGAGGGGCGCAACCCCATCAACCAGCATGTTGGACTGCCTCCTGGTCTGGGCAAACATTGGCAGGGCAAACCAGGATGGATTAGCTCAGGAGCAAGAGGAGGAGGGGCTGTTGAGACCCTACCTATCCTCTTCTAAGCCCAAGACTAGCCTCAATCAAATACCCCAAGCAGTAGTAACGGATGATGAGTCTAACACTGGATCGTCTCAATGAGAGCAGTCGCTGTTCTTTTATGATGGATGATGAGAGATATGATTATGGTTCTGATTTATTGAGTAAAAATTGCTACTATAGCAATTGTGCTTTTAGGTTCTGATGCGTACATAAATAAGCCAAAGAGAAAAAACATAATGAAAAAAGACATATGTTTTAGAGTGAGAAAAGGAGATTAGAGCAACCAAATCAATGGGGTCGGCCACGTCCTCTCCTCCTGGTTAGTGGACCTCTGGGGCGGTGAGATACTGTCCTTCCTCGAGTTGAATTGTATGATACATAGTCCTTCCACATGGCCTCGGCAAGCTCATCCCTCCAGGCCAAGTCTTCTGTGCAATCTTCTGACATTCGTTCGCTTTCATCTGGCATTTCAAGACTGTTGGATTCACCAGGCCTCTCTGGAAAATCATCTATGTGTGTTAGTCCATCTCTCATGATGTGATTGTGAATCACAGCCAAGCAAATTACTAGTTGTCCTTGTATTGGCACCGCATACTCGAGTGGTTTGGTGAGGATCGGAAACCTACGTTTGAAGATTCCAAAGATCCGTTCAATGGCATTACGCAACATTGCGTGTCAAAGGTTGAAAAGTTCTTCGCGATTTTCTGGCCTAAAAATGATAGTCAGAAAGCTGTTCAAAATTTGGTTACAAGACAAAATACACACCTGTTGGCTGCTGAGATTTGTTCTCGCAGATGATATCTGATCCCCCTATAAGGCACAAGTAAGCCCCTGGCTAACCCATATCCTGCATCAGCTAGGTAAAACGAGCCCATGGGTATCTTGAAATTGTCCGCCCTTGCAGATGCTAACACTCGGCCATCATGCGCCGATCCTTCCCAGCCAACGCGAACATAGGTAAAACATAGGTTGAAGTCGCATACTCCCAGTACGTTTTGCGATAGAAAACCCTTCCGATTGCGATAGGCGACTGGGTTATCTGATAATGGGACATGAGCCGGTATGTGGACACCGTCTAGTGCGCCAATGCAATTCGAAAAATATGGCATGAATTTTGCATTCTGTTCAATAGTCGGATGGATACAATTGGTTGGCGGTTCCTTAATATAATCCGAGCTCAAGGCCAGAAGGCACTTGATGATGTAGTGAAAAACTCTTAAGCATAAAATCAGCTTTTGAGTGAGTTAAATGAAAGAGATAGATAAGAAGACATGAAACACTTACCTTGAGATAGTTTCACCACTGTGCTGGAACTGATCCATTGTGTTTCGGTTGCTAGCACAGTGCCCAACAATGTAAAGGAAGATAGCTAGCTGTTCTTCTAATGGTAATGCTCTTGAGGCTGGTTGGGCTTTCGTTTTAGTTATTTCTTGGCAGAGCTTCAAGAAAACCGATTTATTCATCCGCATCATATCAACAAATCGACGCTCGTTCCCGCAGAGTAGTTCAGAAAAATACCTATCGCCTGTCAGGACCGAAGTATTGTATGGGTTCTTGATAGCGTGGAGAAGATGATACAGGGTCATTAGTACCATCACCGACAACGTAACTTGAATTCGACCATCATGAGTTGGTGTTTGATTTGAACAAGAAGTGATTGTGGACCGGGTGCTGGATCTTGAAGATTCTGATTCGTCTTCAGAGTGACTGCTGTCATGTTCTTCTTCAGTTTTGGACTGAGGGATGACACTTGCTGTCATTTCGGTGGTGCTTCGCCAAACGGTTTGTGGGGGTTATGTGTGATCTGTATGACTCGACTAGTTGTAGCCAAACAGTCGAGTCATATACAAAAAAATCAAAAAATCGAGTTATACACATTACCTTATGTAAGCGGGCGACATTATATAATATCACTGCCGCCAAACGGGGCCTAAATCGTGAATGCTCGGTTGGAAACGTGTTTGATTAACCACTTGCGTGCAATCGCAACCAATCAATAAATAAGGTGCTTCATGTTCCGAGAATGACCGTGTGTCTACCAATCTTGAAAACCAGCAGTACATGAACTGCCCTGATAAACGTTTGGCTGGGTTGTCACTATTCCTCCTCTTTCTTACCGAGAGTACTGACGTATTCAAGTATCTATCTTTTTATTTCTGATATCATATCCTGATTGATCCTGGAACCCTCCAAATGTTTGTATCTGGCTTCCTTTCTTCAATCCGAAAGAAACAAAAAAAAAAAACAGATGTGTTGACTGACAATGGAATGTCTTGTTTGGAATTTTCTCAAAAAGTAATAATAATCTTATAGCCAGAGACAAAGGCAGATAATATCGACTACTAAAAAAAATAACATGATGGGGCTCATTAAGGTCATTGTTGCTCTATTTTGGACGACTTGGCTAGTTGGGAGCTGTTATGGAGAATTGGGCCCTTGTGAGTATGAAATCCCTGAGAGCCAAGCAGTAGGAAAAGGAAATAAAAGTACTTATGATGATAACATGGGGGACTGAATCCGAGCTTCGTTTATGAAGATGTAGTGAGATAACATTGGAAAAAACAGTCAGTGTTGAATGAGTGTTTCCCGAATTACGCCCAAGTCAAATCGATGTACCATTCGCCGGACCAACTGGCGATCGAGACCAACACGGAGACGAAGATATACGAATACACTTCGAATGATCTGAGTGCTTCCTTCCAGTGTACCCTTGGTGTGAAGCCCCAGACCTGCCAGATCCAGAACAAGTCCTCCACGCCCATAGCCTGGTTACTAGCCGACCACAACAAACAGAACTTTGTAGCTTTTAACAATCTGGCACCCAACCGACCACAGATGGTCGAGCTTCCAAACTATGTTGGTCAGGGCGAAAACTTGGTCCTACACATAGGACACGTTATTTGATTGTTCTAAACTCATAACCAACCAGTTAGTTTGTAATCTTGGATTTTGATGTTCTGGATCTACTAGATCTGAAGATTGTATTTGTTGAGTTTTCAGTGTCTTCTGTTCCTCCCATAAATACTTTCCACCATTTAAGCTTCATACAATCAACTTGAATTAGACTAAAATGCAACATACATACTAAGTTTTTTGTAATTACAACTCTTAGTTCTAATGTTTGTTTATTCTTTTTTCTGACTCATCTTGTGATTATTAAAATTTAATTAGTATGAATTAACACCTCATATTATTTGTGACTTAGTAAACATTTTTTCTTGACTAATTTGTCTGGCTTGTCTAGAAGAGAATGAGATGCCTGTCTAGTCAATTATTTACAAGAACTTGTTTTTTCTGTCTCTTAAATTTTATTCAATTTCATTTATTCATCATTGTTTTCTCCAAACCACTGTTTGTGCTCATGTACTTAGAGCATCCACAGTTGTATCAATAAGTTGCCAGCTTGATAAGCTAACTTTATCAAGACATGACTCCCCACTTGTGCGCTTGATAGCACTTGATAGCTGTAGAATCACTAGGATTCTTGATAAGGTAACTTGTGAACAAGTTTCACAAGTCACCTCATTGTGAACCCTCCCCCCATTTGAACACCCCCAAGAGCTCCCCACTCATAAAAGCCCACCCCATGTAGTGCTCCCCTGCAACTTGAGTTATTGACTTGAGTTGCAGAGGAGCATGAGTATGGAACCAGCTCAATAACCTAGCAATAGGGCCTATCAAGCCGTGCGTGGACACTCTTGACAAAATAACTGTTGAGCTCCATAAGCACTCCACAGTTGTCAAAAATTTATCAACACAATTGTGGATGCTCTTAGACTATTTAAACCATAGACTAGTCATAGTAATTTAACCATCAGTTCTCCTCATTATAAACCAGTCCCCAATATTGAGTCATCCCCAGAGTCTGTTAAAAAAACATCTCCCTCTTTTCTTCTTTAATTTCAACAGTAATGTTGGTCATTTTGATTACCAGCCACATTCTTGCTCTTGATCATATGATTAAATAATTATCATCATCTTAATCTTGACTATCTTGGTCATTAATCCCCGTCAAACCTGTAAGTACAAGTCAGCATACATAATTGAGAATTTTAGTATGTATAAATTTAAATACATGTAGTACTGCATACACAGAGAGGTTGAAGAAACAGATAAGCTAAATGAAAACAACTCTAAAACAAAGAAACAACAACCTTCCTGCTAGTGCTTGATAGATTGATTTGTTCATGAATGCTTTTCATCACCAAAATTAATATATAAAAAAAAAGTCCACAAACTTATTTAGTTCCCATATAAGAAACAGCCCCCCCAAGAATAGTCCAGAGTATTATACATGTATATATAATAATGCAAAAAAAACCAAAAAAAAAACCATGTGAACAAAAATACAGATATAACTATCACAGCCTAAACAAGAAATCATGAACAATGCCAGTGGAACACGCACATACGCACATAAACACACACCTATGTGTGTGTGTGCGTGGTGTGGGGATGTGTTGAAAGAGAGAAGAAAACAAGAACAAGTATCTGATATAAAAGAGCAGTGTATGTATCCAAGAAAACAAGGAGTCAGTGAGCGAGGGGAACGAGGGTGATAGTAGCCTGAAGAGAACGGAAGAGAAGATGCAGAAGATAGGAAGGGCGTGGGAGTTAGTAGACGGGTTTAGCGGCGAGATGGTTGAAAGAGTTGAGGCCGTAATAGGAGGGATGAAGGAGATGGGGATGATGATGATGGTCGAGAGGATAATACGGATGGTCGAGAGGATGGTGGGAGGATGCGGTGGTAGAGGAGGAGGAGGTGGAGGCCGAGGCCGAGGGGGGCCGAGTGAGTCGAGTGAGGGGGAGAGCAGCGGTCGAAGAGGATGGAGTGCGGAGATGGTTTGGACGGAGGTAGGGGTCCGAGAATGAGTGGTTATGGTGGGAGTGAGCAAGAATGGAAGTGCGCGAGGGAGTGAGACGAGGAGCGAGAGGGAAGCCGGATGTATCGTCGGTCCGGACGGGAGATGGACGGGTGTAAAGTGCTGGCGGTGGTCTGGATGCAGAAGGATCGGTTCGGCGCTCAAGGGGCTGGTGGATACTGGGTGCCCGGGCGACCGCTGAGGGCGTTTGGTGGTGGTTATGGTGATGGTGGTAGTAGCCATCCTGAATGCCACAGGACTGAAGCGGACGGGAGGAGACGAGGGGTGGGGTGACGCCGCGATAGGTCGGCTGGCGAAGGTAACCGCTGGAGCCGTTTACTCGTTCACTCGAGCTCGGCGTGGTCACTCCCCGAGCGAGACTGCCCATTGGCACTCGGGCCTGACACTGGCTACCAGACAAGTCCGAGGATACTACTGATCGGCTGTCGCGAGGTTCTTGGTCATGAGAGAACCCAGCTCGTTCATGGGTTCTAAGCAAGCCAAGCTGACTCTGATGATCATCGGCATCAGCTTTCTGTCCGCGATCGAGTGTATATCTGGCCTCAAGAGAAGGGGCAGGCTGGGGTCTGGATAGAGGCAGACTCGGTTTACGGTAATCGCTGATGATAGGATCTTCTTTTCGAGACGAAAGACCGTATAAACGGTTCTGGACCAAGGAGATCTCTCCGCTAGTCCTGAGCGGGTATCCGAGCCCATCCGACAGTGGGCTTTCCGAACTACTACTCTGCTCACTATCACTTGATGAATCGTCTTGTCCGAGGTGAATATCATGGCCGTAGGGCCGATCGAGTTGGCTGGGCTCGGTTCGTCGAGGATACGAAGGATGATCTTCCCTGCGTGGATCGAGGCCCGAGACGATTGACGTCGACCGGTGCCAGCGCTCCTGACCAAGCTCTAGCGCTGGTTTTATGGGATACTTTCTGTCCTTCTCGGCCGCCAATCTACGGAGATGCTCCTTCTTCTCCTCGTCCCTCATCCTGCGTTCATGCGCGAGCTGCTGGTCGATCCGTTTCTGCTGATGCTGCTGAACGGACGATTTGGCCAAAAGGGATGATGATGAGGACGGAATCTGGCGACGTGCTTGCTGCGGTTGCGCCAAAAGAGCTTTCTCCTGTGCCACTTTCTCCATCAAGTCCTGTTCAGCTTGGAGGACATCTGCAGAGGTAATATTCTCGAGCGTAGTAACCGATCTCTTGGAGGAGCCGGTTGTTGGAGGAATGACGTGAGACTGGTAGCTGGTAATGGTTTCGCTACGCCTCAACGAGCTCGAAGTTCCTACTAGGGAGGGCTGTTGTCGATGTACGCGGAGGGATGGGGAGCAGGTGATCGGTGGATTGATGCTCGAGGCGAGGTTAGAGATTGCGGGGGTGCCATAGACGGTTTGCTTGATGCGGAGATCTGAACGAGCGTTGGAAAGGGGCGGTCTGGACAAGAGTGGGGACATCCTTTCTCGTCCTGGGGTAGTGAGTTGAGAGCTTAGGCTGGATGGCGCAGGCTGATGGGTGGTCGATGGCAGCTTGTTGTCGGGATGAAGCGGTGGTTGGGTTCGGATGGGAGTGGTAGGTTCAGAGGCATGGGTGTTGGTGGGGCGGAGTGGGGTGTTGGTGGGGCGGAGTGGGGTGCTGCTCTGGCGGAGTGGGGTGGTGCACTGACGAGCTGGGGTGGTGCTCCGACGGAGCGGGGTGGCCGGCTCATAGACCGATGCCGAGGGCTTGAGGTGAGCCGGAGCGGTGGATGGGATGGCCCGAGCGAGCACCGGAGGGAGGGTCTGCTGTCGGATAGGGGTGGTGAGCTCGGATGGGCCTTGGCGGGCGCGTGTGGGCGACTCGAGGGCTCTCTGGGGGATCCGGGGGGGTGCGGTGGCGAGAGGATCCGAGCGGAGGGTCTGCTGGCGGATGGGCGTGTGGAGGTCGAGGGTGGGCCTGCGGCTGTGGAGGAGAGTTTTGGTGGGTGAGCTGGGTTTGAGGGAGGGTGTATGGTTGGTAGCCGAGAGGGCGCTGAGGGGCCTTGAGGTACGCTGCGGGGAGGAGTGGGAGCTGGAGGTGGCTCTGGCCGAGCTAGGCTGGTCCTGCTCCGATCGATCCGCACCGATACTCTTCTCCTTCATCAGTTTCTGTAGCCGAACCGACCCTGGATGAAGTGGATGATATCAATCAAGTCAGCCCATGCTTGACGGTTGGGGTGAGTCAGCCCCGATCGATGCATCGCCTTGGCTTACAGACTCCAAACTCATCCAGATCGAGATGGCTGCGATAGTCGATGAGGACCAGAAAGACTCGCTCGTTAGTATTAATCTCCTGAACCGGTAGTCCTGCGATCTTGGACCCTAATCAGCCGAGGGCATAGAGAGATCTGTGTCAGCCAGGGTTTGTAGGACCAGCGAGAGAAAACCGAGAGAGTAGTGCTCACATGCTCGGTTGGAGTAGTTTCGATCGAGCAGATACTTGCTGGCCACCATCAGTGCCGCCACAAACATCTTCCGACCCGAGAGTACTGGATCGTTAGTGGTCGTCGTCGAAGCTGTAGCTGCAGAGATGCGTTGCCGGAGTGGTCGGCGTGCCTGATGGATGTAGAAGAGGGCCAGCTTAAGGGTGTAGGGGTTGGTTCTTGAGCGCCGGATGATTTGATGAAGGAAGCCGAGGAGATGGTCGGTATTGGCTGGGTTGAGGTGTTGGGCGGATGATGATGATGAGGACCAGATGGACTGGATGGCGATCATACTGACGAGCAGCAGTGGTGGGCTTGGCTGGTCCGGAGTGGTGTTCTCTGCTATGAGCTCCTGTGCAGCCTCGGCGTGGATGCCCATCCGTCGGTTGGATGGACTCGGCCGGAACCTCGGCCTGCTCGCCGGTCTAGTGGATGAGGATACTGATGCTAATGATGATGAAGCCAGTGGTCGAGTCATCCTGCTAGTCGATGAAACTCGATCGGCTGGTGGCCCGGTTGAGTATTAATATCCCCACAAAATTGCTGTGGAGGAGAATGATAGTCTTGATGAGATTATATAAGCAACAAATTCAACTGGACCCGTGAAAGGGATCAGTCATCCACACTGTCACCATCGGCCGACGGCAACCCCTAATATGTAAATACATATGTGTGTGTGTGTATTAACTCGACGTTCGATTACTATTTAAACATGAATTTGATATTTATCAGCCACACAGGTCATGTGTAATCAAATATGTACATATTTATTTATTTCCGTATGTACATATCAACCCAAACTCACACCAAATTGGGCTTGCTTGACAACAACTTGGGTGTTTAGATTGTGATTTGAAGAATGGTTGAACAACTTGAAAGCTGTCCAAGCTTAAAGTTGTATGTTTGTGATGCACAGTAAGATTTTAATTCTTGGTTTCTGCTGCACACAGCAGCTCATTGGGCTGCTCTTGATTTTACACATAGGCCAGAAACAAGATAAAAAAAAAGTAAAAGGCAGATTGTATAATGTCATCATTTCTGAACAGCAAACTCAATGATATGTCCAACCATTCTTCAAATGCACAATACAGTGGGTGGACAGATATATCCCATTCCAGAAGTCCAACTAACCAATTTGGAGTAAGGAGGGTTTGAGAATGGGGGTTTCAAATGACTTGATTATCATTCTTGCCATATTTCACTCTCCTGATTCTGATTATTCATTATGTTTTTTGGAGTTGTATTAAAGATATTCCAAAATTATCATTTGAAGAAAAAAACAAGTTCACAATTTTTATTTTTACTTTTGATATTCATTATTTATATGAATTCATTTGACAAACCCATCCTCAAATCCTTATTACTTCAATTTTGTTGGTTGGTCTTCTTGATTCAATAAATGAGAGATGATAAAATAGAGCAGGGGGGATTTGAACAGACTCTCAAATAAAGACTCAAATTGGGGCACCACACCAAAAATGAGGAGAGCTGATGTTGTTTGATTTCATTTACTAGGCTACTACCTATAGTCTATGTACATGTGATCAAGTTGTGTTTTAATAATATAATGAATGAGAGAATGATGATGAATAAGAGAAATTTAAGAAGAGAGGCAAAACATAAGAGTGTGATGATTTAATGAGAAACAACATGTATAATCACATATAACATCTCAGTCTAATCTAATCATTTAAGAAGCATTTTATTGTAAATGGGATTTTGGGGATGAAGAGACAGAATTCCAATACTAAATAATATTCTAGTTTATATCACTATTTATAGTACTAGGAATACAGTATTTGTATTATATTTTACAGCTAAGTCAGTCTTTAGGATACTCTGGAGTATCTCTAATGCTGAAAACCTCAGGGGTGTGAAAGGTGATATTTGGCCTGTGTATGGAGAGGAAGAGTTGATTATCACAAGAATGTAAGTTGAAAGGAGCTATCTGGGGAGTTACACTGTTATAAATCTGGCCATGGTGTTGGGGTCTTCTTACTTTGGGGTGCTCAATTAGTGGAGGAATTCCCATCATTCAGCCTGGTCCATCTAGAGGGGTGGTCTAAAATCTGTTTTTGGGCAAGAATGTATTGAAATCAAGTTTTTACCAGTGAAACAGGTTTAGAACCCTCCTAGTGGCAAGCCCTAATTTGGTTTATTATGAGAGAATCTCCAACAGACTTGATAAAATGGGATTTGCAACCCCAATTTAGAAATTCAGGCAAGTTTTTGTGGTCCAACAGACTTTCTACCTGGCTTGCCAAACACATCCCAAGTCTCCTCAAATTGCCCCAGCCCTCCATTTTTGGAAATTTTACTCCAACCCAACACTTGGCTCTCTTGCTCTGCAACTCACACCCTGTGCATACCTAAACTATGTGCTACCTCACCTACCAGCCCATTGTCCTTTCACTCAGTTGGGCCTTGCTTCCAATGACCAATCATCAATATGGTGACCGGGCATCAATGAACATGACTGGTCATCAATAGGATGACCGTGAATCAATACTATGACTGGGCATCAAGACCAATGACCAGGAATATATCATGAATGGACATCCTATTGATGAATGGGAATGAATTCCCATGGCTGGTCATCAATAGTATGACTGGGTGTTCAAGAATTTGAAGGATGACCAGGAGCTTGTCATCTTCTTGGGTGTCTCAAAGGGCAAGGTTTGATATTGCCAAAGACAAGTTGGTCCAGCCTCTGGTTGGTTCTTTGTTTCTGGCAAATCCACTGTGGACTGAGTTTGGGGTCTGTTACATGTGGTCCAGGGCCAGAACCCAGGGTCTAGGAAATCCAGCACTGCCAGCATAATTGCCTAGGATGAAGTCATCCCAGTTAAGCTGGGATGCACTCAACCAATTTAAAATTGGTTGAAATCAACTGATGAAATATAAATCCAAGGGACCCCCCTTGGTTTTATATTTCATTGGTTGAGGTCAACCTACTTTAAATTTGTTGTTTGCATTCTAATTTAACTGGGATGAACTCAACCTAGGAAATTATGCTGGCAGTGCAGGAACCGTTGGAGATGCTCTGACAGCTTCTTTGAGGCGGGTTTGAAGTTTTCACAGGCCTTTCACAAGCCTATCCACCCTTAGCGGTTAAACAGCCATTGTGAATAACCAACAAGATTTGGGAATTAGAATCACACAAGTAAGTGATGAAGCAGGAGCCTATCCTCTGTTTTTGGGTGGCTGGATAATATGTGGTGGCGCTCTATTTCAGTAGCTGCCAATTTCATAGCTGAATTCATTTATGACTGACATTTGGTGAATTGAAGCTTAATTCTTGGTGTGCTGTTGATCATGTGTGCGAAAAAGATTATTTCTTTCTTCATTTTAATGCTAAACCCATGTTTATTGCAGTTGGTAATTATACAACTGTTTTCAAGAAGACAACCTAAACTGACAAGCAGAAAATTTAGCTGCGGTACATGGTGTGCTTTGAGACAAACTATGGTGTTGTTTGATGTTAGGATAGGAACAAAGCCCTGAATTATTAAACTGAGAGTGTTCCCATGTGCAATCTCAACAAGTGATCTTCTGCTTGAATATTCTTGAAAATGTGATTTTTCAGAAAACATATGATGTGATGCTCTGTTATCAAGATAAGCCAGGTTGGAGTTTTCAAGCTTAATTAAAATACAAGCCGTGCAGCAAAGTCCATTGGCTGTGGCAATGGAACCATTGAAATTGTCCTCCAAAGGAGTAGAAACAGCTTTCTTGGCCACTTTCTTCTTTAAATTGTGTTGGCAACACTTGTTTTCTGCATAATTTGAGGTAGGAGAATGAAAACCTGGTTTGCACCACAGTTTATTTGGCTATTTGGAAACTAGGGCTGTTTTTTCCATTTTGATCAATACATGAATTATTCCAGTGGCTGAGGAAGCAGTGTTGATTTGTTTTTTGCAACATATCACAAACCATCTTGATGGTGAGAGGGTGTTTCTGCCATAGCAAGTCTTTGAGAAAGCTTTATTTTTCTGGCAGCTTACCAACAATACTTGAGGCAAATATGGATTCTTTGATGACTGCACCTACAGGCTCCCTAATAGAAAATCCAACAGAGGCAAGGTGACAAAGATGATTGTGAAGTTCCAGAAGAAAACTTTCAAGTTTGTTTTGATATCTGAAGATATTATACTCATGATAGACCTTTGAATGATTTTTTCTATCCATTGATTGATAGTGATCAGTCAGGAACTTCCAAGTCACCACCAGGTTTTCTTTTTCCAGAGGAGGCTGGCTAGCCTTAAGAAAATTAAAATTTTCATCACCCAAGAATTATATGAATATTCCCACATTTTTGGTGTGATCTATCTTTTATGTGATTAGATCAGTGTCCCCTTTGGGTGGTTAGTTGGTTTGAAGAACTTAAAAAGCCCATGTTGCATACAGTAACCTCTGATTTTTTGTTCCCAATATTCAAAGGTGGTTGTAGCTAGTGATGGTATTCCAGAGAGTTTGCTGTACAAAATTTTTGCAAGAAATTGATTTGATGATGTTAAAAGTAACAACAAATTTTGCAGACATTAGCATAATTTGATTGTCTTAAGCAGGATTTGAACCAGCAAACTTAGCTTAAAGCTAAGGCACTATACTAGAAGTTCTGCGTTTACCAACAGAGCATCTACCAATTTCCTGTTGCATCAGCCTGCTGCACCACCCGCCTCTGCAGACAAGTTTCAAATCTTGGGCCCACATCCTTCTGCAACAGCTGCAGGAAAAAACTGAAATGTGTGCAATAGCTGAACCCATGCTGAGGGCCACCTGACCTCTTGACATTCATCAGATCAACCATTTGGATTTGCCAAGCACAACAAAAACCAGAAATTGACTTTGTTTTTCTCTGCTAGCCTGCAGAAAATCAGTCAGAAACCCTTGGGAACCATGTTTTTAGACTCTAAAGGCAGACATCCTCTTCAAGAACCACTCAAGACAGCTGGTTGTATTGACTGCCAATCTGCCTTCATCATCAAGATCCTGGGTACTCAACTCATGAACAACTTGCTGCATTTACTCCTCCCAGAAGTCGAACTACCAGAATCACATGTAGACCTCATCAACCTTCTCTAAACAATCTCAACCAATTTCTTGATGAATCTGTGCCAATGTTTGGTTTTCAGCAAGAATCTTGGTTATGATTTGGGTGGTCAGGAGATTTGCAGAAAACATCTTTATTCCTGAAACAAAGCCAAGCATTGCTTGTTGGATATTCAGAGGCCCGTTGAATTTTAGTCTGACTGTGAAACCACCAAGAATGAAGAGACCAATAACAAAGAGGAAGAATCTGCTTCTATAACTAACTCTTCTGAATCTGACAAATTTTATATGTATGAAAAAAACAACCAACTTATTTGTAAGTATTTCTCTATCATCCTAAAAATTTATTGGACACAGTAAAGTTGACCCAATTGCTGATTCTGTTTTGCCATTGAAAGATTTTATCTACATGTTCTGGTCTTCTGCAGTGCCTATATACTAGGTAAAAAATTACAACAATTGTAAAAATTGAGAGCAAGGCCAACTGGTGCCTGCAGGAAATTGGACATGACTGGTTCTTTAGGCAACCAAAATTTTTGATGATTTTGGCCATTCTCTTGGATGTATTATTCCTTCATCTGGTTATCTAATTGTTTCATGAACTTCCCTACATTTGCTGAGCAATAAGGTAGTGTCTTGATCTTCCAGTATTCCTCATTCATCATCATCACTGTGGGCGCAAACTGGTAAGTTAGATTTCTTGCAGAACTTGTTTGTTCTTGCAAATAGCACTTGATTGTCTTGGAGCTGATACCGCATGGCATTTATCAGAAACTTTACATTCCAAGAAAATGAGAAAACTTACACACTCTTGAGATTCTTTTGGTGGGTTTTTTCTCAGAATCCTTTAGGAACGTTCCACTATCCTTCTTTTCTTTGTTGTAGTTGTTGAAAACAATGAAGTGAACATAGTGATTGTATGCTCAGACAAGTAAATCAGTTGTGTTTATCATCTTTGGATTGATGTTGAAATGCTTGTATGCATTGGGAACAGCCATTTCTTGAAACATAGTAATGGCAGCAATTTGAGAAGCTGAGTTTTACAGAGATGATGCGTCCTTGTCAAGGTTTGGGAGCCAAAATTGCATTCCAAGCCAGTTTAAAAGTCCACAGGCATACTGAATGTGGTTGTTGGGAATGTGAATGGTTGATTGGTCAATTTTGAACTGGCCAGATTAGCCTTTGGCATTTTTTAAACATAGAACCTTGCTGGAGTTGATGATAATAGGGCTCTGAGTTGAAGAAACAGCTTGTTGGACTTGTTTGTCATTTGAAAACCAGTTGTAGAATTCCTGGAGATTACACAATTCCAGGGCCTTTGGGACTGAAAATTGTGTGAGAAGATCCCAGAGGATTTTTATGTATGTAAACATGGCATTCTATCAATGGAAAAAAAATCAGCCTCCTTGAATTGTGAGGCTAAAAAAAAGTGAGATGTACCTTTGTTGTGGTGAATTCAGGGGGGAAATCTCCATTTTGCATCTGTTGAGGATGTTGTCTTGGAAATGGTACTTTATATTTGGAATTTCTTTCTCTGACGGACTTGAGAGTTCCCTTTTTCTTGTGCTTTGGTGTAATTTTTGCACTTGCTGGCAGGGCAGAAGCAGCTCAATTGACTCTGTGAGGGGTAGAAACCGGCGGGGCCTTTTATATAGTAAGAATGTACATGTTTTTGTTTGTTTGTGAACAACATGCTTTGGTAGTGTTGTAAATTATTCAAACAAACAAGTCTATCTGATTTTCAGAGTGTATCCTTATAAACTTTCACAAAATGTTTTGAGAATTTCAAAGTGTATGGTGGTGCAAAAGAAGCAAACCTGGGGTACAATGAAATTTACGCAGACTAGAGTGAACCAAATATGACTAACAAACAGAAATGATTAAAAAAAATGAATCCAAGGATTTCAGATCAAGAAAATGCAGGAAGAGAGCAAGACTTCAAGCTTCAAGAATCCTATATAAGACCAAAGAACAAAACCGGAAAATAATCATGTTCATGAATAACGAGGAAAATTTGTATTGATGGAGATTAGTTCAAAATTGAAAATGCTGCCCCTTTCCCCCAAATAATAACAACGATATTTTTGTCCATACACAATTTAAAGTGTGAGATTTACTAATTTTCTGTGTGTTTATAGGTCCAATGAAGGAGATAATAATGCAATTACCGAGTAGTTGTGGTTTGGGAAGCAAGTTATACAGAGCTGCTCCTACATGGTTGTCATCTACGGTTCAAGTAAAGTGAGAGATCGGGATGGATGGATGCGCAGAGTTGGATAAAGAAAACTGAAGTCCACTGTACCATAATATTAAAAGAGTTCTGGAAAAATAATTAAACTAACTAGGAATTTCTTGAGGGACTTAAACGGGATGGAAAGCAAAAGGGAGGACAGGTCACAATAAACTTAAACTTATCCAAGAAAAAAATAATTAAAGGAAACCAAGTTAGTAAGATAATTTTGAAAAAAAGTCGGGGAAATAAACGGAAATAATTCCGTGTCGATGCGAATACATTCAAAAGAGAACAGAAAAAAACAACTCAACTCGAAATCGTATGCCTTGCAAGAAGTGTCTGGATCACTAGGCTCGCAGATCTCTCTATTATACAGTCGGGACCATTCCAATGACAATCGAAACATATAGGCGGCCTATATAGATGCACAAACCAGACAGGAAATAAGTTAGAACTGGTAGAGTGAGTACACCCACCCACCCACAAAAATATATATATTTAGGGATTGACGCGACCGCCGACGAACCATGTCTTGTTTTCGCCAGTATCGCTTACTATAGTCCTTGCCGTTCTGGGCTATTTGTTTAGCCACATGGTCGTGTGTTTTGAGGAAATGGATGATGTCATGTAAACTGAGTTTATTATTTATTCATTTTTTTGGACAAGCAAATGCAGACGAGTCAGTAATCTTATGCACAATCAATTGAGGAGGGGTCTTTGACTGGATGGAACGGGTGAAAACTCACTCAGAGTAGTCCGTCTTGACGGGCACGTAATGATACCAGGGTCTGCAAGATGTTAACTGACACAGTTAGGAAGCTTTTGGCTTATGTAGGCAAAAGTGGTCATGTGGCACTCAACTGAATCCTATCCGCATACCATTCAGGAAAAATCGTGTTCTGAGAAGTGGTCAGAGCCAATTGATGGATACATTAATTCAAAGTGAAGGAATCAACTGAGGTTTTATGCTGCAAGATTATAATATTTAGAAGGGCCGTTACTGACTTTGATGACCACTCGATTTGAGGAAAGCAGTTTATGGAATCGACCACTCCATCCGTTACCATCGACTGACGGAAAAAAAAAAACAATTCATGTTAGAGAAAAATAAGTAGTCTATAGATCGAGCCAAGCTGAGACCACACAAAAGGGAAGAAACAAACCATCAAGGGCATATTTGTACAAATTGGCCTGCTCGTCGCCGACCCAATCCTCAAAGTTGATCATTTCCTTGAGTTCCTGACAGGCGGGAGGCTCGCACTGGATAGGTTCACCGACGAACTCGATGTCGAACCACTCTGGGTTCACCCTTGCTAGGTCGACTTGGGTCCCATCGATTAACTGCTTGCGCTCCTTGATTCCTCGGGTCAATTGGTGTAACCTCAATCGATGCGAGTCTTTCCAGCTTGGGTTCTCGTTACTGTGAAGAGTCTTTTGTTTTTGTGATTTTTGTTTGTTTGTTTGTTCGATGGTAAGATAAGAATTGCGATTTTGTTAGCTCTATCATTTCTTTTGTATAACTCAAGCTCATATACCTACTTACACCTATAATTCCACACACAAAAATTGGTGTTTTCAAGTCAGAGAAGAGAGCGTAAAAAATCAGAGATTACATTATTCATATTTTTCATCTGATTTGGTTTGTCTCAATCTTCTGTTAGTCACAAACCCGTGGTAGAACCTCTCCAGAAAGCTCTCCCAATCCTACGAGGGTCATTCCAGTCATAAACATCGCCCTATTACGAATGGGGAGGCCAAAATATATAGTTAAAAACAATGAGTGTCAAAAGTAGCAGACCAAGTTTTGATAAAAAAAAAGGAAGGTTTAAGGTAAGGGACGAACATAAGTAGTCTGATACTGTTCCAAAGGAGTGACGCGTATGTCAGAATCGAGGAAGGTTTTTGAGAAAGAGAAGAGGGGGGTGATCGGTTGGAAGGGGGTATTATGACGATTGACCAGCGAGCCATGGATCGGGACCTGCTCGAGACTTGAGCAGATGTCCATCGATTTCAGGTGGTCGAAGACGACGCTACTGTAGCCCTTCCCTAGACTTCGAGGAGAGCTGTCCGGTGGACAATCGTCGTAGGATGAATGGGTTTCTGAGAGCTGGAAATCTTCTTCTTCTTGAATGACTGCATTTTGTTTTTTTTGCATAGATATATTTTGGTTGAAAAGTAAACCCTGTCAGATATTTCTGGTATCTTGACTCAAGCAGAGAGTGAGGTGTGGGCTCGACTGACATTGGTTGGCTTTGGCGAGCTCCAGAAGCCTGGCCCTTTCCCTCCAGGTGGTCTTGATTTCGGCTTGGTCGTCGGCTCCAATGACCATCATGAAAGGCTCGACGGCCTTCCGGCTATATCTCTGGTAACTTTCCATGAGGGTCGAGAGGTCCTGGGCCCTAGTAGAATTGCCAAAGGCCCCCGTCCGGTTGACATTGCCTTGCGAGTCTACTTCGAAAATAAGCCTTCGATCATTGTTTTTTGTCTTTAGCTGATGGACAAGTTTCCTCAGTCTTGAGGGCTTACTAGATATCGTGAAGTGGTAGAGGAACGAAATAAAAAGAAAATGTTGACTGTCAATTCTTGTTTCGATGAGCACTTGGATTTTGAACTGATATTACATTGCCCAGAATGGCTCCAGATCTTTTGAAATTTGGTCGTATTCATCGACCAAGCCGACCTGATTATCAACCGCGAATTGCCACCATCTCTCGAAGCCCTTGGGAGGCAGTCTTTGATGGTTACGCCTCTGATACTCCTGGACGGCCATTGCCAAGGTTTTACTCTGTCTGTGGAGAACTCGGTCCCATTCAATCTGAGCGTTACTGATCAGGCTTTCAATGGGATGCTTGATCTTGGTGTTATTGCGGATCGGAGTTGCAAATACGAGTAGGCCGTTGTCGGTGTTGAAGAAGATTGGCTGGGGAGGTCGTCTAAAGGCAGGCGTGCAGGACCTTTCCCGGATCTTGATAAACGGGAGGTAGACGAGTAGGCCGAGCGTGCTCAGAAATATCAAGCATGTCAAAAGAGTGTGAGGGCGGGGTGGGATGATGAGATGATGACGGGGCATTATTGGTGATAGATTTTTGAGGGCAGGGGGTTGGAAAGCCCAATCAGCAGATCTCCGAGTTCAGAGTGATGCTTTGTGGACTACACTGGAGGGCTGGATCGATGGGAGGCACAGAGAAGAGGAGGCAAGGATGGATGTAAAACGAGTATCAGCAAGAGTTCAGCATAGCCTGAGGCAGCCGGCCTGCAGTCCGCCACCCAGCATAAGAGTGAAAACAAGTCGCTTGCAGGGAAACAGTGGTCGGCAATGGTAAGGCCTTGAAGTTGGCCCTAGTTGGCAGACCGATGGATACCATTGTTGTCGTGGGTTTCCCCGGAATTGGGAGTATCCTTGTCTCCTGGTGGCTGGACCATGGATGTTTCATGTTTGGTGCAAGCCCCATTGTTTCCTATTATGGTCGTCACAACACTCAGACTAGCGTAGATTATACCACCTGGAGGACAACCGAACCATCCCGAGAAGTAAGACTCGGCTGTCCTTGGCTGATAACTCTGGGCGATCTGATGGACATCACTCAAACACCACCACATCCCCCTCCCTGTTGCTAACAGTGATCCTGCTTCTCGAGCGAGAGGCCAGTCGAATCTGCTGAGCTCAGTCATCTTGGAGAACCTGGGCAGTATACCCTGGTCTCGACCGGTACACGGTTAACTTATTGAGCCTACAGCCAGTACTCCTTAATCCGAACCTTCTCTATGGACCCTAATGATAAATCGTCGATTGATGCCGCATGGGCCCTTGCAACATCCCTTCTGAACCGCCCTTGTCATTGTGGTATGGGAGGCCATTGATCAGTCAGACTTAGAGCATCCACCCTCGTCTCGCTAACTTTTCCGCAACTGCGGAGAGGTTAGCGAGTGCGATGGTTACCCTACCGAGAAACCACGCCCTCGTGACTCGGTAGGGGGGCTCTGCAGCTGGCTAACCGAGCGTCCCCACCCTCGGGGACTCTCCAAGTCGGTCGGTAAGCGGGGCTGTAGGGGGGGATCGAGGATGGCATCGTGGGAAAGGAGGGATCTTACCTTACCGAGCTCGTTAGAGGTCTCTAAATTTAGAGACCTCTAACGAGAATCTTAAAGATTCCTCAGTTAACGAGGCCTAAAGAGGCCACGAGGGTGGTGCGCGGGGGCTTCGTCTCTGTAAAGTTGGCTTACCGAGCCACTTTACAGAGACGAGGGTGGATGCTCTTATAGCATGTGAGATGAAGGTACCCAAAGTCTTTCACCATGTCGGATATTGAGGCAAAGCACGGCGCTGCGGACTAACTTAGAGCTTGTTGATGAGACTGTCAAACCTAACGTAGATGTATTTAGTCCAACCGTTTTAGTATCAGTTGTTTCTTCATTCATCTCATTACTTTGTCAATCTCACTCAATCTCAACCACCTCTCATTCATCGGCCCGCAGGTATGCCTCAAGTCTCTTCACTCATTGTTTTGTCTCAACTTCTCATCACCTTACTTCACTCTATCTTCAGGTGTGCCTCCACCAGCTCCAGTGTCTGATTCGCCGTGTTACTCACAGAACACATCTCTCTGCTTAAGGTTAGTATTGTCATTATCATGATTGTTGGTTTCCTCATTCATCTCATTACTTTGTCAATCTCACTCAATCTCAACCACCTCTCATTCATCGGCCCGCAGGTGTGCCTCCACCAGCTCCAGTGTCTGATTCGCCGTGTTACTCACAGAACACATCTCTCTGCTTAAGGTGTGCCTCCACCAGCTCCAGTGTCTGATTCGCCGTGTTACTCACAGAACACATCTCTCTGCTTAAGTGTTTCGAGCCCCTGGCACTTTGTCCTTTAGGTTATGAGCCCAGAAGCGTAAAGGGTTCCAACACGTAAAATCTCACTCAACATCCTTCATTCACTATGTCAGATCACAAATCTGTCCTCCAATCACTCGACAATGTCCCATTCTCAACCTGGAAAGGACAGATGAAGGGATACCTCCGCATTCAGGGTCTTAAAGTTTACATTGACTCGGAAGTTGCTAAGCCTACCGAGAATGCTGAGTTAACCATCTACAACAAGGAGATGGACAAAACCGCCGGTATTCTTGCCCTCTATCTTGGACAACGCTATAGAACTCAATTCATCACGACCAATAACGAGAACGATCCAAGAGCCATATGGGTCGCCATTGAGGAGCACTTTGAGTCCAAAACAGGCGACAATCAAGCCAAGGTTGTTCAGGAATTCTTTTCAATCTTGTTCAAAGGCAACGACATCGCTGGCTTTCTCACAGACCTCAACCGACACCTAAGCTCCATTGCTGCTGTAGGAATCGAGATCATCAAAACACCCAAGTTCACCCTTCATGAGACTTTCATCTCTGAATTCTTACTGTCACGTGTACCCCCTTCCTTGAATCTCTGTGACATACTCATCATAAAGCGTCCTCTTTCAATCCAAATATTCAAAGACCTCCTTGAGGGAAAAAGACGCGATATGAACCCAAGCACCTCATTCACTTCGCCTCCTGCCATCAAGCAAGAATCAGCACTTGCTGCCGCAGGAAAAACCAATAACTGGCCAGTCTGCGCACCTGGAAAACACAACCCCGCCACCAAGCACTCCGAAGCCGAATGTATGCAACTTCGAAAAAAGAAGACACCCACTGCCAAAGCAGCCACCATTCATCAACCTGCTAGCGATGAAGACACCCATCATGACGGCTCTTCAATCAGCACGACTAGCAGCGGTCTCCTATGTATTCGACAAGCTCTTGCTGCGGTGAAATCCTCTGAAGTGTGTTTCCTCGACAGCAGCGCCAGTCATCATATGTTCAGCGACAAATCCAAGTTCACTGATTACCAATCAAGAGTAACTCAAATTGCTCTGGCCTATGGCAATCAGCTTGAATCCATTGGGGAAGGCTTTGTTTGTTTGATTGCGAATGACGGAACCAAACTCAAACTCAAGGCACTTCATGTTCCAGGATTAGCAGGTACTCTAATCAGTTTTGGACGACTATTTGAGTGTGGATGCAACGTGGCAAGAACAGGACCAAAGTCCTTCGATCTTGTCAGAAATCAATCTGTCATTCTCTCCGCGGCTGTCATCGGAGGCGTTTGCAACATCTGCCTTGCTCCAGGTTCCCATCAAGGTCAGTCCAAAATCGGCACGGCCAACGTTGCAACTTCCACTGACATCAATTCTCTTCACAGATCAGCAGGACATCCAAGCCTCAAGGCTCTAAAAAGGATGTTCCCAGGCATCAAAACATCAAAAATCAACTGCAAAGCCTGTTCATTGTCCAAATCTCATCGCCTCCGCTTTCCTGGATCTCTTCCCGAAGCCACCCTACCGCTAGAATACGTGTACATGGATCTAAGCGGAAGGATTAACCCAACCTCATTCGGGGGAAAAGAGTACTACTTCAAGATTACAGACTACTATACTCGCTATCGTCACGTATACTTATTGTCAAAAAAATCCAAAACCTTTTCTTTCTTTATGCAATACTACAATGAAGTAAAAAATTATCACTCCACAAAAATTAAAACCGTTATCTTTGACGGTGGAGGAGAATTCAATTCCAATGAGTTTCTTGACTTCTTGAAAAGCAAAGGGGTCACTGTACAAGTCACGGCGCCGTACACTCCTCAACAAAACTCTGTGGCCGAACGAGGAAATCGTTCAACCTCTGAAAAAGCTAGATGCATGCTCAAACAAGCTCATCTTCCATCCGAATACTGGGCGGAAGCTGTGTCCACTGCGATCCTACTCGAGAATATCACTCCAATGAGAAAACTGAAGTGGGATACACCGTTCAATCGCTGGTTTGGTAAACCTTTTGACGTCACTCGTATTAAGCCTTTTGGCTGTCAGGCCTTTGTCAACATTCCCAAGCAACTCCGCGAGGGCAAGTTTGGTGACACAGCTAAGAAAGGTATTCTACTTGGCTATCAGCTGGGGGCGCATAACTGGCGCGTCCTCCTCCCAGGAGGAAAGGTGGAGCGCTGTCATGATGTAACATTCGTTGAGACAGACTTCCCAGGAGTCTCCACTTTTTCTCCAGCAGACCCCTCCCATCAATTTGATCCCCTAACTCCGCTCGAGTTCGATGAAATAATTGAAGATCAAACATCCCAACCCAAGAACTCCCCTGCGTCGATGATTGAAGTCCTTAACTGGAGATCAACTGAAGATGAACTCGATCTTGATGCACCGGTGATCGACATAAACTCTTTCTTTGACAACTCTACTCACCACGACACAACTCCAGGGTCACTTCATACTCCCCAGACTCTACCACCTACACGTCCTACTCTTCAGCCTGATTCAATCCCATCGAATCAACATGGACCAAAGCCGGGGTACAGCATTGTTCTCACCAATGATGTTGCTCCCAAAAACATCAGCTCTCAAATCGATCCATCTCATATCCTCCACACTAAACGCAGAGCCAATCTTGCCATGGCACTCTCTGCATCAGATATACCTTGTACGCATCGAGAGGCTATGCTTTCCTCGGAAGCATCATCGTGGACCAAGGCTGTCGAATCGGAGCTCGAAGCAATGAAAGATCAGAAAGTTTGGTCCATAGAGTTGATTCCAGGTAGCGAATCACTTCTTGGCACCGTCTGGGTTTTCCGTAAAAAGAAGGACTCAGAAGGTTTAGTCGTCAAGTTCAAAGCACGACTATGCGCACAAGGTTCACAACAAAAGGAGGGCTTTGGATTCACCTACGCTCCAACGGGACGATCAACTAGTCTTCAGGCAGCACTGATCGTCGGTCTCTCGCGTGGTTATGACATAAACCAGATGGACGCTAAAAATGTGTTTCTGGACGGCAACCTACAAGAATCTATCCACCTAAGGCCACCACCTGGCCTCAAAGTCCCTAAAGGCTACTGCTTGAAACTTCATAAGGCCATCTACGGTCTCAAGCAGGCGCCTAGGGTATGGTACGCCGAGCTAAAACAGTTTTTTGAATCCATCAAATTTCATCCCAGCCCAGCGGATCCTTGTCTATTCGTCTCTCAAATTGATGGCTGGGAGTGCTTCGTCCACATGTACGTCGACGACATGATCATCATCAGCCACGACGTTTCTCAATTCAAAAAGTTGATCTCATCTCGCTTTTGAATGGAAGATCTAGGGGAAGCGCATCACATCCTAGGCATCAAATTAACCCGAACATCCAAAACAAAGATTTTATTGAATCAAGACGTATACACACAATCGATCCTTGATAATTACAACATGAACGACTGTCGCACCACATCTACACCCATGGTGGCAAACTCAAGACTTGTCAAATGCTCGGATCAAGATCACCAAGCATTCTTACAACTCAATATCAACTATCGGGAAGCTCTCGGTCTATTAAATTACCTATCTGTCTCGACTCGCCCCGATATCTCCTTCACCTTCTCTCAACTATCACAACACCTAGAGAAGCCTGGAATCACTCACTGGCGTGCAGTAATCCATCTTCTTCGTTACCTGGCAGGAACAAAACATCACAGCATTGCTCTTGATGGATCAGGAGATCTGAACAACGTCTCAGTTTACACTGACGCTGAATTTGCAAACTGTGTTGACGATTGCCGCTCCTACTCAGGCTATGTCACATTGATCGGTGGCAATCTTCTCTCCTGGCGGTCTAAAAAACAACAAACGGTATCTACATCCACAACTGAAGCAGAGTACTGAGCCATGTTTGAAGGCGTACAAGAAGCAGTATGGCTAAAATATCTTTTCTCAAGTCTATCAATTCCATTCAACAACAAATTCAAAATTTTAGTCGACAATCAAAGCGCTATCGCCTTAGCCACAAATCCAATATTCCAACAACGATCAAAACATATAGACATACTCTATCACTGGTTACGCAAAGTTCATGACACTGGGTTAATTCACATCACCTACATTCCAACTCAGAAGATGAAAGCAAACATGTGCACAAAGGCACTAGCAAGACAGAAGCATCAACAAGTCATTTCCGACCTCAAGATCATTCGGCAATGAGACAGGGGGGGTATTGAGGCAAAGCACGGCGCTGCGGACTAACTTAGAGCTTGTTGATGAGACTGTCAAACCTAACGTAGATGTATTTAGTCCAACCGTTTTAGTATCAGTTGTTTCTTCATTCATCTCATTACTTTGTCAATCTCACTCAATCTCAACCACCTCTCATTCATCGGCCCGCAGGTATGCCTCAAGTCTCTTCACTCATTGTTTTGTCTCAACTTCTCATCACCTTACTTCACTCTATCTTCAGGTGTGCCTCCACCAGCTCCAGTGTCTGATTCGCCGTGTTACTCACAGAACACATCTCTCTGCTTAAGGTTAGTATTGTCATTATCATGATTGTTGGTTTCCTCATTCATCTCATTACTTTGTCAATCTCACTCAATCTCAACCACCTCTCATTCATCGGCCCGCAGGTGTGCCTCCACCAGCTCCAGTGTCTGATTCGCCGTGTTACTCACAGAACACATCTCTCTGCTTAAGGTGTGCCTCCACCAGCTCCAGTGTCTGATTCGCCGTGTGACTCACAGAACACATCTCTCTGCTTAAGTGTTTCGAGCCCCTGGCACTTTGTCCTTTATCGGAGCCTGTTCCGCTGAGTCCAATTTTCGAAACATATAGACAATTACGATTTCTAACATCCCCTAATTCCCTCTGATCCACCCTCTGTCTTTGAGGGTTATTCTGACAAGCGTCCTATTTGATCTTTGATGGTATCAATCAACTTAACAATAGCCTGGTCCATGATGGAACATGGACTCAGAAGAAGGAAAAGAATGTGTGTATTTCATGTGTATCAACGAGAGACTAGTTTATATACATGAATCTGATAGAGCTAAAAGGGGGCCTAAGCGAGACCCTAGCGTAACCCACTTTTGGGTTACAACACTCCCCCCCTCGCCTAGGCACCATGCATGATCTTCTCTTTGAAGTGCTCGAAAAGATCCCTGCTCAGTGCTTTGGTGAAAATGTCAGCTAGTTGTTCTTTTGTTGGTACCCACAGAAGTTCCGTCTTTTTCTCATACAATGCTTGGTTAGTTAGATAAAATTCCCTTTTGACGTGTCTTACTCTTTTGTTGGCCGAGTCATCAACAGATACTCGGATTGCGCTTTGGTTGTCGCAGTGAATAATGCCAGTGAATTGTTGCTTGAGTATATCAGTAAGTAGATGATGCACCCATATCACTTGTTGTGTTCCTATTCCAAGTGCCATGTATTCCGCCTGGCATGTAGAGGCAGCTATTGTTGCAAAACGTCTAGATGTCCATAGGATGGGACATCCAAAAAAGGATACAAGAATCCCATAAGTCGGCTTGGCCATTTCCCCGCCCCATGACGCGTCGCTAAAACACTTGAGGGGTTTAGGATCAGAATTAGGAAATAGGTTGAGGTAATCGTCACGGGATCCTGCTAGATATGCTACAAGGTAGCGTAAACCTTTCCAGTGCTGTATCCCGGGACAAGCTGAGAATCTCACAAGCAGATTGACAGAGAAAGCAATATCTGGCCTAGTTGCGACTGCTAGATAGTTGATGGCACCTATGATGGAGAGATATTCAGCAGTTTTGTTTGGATCTCCATGGGGGTCAGTAGTCAGTTCAATCGAGGTAGGAAGTGGGGTTTTTGTAGTGAAAACACCATCCCAGTGGTTCTCAAGGATAGAGTTGATTAGCTTGGGTTGCCAAAGCTGAAATCCTTGTGCGCACCGCTTTATCTCGAGCCCAACAATTGATTCAAGACCTTCCGACCACTTAACCTTCAGAAGACCTTTCAAGTCTTTTTCCAACCGTTGTAACAGGGCATCAGATGAGCCTGTTACGATGCCGTCATCGACGTGGATCCAAATGATGCCATGATCATCACTCCTCTTGACTGTATATAGGCTGTTATCGTCCTGACTAGCCTCAAAACCAAGCTCTTGGAGTACACCCTTCAGGTGTAGCCACCAGCAGCGCGCAGCCTGCTTGGTACCATAAAGCGCTTTGTGGAGTAGCATTGCTTCGCCTGGACTTACCGATAAACCTTCGGGGGCTTTGACCCACACTTCCTTGTCTATTGGCGCATTGAGGTAAGCTGCAACGAAATCAAAAGAATATACTGCCCAATTAAACCTTGCAAGTGTCAGAACCAGTCGCATTGACACAAAGGTCGCTGTTGGCGCAAAAGTAGCCAGATAGTCAAGTCCCATTACTTGGGTAAATCCCTTCGCCACGTACCTGGCCTTGAAACGAACCGTATTGCCTGCATCGTCGGTCTTCTCTGCAAAAACCCACCTGCCCTATAAAGGCTTGCGGTTGGCTGGGACTTCTCTTATTGACCACACATTCATCACGTTCAGATTCCGTAGTTCTTCATCAATTGCTTCTTTCCAATTTGGCCATTCCGTCGATCGTTGCGCTTGTTTGAACATCTTGGGTATCGTCGTCGCAAAAAAGGAACAGTCTAAAAGTAATTGGTCAATCTGTAACTCTTGTTGATCAAAAATAATGTTGTCTTTAAAATTCCCAAGCTCCATTAGATTAATTATGTACGACACATCTGACTTCCTCACCGGTGGTGACATAGGTGTTGGGTCTTGGGTACTTGGTTTTCCATCATCAGGAACAATACTTGTTTGGCCTTCATCCTGCTGCGAGCTGGATACTTTTACCTGTTTAGGTGGTTTGTCTGCCCAGTCAACGAGTGCAGATGCAATCAGACGATTCGTATCTTTGATGATGAAAACCCATCCTTTGCTATCGTCGCAATGTGCTACTACGCGGCCTTCTAGTGCTTGTTTGTCTAACTTCTTCCGTTGTTCACCGGGCACGTGGAGAAAAGCCCGCTCACCAAAAATCCTTGATCTGTCGCATCCAGGTTTGAAACCTTTGAAAGCTTCAAACGGGGTTAGTGCACCGCTTTGTTTGTTGGGCAAGACATTTAGGATGTCGCACGCCCAGATGAAAGCAAATCCCCAAAAAACTTTGCCCATGCCACTATCAATCAGTATAGTGCGGCCCATATCTGCCAGCGTTCTATTGAATCGCTCAATCACACCGTTTTGGTAATGGTGATAGGGAAGGGACCGTTCGGTCTTGAGACCTCGCTGCCGGAAGAAATTTTCCAGCGTATCGCTGGAAAACTCACCTCCATTGTCAGTTCGTACAATCTTGACTTGGTATCCCGTTTGCCTTTCCCACCGGTTTATCGTATCTGTCAGCAACGCGCCTGCTTGATCTTTCTGCGACAGGACTTTTGCCTCGCTAAAACCTGTGGCAATGTCTCTTATGGTCAGCAGAAATCTCCCTTTGTTGAAAGTATTGACCTCAAAAGGTCCCACTATATCAGCTGTGATTACGTCAAGTTTTTTTATATCACGGTCGCTACTGTTGAGACGCTGTTTGTTAATACTCTTGCTCCTGGCACAGATACCACACTTAATATCACCTTTTGGTATCGTTGAGGGTAAGTATTTGCACAGTCTCTCCTGGACTACCTGTTGGATTTTTTGCATGCTGGCATGACCAAAAAGTCAATGGTAATAAAGAATGACCTTGTCGTCGTTAGTTAAATCGTTAGTCTCAAAATTCTCAGTTGCGGGCATGATATCATTCAGGGGAGTTGTAAAAATCTCTTTTCTCATTTTTACACGTGCGTCAGTAGTCACAGGACAAAAAGTTGGCTTTGGCAGACAAGTATTATTTTGGCGGACCACGGAGGTTCGTGGAGTGGAAAGATGATTGTTTACAGGTGAGGAACACTTGGGACAAGGAAAAATCCAACGATTTTGGGATGGAATGAAAGGACATCGGAACACAAGGACATTATCTTTATTATAGATGTTAAAGTTGTCCTGTGCAATGTCGTATGCAAAGTAGGCATCAGCTTTGCGTAGGGCAGCAAGTGATATGAGGGTAGACCTTGCCAGCTCACAGTATAGCACGCCATGTATCGTGACATTCTGGTTGTTCAGTCCACTGAATGTTAGGTCACCTTCACCCGTGATGAAAGCAGGGTTTCCAGATGTGGCTACTTGGAGAGGAATGGGGGAAGAAAAACGACAAAAATTAGAGAAAAGCGTGAAATCACCGCATAAGTGGTGTGACACACCTGAATCAACAATTGGGACATCCGCCGGTTGTTCAGCCATGATGTGTCCAAAGCTGACATTCTCCAGCCCATCGTTCAGTTCTCTCAATTCAACCATCCTCGCGGACGACCCCTCCATCTCTTCATACGTTGTTGCTTTGTTCATGGAGGGTTGTGGCTTTTGCAAGCCAATGGAAGAAGATGGCGCGTTGCTTGTATGCATGCGTGTTGGAGGAGGTTGGTAGTAGTCTGCAGGTCGGGTTGGAGCAGGGCTGCAAGCTGGTGGACTGAAACGGGATTGCTGGGGTTGAGTCGGGTTGATTCTGACTGAGTTTGTTGGGTGCGGATAGACGCCAGTAAAACCCGGGGGTGTGATGATGGGATAGAAAGATTGGAAAGGGGACTGATTTTGGGGTTGACCGTATGGCATAACTTGTGATCTGTAGGGTGTGGCTTGTTGAGGTGCTCTGGTGTTGCCTGGCCGCTGTCTCAGTGGGCAGTCTCGTAAAAGGTGGTCCGGCAATTGGCATTGCCAGCATAATCCGGCTTGCATTGCCATGAAATTGTATGCATCGGGTACATTGTCCGGGTGTATCACGTCAGAATGGATGGGAGGAGGACCGGGTGACATCGTTTGATTGTCTGGTCGGCTTGCTGTTGCATTCAAAATAGTTGGCGTATCCGTTGTTGACTTTCGTACTCTACTTGATTGCATTCAATGTTGCCGTTTGATTTGGTCTAGGAGACAAATCATCTCATTAAAGGTCATAGGAGGGTCGTCGACTGTTGACTCCTGTAGATCAATCTCGACTCGACGGTCAAATTCTTCTTGTACTGTTTTGTCACTGGACAGTCCATTTTGAAGTGCTAGACCTGCCCAGTGGTCACGTGTGAACGGCATGCGGATTGCCGCCATTTCATCGAAGATGTCGCCAATGTACGCAGTCATGGCCGTAGTTGAGATGTGATCGGCGGCATTGAAATTGATTAGCCGCCGGTAGAGGTCCAGTTGTGCTTCCCGGCCAATAGAATTGAATCGGATGGACAGATCAGTAAACATGACAAAAGAAGTTCCAAGGCGGGCTAGGCTGTGTCGTAAAGGTTTCTCAACGGATTGCAGTAGTAATGATCTGCCAATTCGTTCATGAAACATGTTGGTCGTCTCACCGCGGTAGAAATTGACGATGTTCACCGCATCTTGCATTTGTTCATTCACAAAATCGGACCATAACGGGTAGTTGGACCCGTCAGGAAGCAATCGGTCTTCCTCTCGAATCTGTTGTGATATGGCGCTTATGACCGCTGCCGCTGCGCGGTCCGTGTTGGTCTCGGTTCTGAGGTCTCTTTGCGAAGACCGTCGCGTTGGAACGTCATCGGCAGCTGCGTTGGATTGATGAGGTGCCGGGTCTCGATTGAGTCGTTCGGTGGTCAAAGGTGCATTCGGAGTCGATCTGGAGCCAGTGGCCGGGGAAGAATTGAGTGGCACCTGTGGGTTGGGAAAGGAGGGGGTTGGAGTAGACATGTAGGGCTGAGAGAAAGGCAGGAAGGGGAGGATTTGTGGAGAAATAGAGATTTGTATATGAGAGATGAGAGTGGTTTTTTTTTTTTTTTTTTTTTTTTTTTTTTTTTTCAGCGCGAGAAAACACAGAGTAGATAGAGATATCTCCGCCTACACGCCTGTTTGGCCCCTTGAACCCGGCTTCCCAGGTAAGGATATGCTTCAGAGTATGACTCTTTAGCAGCTTAATCAGCAGTGTTAGGTTGGGATGAAAGAAAACACAAGACACAAAGTTTATAGATATTGAGAGAGATATGATACGAGAAATAAATGTTGAAGATTGAGAGGCTTTGTAGATGAGGATAGATGACAAATAGGAACTCAGGACAATTACACCCTACACTGGGCTACCTTCGATGTTGTTCGGGTTATAGATGAGAGGAGACAAAAAAAAATTATAAGTGATTTTTTCCAGCGAGAGTCTTTTAGGGGCTCATAACCTGATGGAACATGGACTCAGAAGAAGGAAAAGAATGTGTGTATTTCATGTATATCAACGAGAGACTAGTTTATATACATGAATCTGATAGAGCTAAAAGGGGGCCTAAGCGAGACCCTAGCGTAACCCAGTTTTGGGTTACAACAGTCCACACTGGGCCTCAATCAGCGAAATGTTTAATCAATTCCAATGAAAGCATTGGTATGTTTAGGGCTTTACCAAAAAATAAATCTTTGGATGCAAGAACTTTCAAAGCAAACTGTCGATTTCACGACTTGTGCATAGGAAGACCTGAGCTGAGCTGGGCTGGGCTCATAATTAGATCTGAGGTTGAATGAAGGATTATATTTTGTTTGTTGAAGAAACTTGTCAAGTTTGTGCTGCCTCTTACATATATGGGGTTACAGGGGGCCCGCCCTGTCCAGCCATAGGATAAATAAGATTCAGCCGACCAGCTTGAGACCATACCACCAACTCACCCAGGAACGGCTATACCACTACCACCATGGCCTCCACCCCATCATCATCCTCTCAGCTCACTCAGCTCAAGTCCAGACTCAAGACTTGGGAACGTCAATTCAAGGCGATCGAAGGTCGCGCACCCAGCAAGGCGGATATCAAAGCAAACCCAGAAATAGGTATGTACGCGCTCGAATACCAACAAAAGAACGACTGTTTTATCAGACTTGGGAGACTGATACCCATCTTGCCAACAGCGCAAATGTATTCTGCTTACAACTCGTCTCGTAAGGGCCCGAGAGCATCGGACGACCTTCACAACCCGTCATCGTCACATTCAAATAGCCATCAGCGCCAAGTGCAGAGTACACCCAAGAGTAAAACCCGCTCAGAGAGCTCGAGAGCAGGTAGCAAAAAACTATCTCAAGAGAACCTCAACGTCTCCCCTTCTAAAACTTATACACATGCGAATTCGCCCAGTAAAATCAGAAAGCTAGTACAAGAACACTCACCCAGGAAGATTCATTACGATCAATTAAGGAAATCTCAAAACAGGCCGGGAACTGGTACCAAGAACACGCCCAGTCACCTTCGCGCAAACCCGTTCGATCTAGATTCAGGCGGTGGAAAGGGGAGTCCCGGCTTATTTGCCGATCTGCTACTCGAATCGAAGAGAGAGACCCCACGGACGAAAGCCAGGAAGTACTTGGTTGGAGAAGGTAGTCCATTGAAGCCTCGAGTAAATCCACCCGAGCTATTAAACCTAGCAAGTCAGAGCTCAGCATCTGGATTATCTAGTTTCTTAAAGTCCCAAACAATCCAAACACAAGACAAAACCAACCGGGAGACCGGATCCGATAATCTTAACAATGACGAGGATGACGAAGTTTTAGGTCCATCACCATTTAAACCGACATCGAACAATGCGTTTCAGCCTCTCTTTGATGAACCCGAAGCTGAATCAGATTATCATTCACTTAGTCCCTCAAAGATGATCAAATCCAAATGGAAGATTAACTCTACCACCCCATTCATTTCTCAATCACAAAACAACCCAGCTGGCGAGGAATCTAATAGCAATAAGGCTCCTCAATGTGCTCAGAAAGAACCCAGTCAAGCCGGGAAGAAGAAGAACGTCAGTTTTGGAACTAAACGGAAACGCTTGATTTTACCGGGAGAAGAAGATCTCAGTTTTTATGAAGATCTACCAGATCCCGAAACCAATGACTTAGCAAAACCCCGACCATCCATTCTAAACAAGAAAAAACGCGTCGAACGATCCAATAATTACAAGAAAACTGGTAATAGTAATACGATGACGACAAAAGCTCAGTTGTCAGTCAAGAAGCGTGAGACCAATTCGAAAAACAATTTATCAGCCAATCAATCTAACGACAGTTCTGATGAGTCTGGTGAGGAGACGTCGATTCTTCCCCATTTACCATTTGGTAATCCGGACCAATCGGCAGTCTACACTGAGTTAGAAACCTTCACATTCATCACGCCAGGTGGAACAGCAGATGCCGGTAAGGGGAAAAATGCTGCCGCAGAAACCGGGGCCCAGTCGAATGGGGAAGATAAGGGGAAGGAGAAAGCACTTGATAGCGTGTCGGACCCAAAGCCCATCAAGTTAGGGACCCGCAAGGTCTTGGTCAGAGCTTATCGTCCGATCGAACCCAGCCAAATTAACCAAACGAACAAGCATGACTTTTTGGGGGGACTCCGCTCAACCGACTTCGAGGACGAAGAAATGGGGACGGAGGAAGAAGACGAGGCTACGGAAAATTCGGAGGAAGCCAACGACACCCAATCTATTGATGAGGAGGAGGAGGAGGAGGAGGAGGGAGAAGAAGCCGACTTTGGGATCTCGGAAGAATTGATGAGCATCCTCCAAGTCGACGATCGACTTACGACTGATGGTGAGACCCGACGACAACTCCTTCGCGAGCGACGACGTGAGAGGAAAGTCCGAAAGATCCTGGATGGGATGACGTTGATGGAGAGGACGCTTACGAATCGGGCGACGCCAACTGTGGGTGGCTCGGTTGCGCCCGGACCTGTGGGTGCAAAGGCGAAGAACGTGGGCGGAGCCCGGGGGAAGAAGCCAGCAACTACCCAGAGACCGACAGCCGCGGGCCGACTTGATGCACTGCGCTTGACTGGGAAGGCGGCTGAGCAGGAGGAGGACCTTCGGTTCGAGCTGGCCTTGGACGAACTTGATATGGACCAACAGCTCGAAGAAGAGATCGTCGATCTCGACGACGATTGGGAGGACGAGCCGGCTGGATGGAAGAACGAACTTTTTGATCCTGACATGGATGATGATGACGATGAACATTTAGGCCTCAATCAATTTGTCTTGTAATTATTTCTGAACGACTTCTCTCCTGTGGCCCTACCTTATCCTTTTCTTTGGTTCTCATTCTTCGACTTTCTCTCGCCTTTTAGAATGTTACTCGGCTTGTACACCATGTAGTTACCTATCTTACTCATCAAATGCCACTTTTTTCCCGAAGAAATGAGGTTTAAACTTCAGTTTTCAAAACTTGTTACAATTTATCTTATACTGAAGGCGAGCTTCATCCCAGTCACTTGATTTGATCGCGTATATGTATAGATATTAGTACAGACCTCTTGACGGAAGCTACCCGGACGGAGAATAGGTCAACTTGTTCTCTTTCGCCATCTTAGTCCTTGAAGAGGAGAAACCAACGATTGGAGTCCAACATGGATTACCATTTCACTCTGCTTGACGTTCTCCTTCCAATGGGCACTTAGCTGAGGGAGATCCAAGTTCCTTATCTTCTACATACATAATACGCACGGCCCGTTCCCGAAGTGCTACGGCAATTGTGATACAAAGAAAACAGAGGCAGAATGGAGACAATAGGACATAATACTTAACTTTCAAGGTCATTTAATGATTTGATCTTGGGCAATCATTACTGTTTTGCTACACGGCTGGCCGGTCACTTTCCCACAATAATTCATCTGGCACGACGACGTTGGGCCTCAAGAAGTATGACTTCGAGCATAAAACCTTCCGCTCCAAAATGAATACCGCCAAGGTATAGCCATGCCCCGGTTATGAAGACACCAAAGATAGGCTCAGTGAAGCATGTTGATCGATGTTTCTTAACATGAAAGAGACGGTGAATCCATTCACATCATTCCGCGGACGAGAACTGGACTGACCAAGAACAAACCGTCCAGTGTACCATTTTCTTGGGGAAGAAGATCCAGGAGAAACTAAGATTTCTGCTTACAAACGGTCAAGCGGGAACTCCTTCATTCGTTCGCACACTTGATGTCTTCTCACCCGAAACTATCGATTCAAAATCAGAAAAGTATGAATCACAGTGGGTCTTTCCCCCCACAACCATCAGCGCCCCACATCTGTCGTAAAAGAATAAGCGGGAGAGCCGACATGAACATACAGCCAAGTCTCATATGTAAAGGTTGCGTCACCTTTGACTGAATCTATAAGCGAGAATTAAGCCGTATCCACGGTCTAGTTAGCAAGGACATTTACAAACTTGCGCTGCCAAAGAATTTGCTACTAGAGTAATGGTGGATCCAGCAGTTTCTTGTCGATACTCCAATCGTGCCAACCTTTGACGGCCCGAAATAGTATTCAAAATTGTCAAGCGTTACTTAGAGTGCCACCTGCTCCGCTTTGTTCCGCTAAAAATTTGAACTGATTTCCATCCACCTTTTCAATCTTCATCAACAAACATATTTCTTGTAGCCATCAAGAATCGATACCTAAATTCCGATCTAGCAGAACGTAAAATGAATCTAACTCACATAACGACCAACACTACCTTACAAAAACTTCGAAAGAAAGTCGTCGATCTAACGCCCTTAGCTCTTTATCCAATCTTACGAACACTGACGATCGAGGCACTCAAGTTGGGACCCATCCCAAAACACATATCGTTCATCATGGATGGAAATCGAAGATACAGTCGCGAACAGGGTATCTCGATCCAACAGGGCCACTTCAGAGGGTTTTTATCCCTCAAAAGAGTTTAGTAATTTTATACGCTTTTTGTTTCTAACCTTCCTCGGTGCACTAAAGAGTTTCATGTGCCGCAATAACTGAAAGATCCTCCACTCTGACAATAATGGGTGGCCACAGTTACACTTGGATTTGTATCACCAAATCATTCACAACTAAAAGACTCGAAAATTTGATGCATTAGCTTACTTTTTAATGGGATTATACTTTTAGCTTTTGGAGTTTTTATTACGACTCGGTGTGTTGCACATCACAGTTTATGCGTTCGCGATCGACAATTATCGAAGGACGGCAGAAGAGATAGAGAAGCTGATGGACATGGGTAAAAGCAAAATGCTGGAAATTTGTGAGAGAGGGTAAGTACATACTAGAAACTAAAATGACCTGGGCATAATTGATTCGGATTATTGGTCACTGAAAAAAAACCTACATTCACCGGCCTGCCTTCAGAGAGCTCTTTCAAAGATTCGGAATCCGAGTTAGGATGGTTGGCAGAGTAGACCTGTTACCTCCAGACGTCCAAGTTCTGGTGGCCAAGGTGCAAGCTTTGACTGCTAAGAATACTCGGTAAGCACTCGATCTAGACTTGGGGCTTTCTTTGATTTAAACACCTTAGACTGATGACTAGTATTTCTACCAATTCTCAGTGGAGTAATCAACATTGCCTTTTCTTATTCCGCACAGGAAGAAATCACCAGCGCGATCACCGAAACCGTGCAAGAGGTGATGGATCGGAAGATCTCACCAAGGTTGGTTTTAGCCCCGAATTCTTTAATCAGTTTCTTTCAAGCTCACTCAAATCTGCGCGCCAATGAAAGACGCCATTTTGAAGCAACCAGATGATCAATCTCATTTCTAACTAACTTCATGAAATCATTCCTATCCTATCCTATCTCTTTCTTTGATTTTCCCATCTAAGTTCAATCGACATAGACACTCTGGCAGGCCATCTGTATACTACTCACACTCCGCCCTTGGACATGTTAGTCAGGAGCTCGGGGGTCTATCGAATCTCGGATTATTTGCTCTGGCAATTGATCATCAACTCGACCAAATACGTGAAACATAATGAAGAAGAAGAAAAAGATGATTGGGAAGATCATAGCCCGATTAACCTCGACAGAAACATCGTGGAAGGTGCTGCTTACCATATCGTACCCACCCACTGGCCTAACTTCGGCATGGACGACATGGTACCAATCATTCTGAAATGGCAACTGGGCGAATTTCGAAAATTTTTCGGACTAACCACCGAAACCCAAGTTGGGAATCTTCTCAAATCTGAGTGAGGTATCAAGTAATAGCAGCTCGATTTTATGCAAGTTTTCAATAGTTATTTAAGGTGATTGAGAAAACACCCCGCTTGGTCCTGTATAAAATCTTTGCGTCACTCCAAAGACATGTACAAAAAAGGAGCGGCAATCTTCTGGCGTTGAGCTAGGAGATCACACCCCCAGTTTATGCCATAAAATGGCACCTGTTGTGGTGATGAATCGAAGTCTCTTCTTGGTAAATTGTATTTTATTTCAGCCAGTAATAGTAATTTGTAGACTATATGAAATGAATAGATAATAGGTAAGAAAATACAAGAAAACCCAGTTAAGAGAATGAAATAGATACTAACAGGATTAAGATGCAATCTATACTAGGAACTGAACAATTGTTGACAAAACTTTAAGAACAAAACAAATACTAGAACAATAATAAACTAAAGAAAAATAACTTGTTTAGTAATTTAATCAATGAAACTACAATGCAAGATTAAACAAAAAACCAACGCTTCAGCTCCAATTATAAGTTTTGATTTTGAACTCCTCCTATACCTTGATGTCTTTAGCTTCAGATCTATATTTGATGTTCTGAATGTGTTCAATAAGTTAACAATGTTCTGTTGACAATATATAGATGAGTTCGTCTTCTTTGTCCTGAAAGATCAGATTTCTTTCACTACGGCCTTCCTGAGTCTTGCAAGATTGACACTTGAAGTTTTCCCAAAACAACTCAATGGTGAGATGGAAACCAAGAAAGGCAAGAGAAAAAATATATTCAACTTTGAGCAAGGATTTTAAGGTATCTTCCACGTGTACACACAAAATGTATATGCAATAAACCTAATTATCAAATTACTCGCAACACCTGTTTATAATTCTTTAATGTGATGTTTAACTTTGTCAAAAGCACTCAGCTGCTCTCAAAAAAAAATAAGTTTTACTTCCAAATAACCAATGTGTTCACTGATCCACAAGGTTCTACACCCAGGGAGTACTTCACCAAGGCAACGGCAGCTGCTCATGACCGCCCCATGGATTGCATGCATACTTCTGGCTCTCTGCAGTCTCCACAAAGACTTTCTGTGATACCAACACAAGGGTTGGGTTCATGGCTTCCCCACTAGGCCTGGAATCCCCAAGAAATCATTGTCAATCCAACAGGAGGGTCAAGCTCACAACTGACTCACCACAGCTTCCAAGGTGGACTCCACCTGCTAACTCAGTGGATTCTGTTGTAGCACAGGGGAACCTTTCAAGAGATGAGATAGCAGGATGTACAGATAATCAATTTTCTAGCCAAGCGCTTCTGATCTGTCTCCAAGCCCCTATTTTGTGAGGTCTAGAAAAACACAAAATTCTCAAAGCACCTGCAATAGCCCCCCATTTTTTCTACCATTGCCTTGGATTCACTTCTCATCTCTGAATAAGTGAAAAAAATTACCATTCATGGATGATATGTCTTTGTTAATTGTGAACAGTGCTAGATACAAGCTTCTTAGCAGTTACAACACAAGCACAACAAGAAAAACCTGGATGGAAGAGTCTAGATGAGAAAAGGTGTGGAGAGTTGTTTTGGTAAAGAACTATAATTAGTTAGAGAACCAAGAAATACAAGGGTTACAAGTTTATAACCAAACAGAATAGGTTTCACAAAACTGCTATCTACAAGGTTTGTGATTATCACTAAATGTGAAAGGTATACTTGGTACAAGCATACTACCTATCTCCCAATAGCCTTTATCCCTGTATGTTTATCAAAAAAAAAAAGAAAAAAAAGAAAGCACTATTAGATAAAACATGCAATAAAAGATAATAAAAATGTAATGAAACATGTGGGTGTTAATAAATGCACACCACTTTTTTTGTGTGTAGAATCTGTAGGCAGCTTCAGTGTGCCTGTAGATTACTGGTGTTTTGTACTCATTGAAGGACAGGAATGCAGCTGCACAACCCTGTAAAGGAGTAAAGGAAAGGGTGTGCGGTTGGTACACCCTTTCTATAGGTATGGGTGTGCCCCATAAATATAAACACAGAAAGGGTTTTCCAACTTTAATGGGCAAAAAAGGGGAGAGAAACACTGTTGTGGGTAATACTAGCAAGCTGGTCTGATGAGGTCAGGTGGAGGCACACTTGTTGACAGAAAGTTGTTTGTGAGTAATGCTAGTGAGCTGGTGTGATGAGGTCAGGTGGACGCACACCTGAGAGACAAGTGAAGTGGATGAATGAGTTTTTGATGATATTTAATGACATTATGAGATGGAAAAGGAAAAACTGGGTAAAAAAAGGTTGGACTAAATACATCTGCATTAGGTTCATGAATTTCATCAACCAAGTTCAACGCTACACTTGTGTAGAGTGTAAACCCTTGCAATAAGGGCCTCAATAAAACACACACCCATTTCTGTATGTATGGGCAATGGCCCATAAATATACACAGCAGTGCTTATACAGCAAACACATATCCGTCTTTTCTTACAGCTTTCCTCTTCATTATTCCTCCCCTTCCTTCCTCACCCCCCCCCCCCCCCCATACAAATTTTAACTCCTCAACCACCTCCTCACCTCCTACCAACAACCAACATGCCCCCTCACACCCAACCCAAAACCAAAACCAGGTAAGTCCACCACCTTTTTTCCCATTTCCCCAATCCCCTGTGCCCCCCCTCCCCCCCAATTTCAAGAAATTTAGCTGGATTTTTGGGAAGCTGATGCCAAAACATTTTCATTGACAGAAAAAATAGCAGTTATTGTAGTGTTAGCGCAATTGGAAAAGAAGATTAACGCTACAGAAATCCCCTGCTAGCTGGAACAAATGCTACACTAACTGCTAGCATAGTGCTCTTTTCAGCTGTGATAACTGTTAGTGTAGCCCTCTTTTCAGCTATGCTACCTGTTAGTTTAGCACTATTTTCAGCTACACTAACTGTTAGTGTAGCTGTATTTTCAGCTACACTAACTGTTAGCGTAGCTGTATTTTTAGCTACACTAACTGTTAGCGTAGCTGTATTTTTAGCTACACTAACTGTTAGCGTAGCTTTATTTTCAGCTACACTAACTGTTTGCATAGCACTATTTTCAGCTACGCTAACTGTTAGTGTAGTGCCCTTTTGCGCTATGCTAACTGTTTGTTTAGTGCTATATTTGCAAGAGTATAGCAATCATGTCTTTTCTTGAGTCTTTGATGCTTTTAAATTAGTATTTTCATCACTCCGATAATTCAAATCAGGTATCCAGAACAGTATTTTGCCAAGATCCATCATTTAACATCAAGGGTATTTCAATCATAATCAATTCAAACTGAAGAAAACCCAATTTATCCTCAAGTTTTATCTCTCTCTGGTGAAGAAATCATTTGATTTGAAAACTTTGAGAATCATTAGGTCAGGGGAAAAGAAGAAGGGCCCTCATGCTTCTTGATCAGAAGGAAGGAAAGGATTTATTTGGGGAGGGGGTGAGGGGAGGGGGAGGGGGGAGGTGGGAGGGGGGATGGGGAGGGGGGAGGGGGGAGGGGGAGGGGGGAGGGGGGAGGGTGGGACGTGGGGGTGGGGGGGAGGGGGGAGGGTGGTCTTGGGGCGGGGGGATGGGGGGGAGGGGGAGGGGGGTTGGCGGGGGGGAGGGGGGAGGGGGGGAGTGGGTGGATGGTGCGGAGGGGGGAGGGGGGAGGGGGGAGTGGGGAGGGGTGGGGGGAGGGGGATGTGGGGTGGGCGGGGGTGGGGTGCGGGGGGAGGGGGCTGGGGGGGGGGGGAGGGGGTGAGAGGGGTGCAGGGTGAGTGTGATGGGGTAGGGGGAGAGTTGGAGGTTGGGAGGTTGCGTGGAGGAGGGTATGGGGGAGGGCTATGGGGAGGGGTGGGGAGGGTGGGGTTTTTATTTTTTCGTGTGGTTTTTGTGTTGTTTTGGTTGGAGTGGGTGCGGTCGTGGGGGTAGGGGGGAGGTGTGAGGGTTGAGGTTCTATTGTTTGTCTTTTTGTGTTTTTTCTTGTTTTCTTTTTTCTTGTTTCTTTTTTCTTTTTTCTTTTTCTTTTTTCTTTTTTCTCTTTTTTTTTTTTCTTTTCTTTTTTTTTTTGTTTTTCTTTTTTTCTTTTTTTTTTCTTTTTTTCTTTTTTCTTTTTTCTTTTTTCTTTTTCTTTTTTCTTTTTTTTCTTTTTTCTTTTTTTTTTTTTTCTTTTTTCTTTTTTCTTTTTTCTTTTTTCTTTTTTCTTTTTTCTTTTTCTTTTTCTTTTTTCTTTTTTCTTTTTTCTTTTTTTTTTTCTTTTTTCCTTTTTTCTTTTTCTTTTTTCTTTTTTCTTTTTTCTTTTTTCTTTTTTTTTTCTTTTTTTTTTTTTTTTTTTTTTTTTTTTTTTTTCTTTTTTCTTTTTCCAGTTGATTCAACTATAATCTCTGGATAGTGCAGCCCACAAGTAAATATTACAGGAGGTGTGGTGCTTATGAGATAATGGAAGAGGATTATACAACAACCACTAAGTCTGGCTAACAGTTCATTGAATGAAAGTGATCAAACCTACCAATAATCACCCCCCTGCCCTTAATCTTCAGAGATGGTCCTAATTTTCTTGCCCTGAGATGTTGTTTTGATATTTAATCTTACTTTGTATAAATTTAGTTTCAGTAACTTATCTAATTTATTTCAGTTTTCAGCATACTTTCTTGGATATAATTTGTAAATTGGTTTATGTCTTCTGTTCCAATCAATCTGTATATTCCAAGTCACACAATTGATCACCCAGGCAAACATCCCTTTTCTCTCAAGTCAAACATGCACTTAAATATTCTATTTGTAAATCTGAGGCATCCGTGCAGGAAAAAAAAACTATTGCACAATGAGCAACTTCACGCAATAGAAAATGGAAGTGGTCAAAATCATTCCACTTGGTCAGTGTAGATGGATCAGACCAAAACAAATGGACTTGTGTTGTGATGAGTGATGCCATGTGGTAAACAGGTGTAAATTCCTACAATCAATGGTCCTAGATCATCTTACATGTGCATTTGAGAGTTAATATAACGGGAAAGTGGGATCAAGCACAAGACTGTAGCTTTCTAAGCCCCCAATAAGATCCATGAACTTCTCCTTTTCTATAGAATGGTTTCCCAGTTCCCTATCGGGAACAGAAGCGGAAATGAAGTTGTTCAAAGCTTCTGCGGCCAATAATGAATCGTTACCACGTCGACATACCACCAGCCAGTCATTCTGGCGACTGACCGTACTGCCCCGGTTTACTTTCTCCAACGGGCTTCTTGTTATCTTTCTTAACTTTTCGATCGTTAATTCCGGGTTTTCTAATGCTTCGGTTATTGGGATGTCTTTGTTCCAAGAACGTGTCGACAAGTGTTATCAATCCAATGCAGCCAAGGAAGAAAATGAACTGGTAGTTAGACAGTATATCCCGTACGACATCGGTCTAATGCGTCCACCGAAAAGGAATGACTCTTTTTCGACGAATTCAATCAGAAAAGGGAATACTGACTGATGGAATTTGGGAGTGCACAAATCTCAAACTGGATTTGAGGCCGGACATCGAGTAACCGAAATTGATTCAGCTGGTATTTGTTCGAAAGTAGATCCTAAAAATACACCACAACTTTGTCAACAAACGCAAACATCGAAGTCCAGCAAATTCAATGGCCATACGTTTGCGGCGATCCGCTTCGTAGAAGTTTGAAGGGCGGGCTGCTCGGAACTCATTGAGCACGTCTTCGGAAAGGTGGCATCTTGCGAACTAGTTTCCGTATATTGCTCGGATGTTTGGGCTCCGATGCGCTCCAAGAAGGCTGATTTGCTCGTGATACTGCATCCCAGACAATCCTTTTTTGCATTGCGCAACTTGATCGCTCGGAAAGATGGCACAAGCAGCAATTTCGGCTTTAGGTCTAAATATTAATAGATGAAGCTTTAAAATATGGTGCAAGAAACCCAAACTTTTGTGATACAACATAGAGAGTACTACAAACCATGGTTGCCCATCAACAGACGGATAGCTTCCCAGGCCATGAGAACGCCGACGACGCCAACTGCAGGACCCAAGACACCTTCATCTGCGCATCGCTCGGCACGGATTTGGTCTGTCTCCGGGAATATGCAGCGATAACATGGACCGCGATCGTGTAATGAATCGGATGGGGGTGGCAGGTTCCAAACAGCTAATTGTCCATCTGTCCGGATGGCGGCGCCAGATACTAATGGGATTCCATACGCGGCACAAGCGTCCGATATCAGATAACGACTCGCTGGATTGTCGGTGCAATCGAGAACGAGTGAAAATTGATTTAGGTTGGGTAAGGAATTTCGATCGGAATCGTCTGTTTTTTTTCTTGTTAGATTCGACATTCTTGACAATAAAAACGGCATTGGATAGGTAGTGATTTTGACCGATGGGTTGCCCCTGGGTTCAAGAAGGTCCCAAGGTAAGAAATTGTCAGTCAAGAAGTTCAAACGGGAATTCCGACAATGTATGGGTTGATTCAGCCTAATTCCAGCATCTGTTCACTATCTCCGGGATAATTATTTGGCCTTTTTTGATACAATTCTTTGCTGCAAAAGTATCGTAGTTTGTTCTTTGAGGCTAGGCTTACGTTGATAGGCTGATTCGCGCGGATTCCGCTTTATTGAAACCAACGGTGGAGTCAGTATGCAAGACTTGACGATGTAAGTTTGAGAGCTCGACGGTATCATGGTCAACGATAGATATATTTCCTAAGAAAAAAGGTTGAAAGATGATGATGAACAGGATGAACATCAGGGTTGTGTAAAGCAGTAGTTGAAAAGAAGTTACCAACGCCCGCTCTGACAAGATACAGCAATGCGGGACAGCCCAGTCCTCCTGCACCAACAACTAGAACCGATGCTTTATTTAGTTTTAGTTGACCTAAAAATTACTTACATAGGTCTAGCATTAGCATGCAAACCTGGTTTTTGATTTTTTGATATAGAAAACGAATTGCAAGGACATAGGGATCTTACCTGATAGTCCCATCTGGGAGACAATCATTTGACGTCCATAGCGTATATAATCATCGAGAGATAACGATTCCTGCTTGAGTAAATCGTCCTGAATGCACAGAGCCAAAACTTGATGGTTAACTTTTCACAAACTAACTCTTGAGAGACTGAGAATGAAATAACTACACACTTTTTGAGATTGTAATGCGTTATCCAGTTCGAGCTGAAGTTGAAGTAGCTTTGCATTAGTCTGTTGGATTTCTTTTTTGATTTCTTCAATCGGTCTTGAATTTCCTGAGTTATTCGTTGCGTTGGAAGGTAAAGTGATAGTGGCCGTCATTCCTCGAGTGTCGTTGTTTGACGGCAGACTTGTCTTTATCTTGTGTGGGTCCGCAGTCGACAGGTCCCGCAGTATCAATAAGCCCCGGCAGCTGGGAAGAGGGTACACCTTGGCAACTGATTATGTGAGCAAATTCAGCAGAGAGGACCACACTTGACCTTGGATAGGCAGAATTTAAACTCCTGAGATACCATGTAGGGAATCAAACACCCTACACGGCCCCTGACAAAACTTTTTCAACCAAATCAACCTTACACCACACACAAACATCAACTGTCCTCTCAAAAAATCAAAACACACCTTTGATTGTGAGTGCAAACTTTTAAGTGTTACAAAGACTGATACCTGTTTGACTTTTGCTGAAGCCTGAGGACTATCTGCCTTCGAAAAGGACATCTTGTTAGCTGCAAGATGGAATCAGAACCTCAGTCATCAACCTTCCAACCACTCTCACGCCGAGAAGAAGATGAATTCCAGAAACGGGTCAAGCTGACAGCTTTGAAGCAATGTGATCCTGCAGTTGCTGGTTAGCCTGGAAATCTTGATTTATCAATTTGATGCTTTTCATCCTTGATCCAAACTGTTCTTCCTGGCTGATGTTGTTTTTGAATTTTTGATTGTACTAGCATTTGCATCCTGTTCAAGTACTCGCACTATCAGTGTGGCATGGGCTTGTAGGAAACAATGGAAGGCAGTTCAGGAGTGCATGCAGATACAGTTCAGTTCCTTCTGATTTTTCATTCATGGGGATGGAGAAGCAGTTTGCAAGGGGGTGCTTCAAGCTGACATTGTTTTTGCTCAATTTGGCCAAACCAGCATGACTGAGGAGAAACTAGATGTTGCAAGAAGAGAGTATATGTCCAAGCGAGAAGAACTGCGGGTACCATACAAAAAATTGAGCTGATGACCGTATCATATATATTTTGTCCTTGATTAGTCAACTTTGTTAGCAATAATAGATGGGTTGTCCAAATGAAAATGCAAATAGAATTAATCTGAATTTGCTCAAAATACCTAAGGCCCTGTTTGGCAGCAGTGATGTTGTGTGATAACCACTGCTTTTGCATAACTGGGCCTCAACTTTCCACAATTATTCCTAAAGAATCCAAGTATGTGAATATTTGGATTAGACTAAATAATCGTAAATTGCATAAAGAAAAAAAGAAACATTATACTGTAAATACATGTTGTTTTATAGTATATGGTTTATGTAACTAAATGATGAATAATTATTTAGTGTGAGAAAATGTCCAAGCTTGTCGAGAATGTCATTTATGACATAAAAGTAGTTGAAATAATTATTATGTTTAATGATTATGTAATAGACTACAACAATTCCCCCCACTCAATACCTTATTATACCAAAGGAGAAACAGAAAAAACAATAGAAAAAATACTGAAACAGAAGAAAAAAAAAGGGCTGAAATCAAAGTAGTTGATCAAAGATGTCAAAGAGATATTTGGCAAGAATTGATGTGTGCACATTGTTTCATTCACATGTTAAACTACATCAACCACCCATCAACCAGGTCATGCCACCACTCAGTCCATGGAGCCACAACCACTCTGAGCAAAAATCCACCTTGGGCCAAACAACTGGCTCAAACCTTCTGCCCAGATCAACTACAAAATTCACTCAATCCATCACCCCAACCACAGTGTGATAGCACTCAGTTCACCTCCTGGTCCAGAACTCAACAATCAATCCAATCCAATGTGGACATGAATGAATTCCTTTTATTTCTCTGATTCAATCAATCATTGTTTATTAATTTGCTTCTATTTGCTTCAGGCTTGTTTTTATTTCCTTTTATCCCCTAAATAATTTCCCAGTTCTAATTTAGTGTTGTAGCTAGGACTAGAATAACTCAAGGTACTTCATGAACTCATTCTTTTATCTCATTAATTATCTTCCTTATGTTTTATCTTCTTCTATTTTCTACTTGTTTTTAGTTATCTACTACTATTAGTTTTTTGGTGTTATTGTTGAAATAAAGTGCTGATCTCAAAAAAGCTTACAGCAGTCACCAAAACACATCAATGATGAAACTACTTCTTGCAGTTGCAAAGGGTTCAAGATTTTCTGGAACCCTGAGATGGAGAAAGCAGCTCTTGAACTTTATGTCCATGCGGTTTGACAAGGAAAAAAAATCCAATAATGGCTTCAAACCCAAGACTCACAGAGCAATTGCAGCGGCTCTAAAGGTGAAATTCCCTAATGTTAACTTGGGATGAAAAGAAATGCAAGTCCAAGTACGTCAGCCTCTGTTATGCCAAGAACTGAATTCTTCTAGCTACACATGGTGCAAGGTAAAAACAGCTGCAAGTTGTGCAGTGAAAGGTGGGTAAAAAAGGTGAAAAGATATAAAACAACTATAAAGTTTTTATTAACAGAGGGGCCTGAGTTACAGGGGTATTTACTGTGCCCTCTAAAATATTCAGGACTTGAGTGAACAGGGGGTATTTTGGGTTCCTGAAAGTCTAGTCCGTTGAACAATGTCAGCCTCGGTGTGGAACTAACCGTGGTTAAGGGTTGTAACTGAGTTAGGTTGATGGTTTAAAGTGGTTTGGGTAATGTTTTAAGTCCTGTAAAAAGGTAATTCCTCAATCAGTAAGTCTTGTCTGAGAGGCTTGCTCTAATTGCTCTAATTAGGCGCATCCAAATCAATACAAAGTATTAATAGGCATCCAAGGAGAGACTCAACTTGGGTTCGTGGTGACTACCTTATTGAAGGTAGGTTGTGGCCAATTCTTGAGGTAATAACAGTATTAAACTATAGATTATCCAGAATTGGGGGATTGTTGGAGAATGGGGAACTAAGCAAGGTAAATAACTCTAAGGTATGTACTGTGCTGTGGTGTTCTAAATATTCTCTTGGGGATAAACAACTGTTTACAGTCTGTTTATATATTGTAAGAGCTCCTCAGGGGGGAACTGTGAGCGCTTCCATGACCTGGGAGGTACTGTGGAACTTCAGGGGCAAGACAGATCCTTTTGGGAGGATCTGTTAATGTTTATGATGTGATTTCTACTAAGGCTGTGTTATGGGACACATCTTTGATCAGTAGTCCTTAGTGGGATTGGATCACATCATGACATTTGTATTAATTGATCTGTTATTAATATTAATAAAGTTATTAACTTATAATGATGTCATTTATTATTGGTACATCTTATAAGTATTAATTATTATAATATTAATAAGTTCTTTTATTATTAAGATATTAAAGTACATATCTTATACGTGAAAATATTCCAATGTTAAGGAATGTGGGCGTAATCAGAGGGGAAAGAGTGACATCTGTTACTCTGGATATTTCACGTTAAAGGAGGGTAAAGGGCCTACAAGTTATGTATCTTGTATAACAGGAGTACATAGCTTAACCAGAATTATTCATGAGTTATTAATGAATATATTATTAAAGTATTTATATTAATTAATGTAATTAATGTACTTTAATAATAATAATAGTAATGTAATAATAATAATGAATTTATAATAATAATAATAAGAATAGTAATTATTATTAGAGATAATAATAATTAATAATATTTGCAGTTACGTGGTACATGTCAGGTACTGTGATATGTACTCAGTGGCTGACACTTCCTCCCTCTAAAAAAGGGTTGACTACAAATTTTTTAATGGCTTCTTTTGTCAACTCTCTATTGTCTCAGAATTCTTTCTGAATCAGGGGTGTATCCTTTCTAATTCTTCAGTTAATATAACTTCTAATGCATTTGCACCATGTAAAGCTTTAATTGTATAAGGTCCAACATAGGAATCTCTCAGTTTTTTGGGTCCTGATAAATTAGTGAAATTAAATGTGGAAATAAGAACTTGATCTTCAATTTTAACTTTAACCTTATGGGTTTTATCCCATCTGTTTTTATAATATTCAAAATATTTCTTGATACATTCTGCTGCGTAATTTGCAGTTTTAGGCATCATTTGATGGAAATCCAGAACTACTACACTAGTATGTTTGGTTCTATGAGATATTAATCTATCCAGAAGTGAAAATCTGTTTTCATTAAAGGCAGGAGACCAAGGATCTTGTAAAGAATTAATCAAGTCTAGTTTATTATGTTTACTTTGTAGAATTTCTTTAAGAACTTCATGACCTCTGATGCTTCCAAAGGGTTCATCAGCAGTGGCAAATGCAAGTTTTCCTTTTATGTAGTAAGTTCTTCAGTTCTTTTAATTGCACATCATCTAAATTCTCCGCAATCTTTGCCTCCAATATAATGTTATCTAAGTTAGAATTATTAATAGAATTACATTCTAGTTGTTCCAGGTTCATTTTGTCACTTATGCCAAGTTCAAACTTGTTCATAATGTCACCATTGAAGGTAAAATATCTTCCATTAGAATTTATTACATCTATTCCATAATTAATGATATAATCATTTCCTAAAATGATATATTCCATTTTAAAATCTTCCATAACTATTAAGTCAGTGGTAATCTGAATACTTTGTCTGTTATGAGGGAATATAATATCTAATTTAATAATACCTAGTGGTTTTAATTTGCTGTTACAACTGTAGAATTTCTCAGAATTCATGGGGATTAATTCTTTCTTCCATTGTGGCAATATCTTATCTAATAATTTAGGACCAATAATAGAGCAGAAGGCTCCTCCATCAATTAAACATTTAATTTTAAACCTATTACATATTATGTTAGTGATATTAGTACCACCAGTCTTATGTATTTGTCCAGTATGCTTCTCATTGGACAAGTGTAATTTCTTAATGTTCATCGGTTTGAATTTATCTTCAATTGTAGAAATATTAGATATGATCAGTTCTTCTTTTGAAACAATGGCATGAGTACCATGAATATCAGAATCAGAATCAAGGGAATCAGAATCAGAATCATCTGGCAAAGATTCTACACTGGATTGGGTTTCATCATTGAAGGGGACTAAGTTATCATCAATGTTTTCAATGCAAAGTACCTTTTTGCTGGAATTCTTATTGGGACATTTATTGGATCTATGTCCTTTCTTTCCACATTCATAACAAGTGATTTCTTTCTCAGAAGTGTCCTTGGTTTCCTTCTGGTCTAATCTCCTGGAGTCTTCATAATTATCTCTTTTCATAGATTTATATTTTTCTTTCTTGTCTTTTCTTTTAACATTGACAAGACTTTCCAGTTGATTAATGAATTCAGTTAAGTCACTGTCACTTTGAAGAACTCTACGCATCATGTACTCAGTATTGTGATCTAATTGTCCAAGTAATTTATCATTAATAGAGGCATTGTCTACATCTCTTTCAATGGCTTTAATTCTGTTCACTTGTTGTGTCACCCAATCAGATGGTTCTACATCACTAAGTATGTCAAATCTGCTTCTTCTGAAATTAGTTTTCACTTTTCTTTTCCATTCAGGAGTGCTAAATTTATTGATGATTTCTTTTTTCCAGAATAACCAAGTTTTATTGCCAGGTACTTCTTTTTTCCTAGAATTATACCAAGAATTTGCAACTCCAGTAAGAATTGAATTCAATTTTGAGCATATAATTTGATCAGGGGCATTAGTGTCTTCTTTCAAGTTGTCAATCCAATCAATAAATTTAAAGTGGTCATATTCTCCCACTCCAGAAAAGGTTAGCCACTCATTAGTCTTTGGCAGACCTGCTAATACTAATTTGTGGATGGCCTTGTCTTCATCCAAACTATTAATTGTGGATGTGGCCACTCTAATTTGTTGATTATTAAGAGTTGGTGTAGCAGTTTGATCCCTGCTTGGTTCAACCTGGGTACTCTGTAAAGGTGAAGTGGTCACATTGGCTAATTGAGTTGTAATGACTGGAGGAATAGATTGACTGTCATCTCCAATGTCATTAATAGTATCATGTCTGCTTCTTGGTTGGGCATCTCTAGTCAGGAGTTCTTCCAACTTGTGCATGATATCTGAGTTGTTCTTGGTCATTTCTGACGTAACACATGTGAGCTGTTTCTCTATTCTGTTCACTACATCTTCAAAGGTTCTAAATTGAGAATCTACTTTATTAGTAGTATCTGACTGTAAATTCTTGATTTTTAATTCCAATTGTTCTACTTTCTTAACAAGATCTTGGTTGGAATTACCTTGCTCTTCAACCCAGTCATCAATTCTGGTCATAGAATTAGACAATTGTTTACTAAATGTCTTACAATGGTCAGCTAATTCTACATTAAACATATCAATTTTGGTATCCATTTCAGTCAACCTCTGTTGAATAAGATATAATGTACTATCTTCTGAGTTCACCTGCTCATCTGTGGCTCTCATAATTTTACGGCATAATTCTTGTAAATCATTGGACAGAGCTTTGTTACTATTGTTCATAGCATTTACTACATGTTGAAATGTGGTAATTTGTTGATGTTGTTCAGGGGTACATGCAGAATTGTTTGAGTCATTAATTACTACACATGGTGAACTTTGTGTTCTAATTTTTTGACTAGATGATGGGGAAGTGTTACAATTTATGGGGATTCTTCCATCTGGCGCTCTTGACGGGCTATTTTGCCTTGCTCCAGATGTTGATAAGTCCCTTGGAGGGATCTCCCTAGGCGTACCATCTCTGAATAAATCTGGTTGCGCCACTGAGTATTCTTCCCTGTGTTCCTGGGATGTCTGGAATTGACATTTCTGCCCTTGGGACCACGGGGATTTTGGGTTCTGATTGGAGTGTTGGAAGGATTGGGGGGAGAGAAAAGGATTCCTGGAGACAAATGCAGTGGGTTCCAATCTTTGGTGCGGTAGAGGGCTGCTGGCAGACCTTTGAGGCTGACCATCTGACGGAAATCCTCCTGGCAGTAACTTAGATGGGCTTTCACAGCATTGAAGCTGCTTCTGTTTCTCACATCTTTCAACCAATACTTGTTTTCCTTCATCCTGTAATAGAATCTCTCGAATTTTTCCTCTGCTGTGAGCTGGTGGAAATCCAAGTCCTGGCTCTGGCTCCCTGGTGCGGCCATTGTAACCTCTATGTCTAAGGGAAGGAGGAGTCATGGTAAAAATGCGTAAAATATTTGTTAGTGGGAGATTTTTAATAAGGATATACTTTGTTAAGGATTTAATTCACCAGATGATTTGTCTGATGGAGTAACAGAGGCCTCTCTGTTAGTGGTAATCTCAGAGGTTTCTCTAGTGTCACGGGCTGTAGTGGTCTTGTCAGACACTTTCAAGATATCCAATTCAGGAGTGAGTTTGTCTACGTTGGTGGACACTAAAACAAAAGAAAATTAGTAAAAATGTGTTATATTTTTACTTATTTAAAGATGTTTGCTTACTCTTCAGAATTTTTCTTTGAAGAGGGCTTAAAAGGGTTATTGTTTTATAGAGAAAAGAGGTATAAAGTAATGTGAATTTGTTACTTTATTGAGAGTAATAGTAGTTGTACTATGATTTTTATGCGGTAAAATCAAGTTGCTTGTTGTGAGTATGACAATACTTGAAAGGAGTCTGCTTTTATGTCTAAAATTCCAGGTGGAAATGACAAAAAATGAGTTAAATTTTTAGTAAGATGTGCCTGAGAGGGGATTAGTCTTCCTTTCAGGTTGGGAGAGTATATGTAAACTGATCAATTTGATCTGTTTAACAGTTAAATTTGTTATTTTTATTTGTTTTTATGTGTTCAAATCACGGAGAGACTCAACGTGATTTGTGAGATGGTTCTGAAAGGGGATTATTCTTCCTTTCAGGGGTAGAAGGTAGATTTAAACTGATCAAATGATCTGTTTTACAGTTGATTTAATTAGTTTACACTAATTTTATTTTTATTTTTGATAAATCACGGAGAGACTCAACGTGATTTGTGAGATATTTCTGAAAGGGGATTAGTCTTCCTTTCAGGGTGAGAGATAATGTGTAAACTTGATCAAAAATGATCTAATTTACTTTTAATTGTGTTAATGTACCTTCTTTTACTATGTACAAATCACGGAGAGACTCTTAAACGTGATTTGTGAGATAAAAAAGTCTCGACGGGGCTAATACACACTGTTCTCGATGTGTAATAATGAAATAGATCAGACAGTTGTATTCTGCTGATTTTTCCCGTTATTTTGATGTACTCAACACTTTGATATCTCAAGTATTGAGTGAGAAAGTCTAACGTCGACGATTGTTATGATCGGATATAAGGGTCTTATCCGTGTATTACACTATAGAATGTATGCTGGAACTTCCAGAAGTGCGTCGGCGCACGTATGTATACTGTAGATCCTGGAATATCCGGGGAATACAGTATGTAACACGTGATCAGGCTAGAAGATCAATCTTCCGATCACTGATACACTATGTAATATACACCCGGTATGTACTACGGTGTGTATTACCACCTATATGCGGTTACTATGTGTATTACCACTATGTAATTCGTGATCGAGGAGGATTTGTAGTGATCAGGAGCCTAGTGCCTTGGGAATGGAGGCTCTAGAGATTAAGGGAACTGGATTTTAGTAGTGTAAATCTACTATTGCGGTTCGAATGGTCTACTCAGAATTTCTCTATGAGTAGTGGATCTACTAGAACGTAGAATTTTGAAGGGATTTTATTATAAAAAAGGCGCTTTTTCTTGTTTTTGATCAATATCTTCAGCCAGATATTGGTTTTTAATTTTTTATATGTTTTTTATTTTATAATTTCGAGTTTTTCTCAATTTTTGTAGTGTTTTTATTTTTTCTTAGACTCAAATTTGGGAAGCAGACTTTGTTTTTATTGCAATTTATAATTTTATAGATAAGAAAAAATAGAAAAACAAGCTGTATTTTTTATGATTTTATATTTTTCCTGTAGTTAAAAGCAGTCAATCTTGGATCTTTGTTCCTTCTACTGTTTCTAAGGAGATATCTAGGGACTTCTGGAGGGTCACAATTCAAAAAAGGGGGAACAGACACGTAAGTATTGTTAGAAGAAATTATATCACAATATATATCATTAAAGGGTGGATTTCCTTCTTCTAAAGCTGATCTAATTTCTTTTCTGACAATTTTAGTGTGTTCTTCTTTGGTTAATACATCAGATTCTTCAGTATTAAGCAAAGTACCGTCAGAAGAATAAGTATTAGTGAGTGTAAGTTGTTTAACTTTAGTCCAGGTGCAGTTATAAAACTGATCTTCTCCCTCTATGACTTCAGTTTTTATCACTAGTTGTGACGTGATGATGTTTTCTGGGTTGTCCAATTGATAATATCTTTGCTGGAAAAGGTTGGAGTTCTTTTTGAAGTCACAAATGATTTCTGGCATCTATCAAAGGGCCATTTTCACGAAAAATAAAAAGGTAAGGAGGTGTTAGTGATGATTTTTAAGGGTTAAAGGGTGAAAAATCACGGATAAATAAAGGCCAGACCCCCAATTGTCAGCCTCGGTGTGGAACTAACCGTGGTTAAGGGTTGTAACTGAGTTAGGTTGATGGTTTAAAGTGGTTTGGGTAATGTTTTAAGTCCTGTAAAAAGGTACTTCCTCAATCAGTATGTCTTGTCTGAGAGGCTTGCTCTAATTGCTCTAATTAGGCGCATCCAAATCAATACAAAGTATTAATAGGCATCCAAGGAGAGACTCAACTTGGGTTCGTGGTGACTACCTTATTGAAGGTAGGTTGTGGCCAATTCTTGAGGTAATAACAGTATTAAACTATAGATTATCCAGAATTGGGGGATTGTTGGAGAATGGGGAACTAAGCAAGGTAAATAACTCTAAGGTATGTACTGTGCTGTGGTGTTCTAAATATTCTCTTGGGGATAAACAACTGTTTACAGTCTGTTTATATATTGTAACAGCTCCTCAGGGGGGAACTGTGAGCGCTTCCATGACCTGGGAGGTACTGTGGAACTTCAGGGGCAAGACAGATCCTTTTGGGAGGATCTGTTAATGTTTATGATGTGATTTCTACTAAGGCTGTGTTATGGGACACATCTTTGATCAGTAGTCCTTAGTGGGATTGGATCACATCATGACATTTGTATTAATTGATCTGTTATTAATATTAATAAAGTTATTAACTTATAATGATGTCATTTATTATTGGTACATCTTATAAGTATTAATTATTATAATATTAATAAGTTCTTTTATTATTAAGATATTAAAGTACATATCTTATACGTGAAAATATTCCAATGTTAAGGAATGTGGGCGTAATCAGAGGGGAAAGAGTGACATCTGTTACTCTGGATATTTCACGTTAAAGGAGGGTAAAGGGCCTACAAGTTATGTATCTTGTATAACAGGAGTACATAGCTTAACCAGAATTATTCATGAGTTATTAATGAATATATTATTAAAGTATTTATATTAATTAATGTAATTAATGTACTTTAATAATAATAATAGTAATGTAATAATAATAATGAATTTATAATAATAATAATAAGAATAGTAATTATTATTAGAGATAATAATAATTAATAATATTTGCAGTTACGTGGTACATGTCAGGTACTGTGATATGTACTCAGTGGCTGAAAAACAATGAGTACACCTAGACAATAACTACTGAAGAATTGGAGGAAATAGACTTACTGGTTCTATGTCCTGTCAGGGATTCTTCAGGAGGTTGTAGATGGTCCAGAAGCGCTCAAAAGGTTGGGTAACAGGTGATGGTTGAGTTCTGAAACAGATGAAAACAGGTGGTTGGATGAAATTCAGATATAAAACAAGCAGAAACTGTACTATATAACAGGCTATAAGACTGGTTGATATGGTGGGTAAAAGCTGGTAAATGTATATGAATATGGGGATATCAGTTTGTGGGAAGGAATGGCTGTTTATATATCCATTCTGGGCCCTTGGGGGTAAAGTAGAAGCTCTGTGTTTCCTGGTCTAGTCTTCTACTAAGCCCTAGTTACCTGTATAACTGGTTTGGTTACAGTAGGGCTTAGTTATATGTTTCAATAGGCCCAAAGTAGTTTAATATTCCCAGTAAGGTGAATAATTTTGTGTCTTCCTTCCTTTTGGACCAGTAGTCCATTTACAACAAACCAATTGGGCTATCTTGGCCTTAGTAGGAAAAGTATGGCCATGGCGTTGGTTGCGGCTTTTATTACAGGTGCCAGGTACATGTATATATAGAAATGATGATGTAAACCTTATTTATGCATTGTTCCTGAACTCTATTAACCTTAATTACATATTCTACTAGCATATATTTAATGTTATGTAGATCTTTAAAACTTGAAGGCCTTGTGAAGGGATATGAAGGAGTAATAATTACGGGGTTCTTTTGCTGAGCTACCCTAGGTTAATTTACACATAGATTCAGAATCTGAAATAATATTCTAAGTTTTCTTTATAATTTAGAAGCTATATGTAGATTCTTTGTTATATGTTTTTGTTTTAATAATTTCTTTTGAAACAAAAGACATAAGGTGCACATTCTTTTGAGACTAGGAATATAAGTTGTATATTGGTATAATTTGCTATAGTCAGGATGTCTCTGAATTAGTAGCAGGCTGACAAAGTATATGTTGAATTTCCAATGCCGTGTAATCACTTGTGACAGGTTACTCTCTCTTACTCTCTCTTCCCTTGACAATGACGACATCAATTAAGATTCTCCCTTCCTAATTCTTTGAATTCACATAGGTCATTACTCCATTCCCATTCTTCTTCATTCCCTATACTACTTCTCCACTTCCACATCCTCATACTCTTCTCCATTCCCTTATCTCTTCCCATTCTCTCCTTATAGTTTTTGGATCTTAGCAAGGAACTGAGTTGACAAGATGATAAGGAGGAGTAGGAGTTAATACTACCCGACGACGACGATTTAGATAAGAGAATATCTAACCTGAGTTGACAAGATGATAAGGAGGAGTAGGAGTTAATACTACCCGACAACGACGATTTAGATAAGAGAATCTGTTGAGATTCAATAATGATTGGGGTGGAGATGATACGACACGACGATTGTGATGGAGCCAAACAAAGTTTTTCTTTTCTTTAGTATTTGAATTATTTGATTGACTTAAGAAAGAAGAGAAGAGAAATAATACTAACATCTAACCTGAGTTGACAAGATGATAAGGAGGAGTAGGAGTTAATACTACCCGACGACGACGATTTAGATAAGAGAATCTATGAGGTATGGAAGAAAAAGATTTAAGTAAGAAAGCAATTTAAGAAATTATATGATAAGAGAGAATAATAAAGACCTGTTGAGATTCAATAATGATTGGGGTGGAGATGATACGACACGACGATTGTGATGGAGCCAAACAACTAAATAAATGAAAATGAGAGAAATAGAAAAGAAAGAAACCATTAATATTCCATCATTACCACCGACCAGAAGTGATTGAGATTGACTTACAGTTTTTCTTTTCTTTAGTATTTGAATTATTTGATTGACTAAAGAAAAGAAAAACTGTTCGACGCGCTTGCGAGTTTGAGTTTTGATGAGAATACCATTATGAATATGCTTATTCGAATAGTTGGGCTGATTGAATATTTCAACACATAATTCAATACTCCTATACTCTCTCTCATCATCACTTCCCCATCTCTATTCTCCTAAATACATCATACTATCTACAAATCCTCACTTGACATCATTTGACTATCTGCTTTGACTTAGATCAAAGATTCACTCTATAAAATACTCGACTATCATAAATCCTTTCCCTTCTATTCTCATACTCTACCTCAACTGAATAATTTCTCATCAATCCATCACGGCCTCTCTCCAACTTGGTGAGAAAACAACAACCATATTTCTTTTCTATTCTATCTACTCTTTCATCTCAACTCATAACAACTCACTTTCTCTTCAACAGTTTCCTGTTCCTCTCTCCTTATATTATTTATCTAGTATTGGTTGTTAACTCATTCACACAAACTATTAAGTGGTAAATATCTCATAGTCCTTCTTCTCTTTTCTCAATCACTCTTTCCATTATTCCGCAAGATACTTATCTCATTGTAACACTTCTGATAGTCTGGTTTTAGTTCATAAGCAATAAGATTCAAAATCACCTCAGTATAATCAGGTATATATTTCATGGCTCCCAATACATTAATATGCAGCTAATACATTGTTTACACATTGAAATATTCAGGTGTTTAAGAAGGACTATCACTATAGGAAAAAATCTTTAAACTGCAAGCAGTTGATATGCATACTCTTGTGTAACTGAAATTGTAACTCCATGTGATTATATTTTAACCTTTCATGCACAGTCACTGTGCATGTGCCAAGTGACTGTGCATTGAAGGTTGGTTGAAGAAACCTTTGAGAAAGGCTTGGGTATCACCACAAGCTTTCTTTGAGCTTCTGCAGGTCACCTTCTGGCAGTTTATAGAGTTTTTCTTGCAGTGTATGATGTGTTCTTTTAGCTCAAGAATCAGAGTGTATTTGGCTGGAACAATGAAACTTTGGAGGTCACAGCACCAGATCAAGTGTGAAGCAGTTATCTCATGGTAATTAGTTTTTTTTGCATTCTTGTGGTAACCAAAATACTCTTTATTGATATAAGTCCTTAGTCTCACCCCCTACCCAAGAAATTCAAGGGGAAATGTTGAAATTCAATGTCAACATGTTCTAATTCAAATTCAAGTGTCAACACCGGCAATACTTCAAAACTCATGTTTATCATTGTTTGAAACCTAAATGATCTGCTTTCATCATCTATCTGCTCCCTGTTGAGATGGGCCTTTTCTATTTGTGATTTTATCTTCTTTCATTTCTATTTTCCATCTCAGTGTTATTTCTATGTTTCTCACTTTCCCTTCAGTTTCACTCACATGTCACAAATCATGTAGTTTACCTGGGTCAGAGCTTGTGGAAGGAATCTCTCCTCATCCTTCCACAATTCAACATTCTCTTCCCCAGGTAAGTCATTCTCTTGTTTCTCTCTTTCTCTTATTTCATCAATATGCTGAAATCAATTCATCTTTCCACAATTCAACATTCTCTGCCCCAGCTGAGTTTAACAGGTTATGAGCCCTGCTACATAGACAGCTCGACAAATCTCACAGACAGAATTGAACAATTTAGGATCCGTCGCTAATTGATAAAGCCCTATCTGTCTCTTATGACAAGCCCACCATCCCCGTTTTTAAAACCAAAAATCATGTCCTCTACACCAGGAACCAATGTATCCAACCATCCTGCGCTCAAATTGAGTGGTGTCAAACAATTGAAACCACCCGGCTCCAAATCCAATTATTTGGACTGGTCCTGGGTACTTGAAATTCACTTCAGTGCAACCAACGTCAATTATATCATCAACGATTCTCCAGAAAAAGCCCGGTCTAATCCCTCTTGGGCTCGAGACAACAAAGCGGTATGTGGAGTTATCTCAAGAACAATCCATCCAATCAACATTAGGAACGTTTGCCACCTCAAGCAAGACGCTCAAGGTCTCTGGGACAGTTTAAAGAGAGCCCACCAAGACTCTTTGGCGGGAGGCGTAATGTTTTGGCTCCGTAAACTTACCATGTCTCAAATGGTTGACGGCGACATTACTGCCCATCTTGACGACATGGCCAAAACCTTTGAACGGCTCAGCGCTCTCATTACCATTGACAATCCCTTAACGCCTGCAGACATATACTCTGCTTCTATCCTAACGTCTCTCCCGTCCAATTGGCTTTCATGCGTTTTGTCCATGATGGATGAACAACGTGTTGATCCCTCTCGTTTAATCGACGCTCTCAAAGCAGAATTGCTTAGGCGCTGTACTCGTTCGGATGATGCTCTTCAAGTAGAAACGATTTCCAGCGCAAAGGCGCACTCTAAGTTAGGGCAATCATCTCGTAACACAAATCAACCTACTCAACACTGTACGTTCTGCGATATCGATGGCCATGATCTCAATTGCTGCTTTCATGTCGCCCGTTTGATTAATAATCACAAGGGAGTTCAAAAACCATCAAATGACTCGTCTCCCAACCCTGGTCGTTCTTCCCGTAACCGCCAACAAAAGGGTCCTCCAGCTAGAGCAGGCCGCACGTCAGCGGCAAAAATTATCTTTGAGGCCGATGATGACAATGAAGAATCAGATTTCTCTGGATCTCAGATCAATGTCGTCGCCTCACATGCGGTGGTTTCCCTTTCATCCACGGTTAATCTCACTCCCTCTGCAGACGCCAATTTGGACTCCGGGTGCTCAGTGTCAATGACACCGGACAAATCAGCGGTATCATTCCTAAAGTCAGACCAGACACCGATTCGATTAGCTAATGCATCATCTGTGGAAGCCACCCACAAAGGAAAATCACGATTACCGATAGACATCAACAAATCAATCACCACGCTTGTTGTCCCTAGTCTGGCCAAACCATTACTGTCAATAGCAGGCATGTGTGACGTTGGCCTGACTGTTGTGTTTGGTTCCAAGTTGTGCGACATCTACTCGTCATCCGATGTTACGGTGGTCGGACAAACAGTTGGAAAAGGGTATCGTTGTGGTAATCTCTATTATCTCCCTTCTGGACCTGTGAGCCCCCCAGATAACTCTCTTCCCGTGGCAAACTTGACATCAATTGACAACTCCCTTATGGGGTATCACTTGCGTCTTTCTCACATAGGAGTCAAACCGCTTAAAGCCTATCTAAAGTCACAAGGGATAGTTCCAACCATCAATAACGAGGTTGACATTCAAAACTGCCCCACATGTCTACAGTCCAAACTCCCTTGGTCTGCATTCAAGACGCGATCGCCGTATTGATCAACTATCCCTGGCGAAATCATTCATTCCGATGTCTGCTCATACAAGGTACAGTCGCGAGAAGGATACAAATATTTTATTACCTTCATCAACGATTGTTCCAAAGCTGTGTTTCTTTATCCTATGAAATTTAAATCCGATTCATTTAACTGTTTCAAGATCTTCCGTGCCCTATTTGAGAAAGATGGACGTCATCTAATCAAGGCTTTCCGCACGGACAACGGGGGGGAATACGTGTCTACTGAATTTGAAAATTATCTTAAGTGCACTGGCATTGTCCATCACGCTGGTCCTCCTCATTCCCCTCAACTCAACGGTGTTGCAGAACGGACTAACAGGACGATCAGTAACATGGTTAGATCATCTCTTATCAGCGCCCATCTTCCAAAATCTTTTTGGGTCGACTCCCTAAGTCATCTACTCCACCCTTTCAATTCCATTCCTTGTCATACTCCATCTGGATTCAAAACCCCCAACTCTATTCTGGGAATTCCTGACATTCAGATTGATAACATTCATCCATTTGGCTGTTTAGGTTACTACAAAGTCCCTGAAGCAAACCGACAAAAACTCGACGCCAAGGGCCAAGCCTCAATCCTATTATCATACCTCACTCAGGGCAACGGATACCGTCTTTGGGATCTAGAACAAAGCGCAGTCATCAACTCCTGAGATGTTGTATTTAATCACTCGGTCTTTCCATATGGTACCAAGCTGTCGGCAACCCCCAGCCCGGTCATTGTAGAAATCCCCTGGCCGATCAAATCCACACCTATGTACAATCCGTCACCTAACATTGTAGTCAAACAACATCTTTCCCCTCCTCTAAACATCAACCTACAGCCTCGCTTCGATCGACGTCTTGAAGCATCAATCCACGCACCGCACAATCGGCCCCGATCGTCTTCCTCTATATCCTCAAAATCTGATTCTCCCACTCCGTCCTCTCCTTCTTCTCCTTCTTCTCCTTTCTCCACCAATGCCCCTAACCCTTCTTCTTCCTCCCTTGAAATAACCACCATTTCCCTTCCGCCTCTGCCTCATCCTCCCCCTTTCTCAGCTCCAAACTTAGCAGTAAATCCTCCCGCAAACCGTTTGTCCAACCGCGAAAGAAAACCCCCGGTCCAATACGGGAACTGGTTGAAATCCGCTCAGACTGTGGACAACCCAGATACTCCCAAAACCTGGAAGCAACTGCTGAAATCACCTAACAAACTCCGCTGGATGAAAGCCGCGGAAGACGAATTTGCCTCTCTTATAGGCATGAATACCTGGCGACTTGTCCCACGACCAGAAAAATGGAAGATAATCAAATCAAAGTGGGTGTTCAAGATCAAACGCCGGGCGGACCACTCAATATAGAAGTTGAAAGCCCGGCTCGTTGCGATGGGCTACTCTCAAGTCCATGGACTCGACTATCAAGAAGTCTTTTCACCTACTCTTTGTCTGGAGACGCTTTGCTTAATTCTCAGTCTCCTCGGAGTGTGAGGATGGAAAGGACGTCAGGTAGATTTCAAGACGGCGTTCCTGAACGGACACCTGGACCATGAAGTATTCATGGAACAGCCGCCGGGTTTTGAAGACTCAGCTCACCCCAATTATGTGTGCCAACTCGATCGTTCACTCTACGGTCTCAAGAAATCGCCTCGTCAGTGGAACACTGAACTCCACAAGGCGCTTCTAGAAGTTGGTCTAGAAAACTCCAAATACGACCCAACCTTATACTACAAGATTGTCAAGAATTGACTGGTAGGAGCTCTTACTGTGCATGTTGATGATCTTGCAATAGTCGGGGAGCCGGCCTTTGTTAATTTCCTAATTGCGGATCTGGAAAAGTGTTTTCCCATTGGAGCCGATGAAGAATTAAATCACTTCCTGTCTCTCAAGATCACGAGGAACCTATCTTTAAAACATGTGTTCCTAAATCAATCTCACTACCTTGAAGATCTTCAAGATCGTTTTCTAGACGGCAAACACGTTGAGGTGGCCTGTCCAACAGACTCGACTTTCAAATTCATTCAACGCTGCAGCCCTGATGATCAGCCATCTTCAGGACCTTATAATCAACTAATTGGCAGTCTATTGTGGGTTTCCCAATGTACAAGACCTGATGTGTCGTTTGCGGTAAACAAACTATCACAATACCTCAAGGATCCTTCAGATTCTCACTGGAAAGCTGCCGTATGTGTTCTGAACTACCTTATCTCCACCAAAAACATCAAGCTGCGTTTAGGTGGAAGTCTCGATGTCTCGGGATACTCGGATCCAGACTGGGCGGAAGACCGGGATGACCGCAAATCAACCTCAGGCTACACATACAGGATCAGGTCGGGATCCATCTCGTGGAAATCCAGGAAACAAGCAACCGTTTCCCTCTCAAGCACTGAGGCGGAATACAAAGCGCTTTCAGATTCCTGCAAAGAAGCAATGTGGATTCGTCATATCCTAACCAAGTTACACCTTCAACCAGAAGAGCCAATTCCCATACATGTTGATAACAAGGGGGCTGAGGCCCTTGCGAAGAACCCAGAACACCATGTGCGCACAAAGCATATCCATGCACGGTACCACTTCGTTTTGTGAAGGCGTACAGGATCAACATATCTCACTTCTTCATTTTTCCACATGAGATATGTTAGCCGAAATGCTAACCAAACCTCTTTCCCGGGTTCTACTTGAAAAATATTGTCTTATGTTTGGTCTGGTTCCCTAATCTATTTATTTTTTTTATTACTATTTTCATTGTTTTTAACTTTTATTATTTTTTTTTCTTTTCTCTTTTTTTCTCTCTCTTTTTTTACTTCTCATCTATAATCATTTTCTTTCCAAAAGTGTTCAGCAAGGGGGGATGTTGAGATGGGCCTTTTCTATTTGTGATTTTATCTTCTTTCATTTCTATTTTCCATCTCAGTGTTATTTCTATGCTTCTCACTTTCCCTTCAGTTTCACTCACATGTCACAAATCATGTAGTTTACCTGGGTCAGAGCTTGTGGAAGGAATCTCTCCTCATCCTTCCACAATTCAACATTCTCTGCCCCAGGTAAGTCATTCTCTTGTTTCTCTCTTTCTCTTATTTCATCAATATGCTGAAATCAATTCATCCTTCCACAATTCAACATTCTCTGCCCCAGCTGAGCTTAACACTCCCATCCTCACTTTTTCCCCTCTCTCGTCAACACAAAACTCTCTCCCCTCATCTGTCCACTCCCATCCTCACTTTCCCCTCTCCGTTCCTACAGTCTCTCCCTTTCCTTTCCTTTCCTATTCCTTCTACTTCTCAATATATAATAAAAACTCGACTCTATCTCAACTCAATCTCTTCTATCTCATCAAAACTCAACGTCCCATTTTGTGATCTTGCCAAAGCTCTCACATAATAACTTCAACATCAACTCTCTTCAATACATTATCTCTGCCGTCTCATCAGACTCTCAACTTGGTGAGAAGTGAACTCAAACACCCTTTCTTATTTTTCTCATCTTTATTATTTACTGATATTATCTGTCTTTCAGTCCTGTGCTTCTCTTTTATCTTGTCCTTGGTATTGTTATTTAAGTTGTCATTCAGAGAAAATATTGTTCTCATTGGGTATGCTACATGCTTCTTTTTCTTTCTACATGTTATCTTTTAACCTTGTTTTATCTTACTGTCTTGTTCTTTAGTTTTTGTCTTTAAGTTTATCAGCAATCAATTCTTAGGTTCTTTAGGAAACCCTCCCTGATTGGTTTTAACTGTTTGAGATCTTTGAGAAAGTGGTGGTAACAGGTGTGAACAGATTTTTGCTCCTCTCTTCCCAACAACAATCCCTTCCAGCTCCAGGAAGTCCATTGATTAACATTGAAAAAACCTGGAACCAGTCTAGTATGGCTGGCAAGGCTCCTGAACCAGATAACTCCTCTCCACACATCCATTTTCCTGCAGGCTGTGGATCAACCAGAGTCCAAATAGCAGGGGCCTTGAGTGAATTAATCAGCTTGAATAAACCCAGTGCAAGGCAGACACAAGGTGCAAACACAATGAAGTTTTTCCAAAACACTGATGCAGATGAATTTGATTATCTTGAACAGTTATCAATAATCAATTTTTTCTACTCTGAGCGTTGGGCAGCTTTGTACATGTCAATCCACCAAAAAGACCTACAACTGGTATGGCTTAGAAAAAAAATCTAGTTCATTTATCTTTATTGGCAATCTGAATCCAAAAAACATTGTGATATATAGCAATTTACCTTTTATTACTACATGTTCATCACAAAATCTGTTGGACCATGATCTCCTCTTTGTTGCTGTGGTCTGGGCTGGCCTTGTTATTTTCTGTGACCTTTCTGATCAACTGCTGGTTCCCTGGGGAAGTAACTGACTTTCCTCCCTCACAAATTGTTGTATGAAACATAATCTCTCCACATACTCTCTGCAATATTTTCTCTCCAAGCCAAGTGCTCCAATCAATCTAAAAAACCATCCAAATCATTGGTTTTGTTGTTTTCATTTGGATCCATGGTGATTGGTTGGTTGGTAGGTGACTGATTTGGTTGATTGGGAAAATCATCCACATGTAATAGACCCTCAAGCATGATGATATTGGGATTCACAGCCAATGTGAGTTTAACCTTTTGCAATTACAATAAGACACAGGATTGTTCAAAACCGGTACATGAGCTGGTATGTGCACACCATCCAGTGCACCAATACAGTCTTGAAAGAATGGCATGAATTTGCTGTTGCCTTGAATTATTGGGTGGATCCCATTAATTGGGGGTTCCTTTGGGTATTTTGAACTCAAAGAAAGAAATTCCCCCCCCCCCTCTGTTGGTTATAAACGGGCCTGCATTTGGCCTCAAAATTTATGATTATTTCATTATTTATCCCCAATAACAATTCAAGAATACTCATCCAGTTCTGTGTTTCTTTTCCATCTTTTTGTGAATAACCAAACTAAAGGTAATATTTCATAAGTTTAAAGTATAATAAATAACATGAGAAGAATAAAAGAGACTAATACCTAAAGGCAACACAACACAATAAAAAGGAACAATAATAATGATGACAGCAAAGAAGTGAGAATGGTTGCTGTGAGAATTCAAAGATGAGTTTTTTAGAAGAAGGCAATTGTTTCAGGATAAGTAATGAGGAATTCTTACAATGACAAAACAATGATAGTATGATAAATGTAGAAGAAGGAGAGAGGTTTGCAATAGGAGAGGAAAAGAAAAGAGAAGAAAAAGAAGTTGGATGGTTAATAGTGATAGGATTGTCAAAGGGAGTTAATTCAGGAGGAATGAGATAAATAATAAGGAATTTGGATAGTTTAAGATAAGAATTGTTGGAGGGAATCAATTCAGGAGGAACAAGAAAAGGAGTAACTTGATAGTAGTTGAAGTTCTGAATGGATAACTTTCTTGTTAACAAAGGGAAGAAGTTTGAAAGGAAGTTCATAGTATTTATGAATGACAAAGAAAAGAAAATAATAGGATATTCAGGGGATTGAGCGACTAAGAGGTCTAGTTTAAGATGATGTCTTTCTGGATTTGTTGGGGCTTTTGGGATCAAGAGAGGAAGTGGGGGATTGGGAAGAGGAAGCGGAAAGTTGAATATTAACACTTTTCTCTTTTCAATGTTTGGATATACATTTCTTTCATTGCTTTGGGAAATATGATTACCACCTGGACAAATTTCAATTGAATAACACATTTTAGTAATATGGAAATTGCCCAGAACAGTAATCAGAATGCCCATCAGAGAATGAGAAGAAATGCTTATTTAACTCAAAGGAAGCAAGTAAACTGGGAAAAGAAATGCTTCAACAGGATTCTTGAAAATAATAATTTAAAACAATCAAAGCCTCAATACAAGACATGATTGCTATACTCCTACAAGTATAGCGCTAAAATAACAGTTAGTGTAGCCCAAAAAGATGCTATGCTAACAATGAACAGAGCACTACGCTAACAGTCAGTGTAGTGTTTGTTCCAGCTAACACTGCTACAAATCAGCTAACAGAAGATTTCTGTAGCATTAAACTTTTTTTTTACAATGGCTCTAACACTACGCTAACCACCATTTATTCTTTCAATGAAAATGTTTCAGTGTTAGCTACCAAATCTCCATCTAAAAGTAAAATTGTGGTAGCATAGCTAAAAACGCTAACACTATGCTATGCTAAAGCTATTGTCAGCGCAGCAGGCCCACCATAGGCGGCCTATGGTAGTTGTCCAGGGAAAGAATTTCCTCCTTGGAGAGAGAATTGAACTGGAGTTCTGCACAGGACAAAAACAGGAATGGCCACCCAATGATTTTCAGCTTCCTACTACCACAGAGACAACCTTTCATAAGCAAAATATATACAAATAATAAATAGTGATAACAAAAACTCAGAATATTATTGCACATTCAGAATCTACACAGAGGAAATCTAGGTTGCCTCACTTACAGATACCCCTATTTCTTACTCCTTGAACATATAAATCCAACAGGTAATTCCCAAATGAAGAAGCACCTCTATACTTATATTAAATTACAAATATGCTTATGTTACATTTTCAGTCACAAAAATGATTTGTTGTGTATATTCACAGAGATAGTGTAAGTAATGCATGAGTTTGTCCAAGCCCGCTGTGGTGATTGAAAAAATTTGAGTTTATTTCTGAGAAAAAAAAAACCAGAACTAAAGAAAAAAGGAACAAAAAATCAGGCACAACTAAGGAAATAAGAAGAGAGAGGAAAAAAATAAGAACCAGAGAATGAGGAAGATGCATACCGCTGATCAAGGCAAGAAGATAAGAGATGACTATAGGAGAGGAGGAGGATTTAAGAAGTAGATGACTGAAGGAGATGATAGAAGAAAGAAAGGAGAAGCTGAATAAGTTCTTTTTGAAAACAAGCACAAAGAAAGAAAATGAGAGAAGAGAAAGGAAAGGAAGAAAAAAAACAGCAAGGAATTAGGTGTTTGAATTAGAAACACACACAGAAGGAATTGGAAAGAAGGGGAGAGTTCAATCTAGACAAAAAAGGATGGGATGAGAGGAGCAGTTCAGAATCAGGATTGGGTTCTTTTAGTTTACAAGTGTTGTTCCCAATCCATTGCTTGAATTGTCTTGATAGTGAGATGATAGTTGTGGAGAGTCTTGAAGCTGAACCGTAGTTGAGGTTGGTTGAAGAACTGAGTTACTTGGCCGATGGGTCTTTTGAAGATGAGCGGTTAGCCCTAAGCGGTTGAGACATGTGCTGAGCAGCCTGGATTTTCATCATTACTAGGTGCACAGGTGCTTGCGGAGAGCGCGGAGAAGTCAAAAACTCAACAGTGATCCATTCCACTTCATTCAAAGAGCGCGGAGAAGTCAAAAACTCAACAGTTATCCATTCCACTTCATTCAAAGAGCGCGGAGAAGTCAAAAACTCAACAGTGATCCATTCCACTTCATTACTATATTTTTAAAGATTATTTATCACTTATAAACTCAAATACTTACATATATACACATATAAGTCCTAAACCTTACATATATTCATCATTATTTTTTCATAATCAGATCCTAAATCCCATTATAACCCTAGTCACTCACTACAACCACCCTCAAATTCCTCATAGTTCCAGAGTTACAAGCAAACTAAGAATATTCCAGCAAGTTACAGTGTAAAGCAAGTTATAGAATACAATATATAAGTACATATTATAAGTAGATATATTGCACAACCAAGATACATGATACATAATCAATAAACTATATAGATACTACATAACATACACTGCACATGACTAGGCTTTATTCAGTAACATCTTACATCATATCTACTGTACATAAACTCCACCTTGCCACCACTCATCTGTCACTTTCATGACTATTTCATATGTGTCACTTTCTCTTCCACTCATCTATCATGTTCTTCCTTTTCCCACCCGCTACATGTCATAGCCTTGTTATTTCCTTCCTCCAGCCTGATGGCTTCTCTTCTGTTTCAGATATATAAGGACACCTGTTCCTCTCTCTTGTTCCCATATGGACCCTTTGACTTACTAAATAACCCCCAACATATACCAGCATTCTTGTTCCCATATACTAGTATACATATATAGTAGAGTTCCCATCAAACCTATAAATATATAAATATAAATATTTGCTTAGAATCAATATAAGAAGATTGCCCCCTCTCTTGCTTGACCCACCTTGACCCCAGAGCTACAAACCCTTGCCTCATATTATATTTATTTTACATATACTTTATACAGCTCATCCCCCCATTATCCATTCCTCTAACCTAGGAGTTGTTCAAGATTATCAATGGAATTGGCTGACACCGGTGGGCTTGTTAAGGAACTGTTTTTTTCAGCGGATGTGACAGAAGAGGTTGAGGAGGAATTGGAATGATCTCTGATCCAGTTGTTGGAAGGATGGTAGACAAGTTTTTGAGGGATGGGTGGCTTGTTTGATGGCAGGTGGCTAAACAATTGGTGATGGGTTTGTGATTGGCGGGTTAGATATTGTGAAAAATCTGTGATAGCTTGGAGAGGAAGGGAGATGGAGGTCAATCATTGATGGGGATGTGTGTCAATTTGGAAGAAGGGGTCTTGGTTGGTGATGGTGGCAGAGGAGGTAGGGCTAGGAGTTCTTTGTAGGCTTTGGTCTGAAAAGGTTGTTTTGCTTGGGTTGGAGGGGGTAATGTTCCTTCAAGTGTTGGATGCCCTCTGCAGGGGGTGTTAATAAATGCACACCCACGCCAGGGGCACACCAACCCCAATTGTTGTGTTTCCCAAACACCCCAATGCAAATTGGTGTGTTTTCCAAACACCCCAATGCAAATGTTATTGCTCCTGACTGTCCTGCTCTTGAACCCCACTACTCCAAATGTGGAGTTTTTACACTAGACCTACAACACAATGCACTCCACACTGGTTGCCCTTCTCCAAACCACACATTTTGATTGGAACAAAAAGAAAATGCATATCAAGTGCTTTTGTCATAAAATGGCACTTTTTTTCAATGCTGGATTGAAAAAAATGGGCCTTGAAGCTCCTCCTCTACCAAAGCTCAAAAAGTCATTCCTTGGAATTGTCCCATTTTCCAACCCAATGGACCCAATAATTGAAGAGGACAACGAAGAACAATTGGTAGAATTCTTGGTTGAAGAAAGGGTGGAAGATGAGACAGATGTTGAACCTTGAATCTGACAATGGCAAAAACAATGATGAGACCAGATCTGGAAACAAAAGCAATGATCCAATCACCTCAAAGAATAAAAATCATAAGAAATCATCTGAAAACAGAAATTATTCTAATGATTCAAACAAGTTAAACAGAGTGGTTGTCAACAAACTGGACTCTATTCCACAAATAGTGGCGTGTACAGTAAGGAATAAAAGGTCTTACACTTAAACAAGTGTAATAAAAATAAATATAAACAATATTACTTTGGTGTTTTGTTAAAAACACTAAGTATTAAAAAAAACAGGTTACTACCCTGCTGCCAGACTTCTGTTATGGGAATAAAATATCCTCAGAAGGGCTAACCAGACTTTAACACGGTTCTTCCAATTAAATTAAGAAGTATTAATTTAATTGGGGGGATTTGAAGAACTCTAACTATTAAAGATAGCCGCAGTTATAAGTATAAAAAGGCCAGTCCTCCTTACTTACAGGAGAAGGTGAGCGCCTTGGTAGCTTATAATAAGTTATCTAGTAATGGTTAAAGTTGATGGGGGAAGGATGTCTTCAATTTGGTGAAGAAACTTCCTACACGCCCTTAAATAATAAATATTTTGTATTAATCCCTCTGCAATTTATTTGACAGTGGGGATTGGGGTAATGTTAACAGGTGAATCTGATCAGCCTGTTCGTGGTAAGAAGTGAAACATGGTGTCATTTTTAATTAAAATGATGCCATATTTATTTCACATTAATTGAAATAGTTTAATGTTTATTTTTCTTAATTAAACTAAATAATTATTAATCACATGTACATATAACTTCCTTTGGGGTTAGAGCTTGGAAAAGCGCTTGCTCTGGAGAGTAAAACATGTGGAAATTAATTTACAAGTCATTATTGCATAATTAATATACTTTACATAAAGATTTACCTTTATTTATGTGTAATTTTATACTATAAATTACTATGTGATAATCTTGGATCTTCCAGGATTTTCAAGAAGAAAACTATGCCAATAAATGGTTCTTAATCCATTTATTGCATGTTTGAAAATTAATTTTCCAAAGATTTTCATTAATTAAATTATAACTTAATTTTGGTAAAAAGTAGATATAATTTTATACATGTTTTTATTGAATGTGGTCATGAGTGTGACTTGAACTCAGGTCCTTATGTTTACAACAGCTATTACTAAGCCAGTCCTTAACACGTTAGACTATTATACAATTTAATAAAATGTTAAAGTCTAATTTCCCTTTTGTTAAGACTGTTAAAATAAGAAATAATAATAATGATAAAAAATAAAGAATAATTATAATTATTCAAGCTTGCAGTTTCAAGTATTACATGTTACATACTACATGTAATATCTTGGTGGCTGACAGTGGTCAGTTTTTATTTATTTTGTTTTACTGCATAAATCAATTCATGAATCTTTCCTTCTTCTTTTTGATAGCTAGCTGGACTTTATAGTGAGAAAGATTACCTCATCAAGTGCATGGAGAGCTGAATTTGACTGCAGGGCAGATGATTACCAGAAGAAAAAAGGGGGAATGAAAGTGAATTCTCTGTAATGGACTGTTGACTGTATTTCAAAAGACCACAAACCAGAACTAAAGAAACACATTTATAAGAGAGAAATTTGGAGAATGATAATAATGATAAGAAATAAGAACAAACCCTGTTTGGAGAATATTAATCTGATAGAGTGGAAAACCAAGTAAGGCAAGACAGTGTGGAAGACAAGGAGCTAAGAGGTCTAGTAGATTAGTTAATAGCTTTGGGTGAATTGGAAAGAGATTAAACAAACCAATGAGGACAGGATTTATGAAAAGGATAAGGAGTGGAAAGATAGAGGACAGTAGATGAGTGGGGAACTGTGATATGAATAGAATAAGTTAGTTAAGTGTTGAATGAGATGAATGATGAGTTGAAATGCATTGGTGCATTTCTCACCAAGTTGAATACTTGATGAGTAATTGATATTAATGTTGAAAGTTGTTTTTGAGATTTGCAGAAGCAGTGTTGAGTTTGGATATGAGACTGAATAGTATTGTTGGACAGAGATCTAGTAATATTGTTGAGGGAAGGAATTCTATGATTGAGTGATATTTTTGAAGGATAAAAGGCAATACAATTAGGGTTTACTTGATGAGACTGAATTCAATTAATTACAGCACAAGTGCACATGCCGCTTGATTTGGGTGCACAGGAGAGAAAGTTTCAACTTGGCAAGAGAAGTATGTAATTGAGCTGCAATTTCAAATAATTTGATTTTACTTATATTTTTGCCCTCAGGTTATTGATTCAATGCTCCATGATGAGTATAGTAAGTTCCAAGATCAAATTGTTTGGTCCAGCCACAAAAGAATTGCAAGAAGTTCGGCTACTTCAAAGAAATTCAGTTTACAAGCAAGGAATGGATGATGATCAATGAATTGAATCAGGAGTTAGAAGTAAGATACATTTGTTCTACAGAATTTCCTTGTTTATTTCATACACAATGCTTATTGTTTTTGATAGCCGTTTAATTGTTTGACCAAGGAGATGGAGGGTAATGGTCCTACAGGTGCTTTTGTATTGCCAAACTACTATCAAACCATCTCTGATTTAAAGAAGAAAGAGGCAGGATGCAATTGAGGGCATCCATTACATCCAATGTATGTGAAAATGATACAAAAGCTCAAGGTCTACCAAGAAAAGGAACTCAAATGTGAAACACTTGTAATGGCCACTATTCTTCACCCAATTTTTTGCATCAAAATCTTCTCTCATTGCTGCACTGAAAAAGAGGTGGAAGCCAAAGAAACTTTGGAGCATCTTTTTGCTAAACAAAGGGATTTGTTGAACAAGAAGAAAAAATCAAACATTAAAATTTTGGACAAGAATTCTTTAAGTGTTGAAAAGGATAATGTATTTGATTTTTTCAACACTCCTGAAACATTGGACAAAAGCAAAGAGCTAGAAGTGTATGTCAAGAACATGGATTGCTTAACCAGTCCAGATGGAAAGGATCCCAATAGTATGTTGAGGTGGTTGAAGATATAGCTTCTATTTGTTCTCAACTTGTTCCACTTGTGTTTGTTAGCTCATTTTGAGCTAAAATGAGCTTTTTTTTCAATGAAATGTTTTTAGTTTTAGCTGAAAAAATCTTCAGCTAAAAGTAACTTTGTCTTAGTGTAGCAAAAAAAGCTAACATTACACTACGCTACAGCTAACACTGCCAGCATAATTGCCTAGGTTGAGTTCATCCCAGTTAAACTAGGATGCAAACAACCAATTTAAATTAGGTTGGCCTCAACCAATGAAATATAAAACCAAGGGGGGTCCCTTGGATATATACTTCATCAGTTTATTTCAACCAAGTTTAAATTGGTTGAGTGCATCCCAGTTTAACTGGGATGACTTCATCCTAGGCAATTATGCTGGCAGTGTAATGTTAGCATAGCAGGCCCACCGTTGATACAATAAGCCATAGTATCAATCTTCTATGATCTTTACATGCTATATGTATGGGAATAGTAATCTACTTTATTTCCAAATAGTATTATGGCCTAAATTTACCCCCAGTACCCCTTATTACATATATAACATACAAGTACATAGCCCCCAATTTTGGGGGGAGGGACTTGTAGAAAGACACAGATCGGCACCAAGATCCGTGATCCATGTCATGCAACCTAACGGGCCAACGTCAACCCGTTAGGTTGCATGTATTGATAAGGTACAAACCTTGCATGGTTTTTTTGTCTCACAAAGGGCATTCCCTTAGTTATATGTAGATACTGCGGCTTTTTATTACTTCTTAGGCATTTTTTTGGGCTTTGATGCCTGAGTACTACATGGGAGTGCACACCTGGGTCTTTTACACATGTGCAGGGTCTTGATACTTCCCAATTTGGGTGTGTAGGTGAGCATCCACTGCCCTGTGGTGCAGCCTATGGTATGCGGTGTGGAACTACTCAAGGGCAGAATAGAGCTTGGAAGGTAAATGGATGACTACACTAGTACTAATGTAAGTTATACCAAGGGTGCTGATGTAAAGCTGCCCTCCTGACTAATGCTGAGGGCAATGAGAGTAACACTAAGAATAAAATACAGGTCTGGTGAATTTTTATTTATTCTTAGAAGACTAGTACTGATGAGCTTGCTTGCCACACACACCAGATTCTGCTTGTATCCCTGAAGCAACCCCAAAAACAAAATTCCTCCAACAACCAGGATTATACAAGAAAGATGTTGATCTCCTGGCCACCAACGGTTCCAATTTTGAAAAATGGAAACAAGGAATCAGTCAAGTCATCCTACTCACTCTGGGCCACCCAAATCTTTTTGATACTCCAGCCAACCACATCGAAATCTTGGATCAAGGACAAACTTTTCTCTTATACTTTATCCAAGTCACTATCCATGACAAACTGGTGTCTCTCGTCAACTGATTTACCAAAGGTACTGAGGCATACAGCACCATCCAAGCCAACTTTCAAGGCACTGTTTCTGCCAAATGGAGCTCATTGACAAACTCCTTGAGTTTAAGCTTTTGGGCCCATCAATAGAACCTTCCCAGATCCCAGGTCTCTTCAACAAGGTCTTTGACATATTCTCTGGTTTGCACAAAGTTGGCGCTGGTCTTACTCCCCTTGTCAAGAGTCTTATCCTTCAAGCAATTGTTCCACCTCCTTCCACAAGCTGAATTCATTGCGGACGGCCTGCATGCACGGATGTTTGCTGCTGCGCAAAGGTTAGACGATTCAAAGGTCGCGGCAAAAGTCGCAACCGTTTTTGTGGATGGTGTGCCGCAGCAGAGCACGAAGATGCATAGATTTTATTTATGCAATTTGAAAAACCACAACCAAGACAAGATCGGGCGGCAGCTTCGACCAACCGCCAACCAACCTTTAGCCAGTTGACGATAACGTGGAGATGGAACAGCAAACAAATCGCCCCCATCGCGCACCAAAAAAAGAGAAAACTAAATTCGAAAAGGGAAAAAATCCCAAGGCAAGGAGGCTCATTATTATCCATTTCAATCGAGCTCATGAATCGGTTTCTCACTATATTTTGATCCGCAGGCATTCGCTCCTCAATCAGGACGAAAAGCCGAGAAACAGGCCCGAAGAAACGTGGAAAAAGATCAGGCTAAGCTCCATGTACCTTTACCGGATCGAACTTTTGGTGTTAGACCTACACCCACACAAGCGCCAGGTCATGGCTCTCGGAAAGGTAACAATCCCCTGCGTATTCGTCTACCAAGTCCGATTTCATTGTTTGCTGATTATATTTCAAAACCTTTCACGCTCACAGATTCCGCTAACCAGGACACTGGGCCGCCTCCGGTAATAGTAGCTGTGATGGGTCCACCCGGTGTGAGTTATTATATCCGACCCATAAAGAATGCGATCAAGTAGATGGGGACCGAAGCAAACAAGGACAAGTGAAAATGGTGACCAGCCGAATTCATCTTTACAGGTAGGAAAGACAACCCTCATCCGATCCCTCATACGAAGATACACCAAAAATACACTGCCAGAAATCAAAGGACCTGTGACAGTAGTCGCTGGAAAGGCAAGAAGGCTTTCCTTTGTTGAATGCCCAAACGACCTCGGTGCTATGGTTGACCTCGCAAAAGTGGCAGATTTGGTCCTTCTCATGATCGATGGAAGTTTTGGCTTTGAAATGGTTTGGTTCCATCTATTTATATATCATCAGAACCGAACGAAATAAGATTATCTTCTGATTAATATTGCTACAGGAAACATTCGAAGCTTTATCTGCCCTATCATCTCATGGGCTACCTAAGCTAATGGCCGTATTAACCCATTTGGATCTTATCAAAACGCCGGCCGCCTTGAAAGACCAAAAGAAACAACTGAAACATCGATTTTGGACTGAGGTGTATGATGGGGCAAAAATGTTTTACCTAAGCGGAGTTCGCAACGGAAGGTACCCTGATAGAGAGGTTATCAACCTGACCAGGTTTGTTTTCCTTAACTTTCGTGTTCTTCTGCTGAGCTATTTAATTGAGATCCATCGTCTCCTTTTGACCCTACAGGTTTATCAGTGTTGTCAAATTTCGTCCGCTGATTTTTCGAAATAGCCACCCTTACATGCTCGCTGACCGATTCGAAGACCTGACGCCTCGTGAAACCATACGGCATCAACCATCGTGTGATCGCACAGTTGCTGTCTGGGGTTATCTACGAGGTATACCCCTTAGACCACCCTCAGACCATGTTACTCCGAAAGTACATGTGCCAGGATCAGGCGTTGATTCATTCTTTATTACAAAGATGACCGGGCTTGATGATCCGTGTCCACTACCGACTTCGGAAAGTGAAAAGCGCCGAAAGATCGCCGAGAAGCACAAACTCGTACACGCCCCAATGAGTGGTGGTGCTGGAGGTGCTGTGGTTTTCGATGGCGATACGGTCTGGGTCAACACTACTAACCACTTTGCCTCCAATAAGCAAAATCTTGAAAATTCAAAGTCCTCAGGTGAAGAAAGTGAAGATCAAGATTTGGAGGACGAGGGAATCAAGATGGTCGTTGACCTACAGAAAGTCAAATCCAGTCTTGGAGACAACGTCAACTCCAGCAAGATCCGGCTTTTGGCCGATTCATTAAAGCCACTCAATGCTTCGGGTTCCGCGGAGGATAGTAATCAAGTGGAGGATTCGTTCGATGCGGCTGGCTCATCCGACTCAAACTCGAATGCCAGTGATAGCGAGGACACATATTTTGATGATCTTGATGATGATTGTGATGCGTATCCTGGCGTTGAATCATCAAGATCAAACCAAGAGGTTCGAAGACGCGCTGGGAGTTGGAAACCTATGCAAACAGGAGAAGACGATGTTGCGTATGCTGAGAGTGACTCTGATCTTGGATTGGGGTCTGAAGCGATTGTATCTGGATCTGAGCACGAATCTGATGTTGACTTGTCTGACGAGGAACGGTTTGTGGATGATGACGACGAAGACGATGATAATGGCAATGATCAACAAGCCCCGAAATGGAAACATAACCTTCTTCAAACTGCCGCTCGCCTAGCTGCGTCTAAACAGACTCGGTGTGATCCTATGAAACTGATTTACGATAATCGCCTCGAACCGGCTGAAGTTTGTTCTCGACTAAGAGGCGAAGCTCCTCGCAATTTACCCCTGGTGAACAATCCAGGCGACAGCGAACTGTTTGAACTTGCGAGTCGACCCACAGGTGCCGAAGAGAACAGTCGACGAGGTCATCTTTACCACTTCTATCGACCAAGCGAGTCTCATGAGTTAGAAGTATGGAGCGACGAAAAGTGCCTACAGTCTATCCGTCATTTGTTCATCACCGGTGATCTTGAGAACAAGAATGCAGAAGCCGAAGATCACTACGAAAGTGAGGGTGGCGATTTTGAAGACCTTGAAACTGGAGAGAAAATCGTAGGAAGCACTCCATCTCAGGCCGCGGCTACTTCAAGGGATTCGAAGACTGATCTCGTAGCGAAGAAAGAAGCACTGAAGAGACAGTTTGATCGAGAGTACGATGGATCATCCGAAGAAGAAGGGCAAAAAGACTTTTACACTGAGCAGAAGGAAGAAATCGCGCGAAGAATGGAGCAGACAATGAAGGAGTTCGAAAATGATGACCCTCAGACTCGAATCGCCGTTGAAGGATATAGACCAGGGGCTTATGTTCGTATTGAGATAACCGGTGTACCATGTGAGCTAGTGGATAATTTCGATCCCACTTTCCCTTTCTTACTTGGCGGCCTATTGCCTGGGGAGGACAGTCTTGGGTTCGTTCAAGTACGACTCAAGAAACACCGATGGTATCCCAAGGTTTTGAAGACCAACGATCCTTTAATCCTTTCAGTCGGATGGCGCCGTTTTCAAACCGTCCCAATCTACTCATTGGATGATGGTACAAGGAATCGGATGCTCAAGTATACACCTGAACACACACATTGTTTAGCGACCTTTTACGGCCCAGTGTCCAGTCCCAACACTGGTCTCTGCGCTTTCAGTCGCATGGGTAGCGGCTCCACCAACTTTCGGATATCAGCTACTGGAGTGGTGCTTGACGTGGATGGTAGTAGTCAAATAGTCAAAAAATTGAAACTGACTGGTGTACCTTACAAAATCTTCAAGAATACTGCTTTTGTCAAAGGAATGTTCACAAGCGCTCTCGAAGTAGCTAAGTTCGAAGGAGCACAAATCCGGACTGTTTCCGGAATCAGAGGGCAGGTGAAAAAAGCTCTTCCCAAACCCGAGGGCACTTACAGAGCGACGTTCGAGGATAAAGTGCTAATGAGTGATATAATCTTCTTGAGGGCTTGGTACAATGTGAAACCAAGAATGTTCTACACGCCCGTGGCTTCTTTACTCCTACCTAATAAAACAAGATGGCAAGGCATGCGTTTGACGGGCGAGGTCAGGCGGGATCAACAATTGAAAACACCTTCGGATGTCAATTCACAATACCGAGTAAGTCGCATTTATCTCACCGCTTTTCCCTATGCTCTCTCGCGCTGGCGTCATCTAACAGAAACTGTATCCCCACTTTTCATCAATCAGCCAATTGTCAGAGAGACACGGCGATTCAATCCGCTCAAAATTCCCAAAAAATTACAAGGCTCTTTGCCATTTGCATCGAAACCCAAGTATACCAAACCGCAATCGAAGCCAGCTTATCTGCAGCAACGAACCGTACTGTTACAACCCGAAGAGCGTAAAACTTTGGGGGCTCTGCAACAGGCACAGGCTGTCACAAAAGACAGGATTCAAAAACGGAAAGAAACTAAGGCTAAAAAGAGTAGCTGTTTTTTTTTGAGTGCATAAATACCGGCTAAATGCTGAATGAATTTCTGGCCTCTTTAACTGTAGACGCCGAAAGGATCAAGAAAATCGAACGTTCCCATGCAGCTGGAGGTCGTTCTGAACGTGAAAAGGAAACTAGGAAAGAATTCTTTCGACAGGATAGTAAACGCAAACAATCTGATAACGGTAGCGGTCAAGGAGGCGGCGGGAAACACCGTCCGAAATCGAAGAGGCAGAAAACTAGTTAATGAAAACGTCCATTTCTCATTAATACATCCGATTTTTCGACGTACATAGTTCATGACTGAATCACTTCACCTGGTGTAACCCCAATCGAAAACCAATTGTCACGATCCTCGGGCTATCCTTCATCTCATTTGTCTCAGCAAACTATTTCAATTTCATCCATATTGTGTGTTCCTCGTGTGCTAGTTGATTTCTCATTTCTATTTGATGTCTTGGATTTGTTACAGTTTTCTTTTCTTTCAATAATAGTGGTTTCACAGTCTCTCAGCTTTAAAGCTGTTAGCAGAATATCCAATGATCAGGTGTTTCGATGTATGAATGGATCTAGTCATGATGATTTTGTAACTTGTGCAATTTTAATGAACATCAAATATATATTATTACTGTTGGCTGCTTCGATGAGAGTATACAACAAACGATTGATTATGGAATGGAGGTTATAAATTTTGCAGTGAAAAGCGTCCCTTCAAGGTGTAACTTTTAGAATTGCCTTGTCGACCTTTAAATCAACGAGTGCGCGGAAATGTTGATTGGTAGACTCTTTTGACACACGAGGCTTTGGATAAGGAAAGTCGAATGAACATGTGTCGTTGTGGGTGCCCTCATCGGACAGTATTCTATTATGTGTGGGATGAAAGGTATTCAGTTCTTTTGCTTGAGTTGGGCGTGGTGCCCACTGCGGAGGTGGGTGGACAGATAATTCGGTATCAGCTTTTGGAGTCCTTCTCTTCCTTCGCACAACAGCTTTCCACTAAGGATAGCCAAGGCATGAATAATTGATTAGCGTCGGAATTCCACAAGTCAACAATTCTCATCCTGTGGTACGCACCGTTTCAATTGATGAAAGTGATGAAATTAATATCAGCGGCAAAATCTGTAGCATGGTATCATCACCAGTTACGCTCAATGCCCTGTTGATCAAAACCAGCCAAGGTTTATCAGTTTAGTATTATCAAACCATGGTTGGAAAGATCACAAAACTCACCTTTGCAATCGATGTGGAAGATTATAACAAACCAGCAGACTAAACGAGTGTGCTAGAGTGCATATGGCCATTGCGTAGCAGTAGAGAGTGAGAAGCTCGATTTTGGCTGCATTTTCGTTTGTAAAAGGTATTGAGCTACTAGATTCAAAACAATAACAAGTTCACTTGGTCTCTTGCTTACTAATCTTAAAGCTCCTTGGCTTCTTGGGCTTTGGAGTGTCAGAGGATTTTTCAAAGGCCTGTGGAAGGTGGACTTGTTGTGAACTTCCGTTGTCCAGATTTTGGATCCTCTGGAGTGCGGATGCCGCGACAATGTACCACTGATCGTGTAACATTGGCATTAAAAGAGATATAGGTGAGTGTGCCAGGCCCAATTACTCCGGAAGCCTTAAGACTGTGAAAGAACATACCACACATAGTAGCAAGCTCATAATTCCTTGCAAGGTTCCGGTAAAAGTGCGCCAAAGGGCAAATGTATGCTGACTATCCCGCCAGGTATTGAAGAGTGAAGCAAGATCATGAGGGTTCGCTGCTTTGGGTGATTTAGCCCAGACACGAGCATATTTCTGTAGCTGAGCTCTGAGCTGAGAGTCGCTCTCACGAGAGGTGTTCAAAGAAGCTTGCATCATGAACCAGATGAATATGTACAGTCCGCACGCCAATAAACACCAAATGGCCCCGCACATAGCAGACAATCTCGAGGATAAGATCCGATCTGTGATTAGTAAATCTTTCGGTTGGCGTGACAGACTGCATACGTCGAACCACGAAAGATTAGAAACCCGGGCGACTAGCAGTAAAGGCCTGTGGGCTTTTAAAGAGAGGGCTCACGAAGCAGACCAGTAGCCCCATCCAGAGGTCCAGAGTCCGATGTATGAGAAAAGAAATGTAAGATTAAACCTTCAGATACGATAGAAGCAATTTGGCCATAAGCCTTTGTAAGCTAACTCATGTTTTCCACTTGATGAATCCTCCATGGTGACAGAGTTTGAATTATCTGATTGACACTCACCAAAAGGAAGTCGAGGGAAGGTTAAGTTCTTGAGCATATCTTGTGCTCTTGAAAACAAAGTAGAAGTAAGACAGTGCGGCTGCACCAGAGGGGATTTGAAATATAATCGCAAATAGACTACTATTAGGTGCGATGACAAATTTCTTATCTGAGGAGACATCAAATCAGTACTTGTACTCTTTGAGTCAAAATGCTAGTCGGTAAAAGTCTTCTGACCTTTTGTCCTGACATATCGAATGAACCATAGATGTCTAGAGCGCCCTTCGCGGCCATTGAGCAGAATCCACAAGAGACAAAAGATCATGACCAGAGTGTTGATAAATGTCAAAATCGTCAAAATGATTAGGACCGAGAATGTGCCTCCGGCATGTCGTTCGTGGTCACGAAAGCTCTACAATCGAAAACCGAAACAAGAAAACAAATCAACCCGGTCATGCGCTAATACCAAATCAAGTTAAGTTACTAAATTCACCAACCATGTTTCTTTGTACAAAATCAAATGGGTTCTTTCCTTTGGGTACTTTGGCCAGGATTGCAGGCCACTTGGTATCGAAATCATCACGCATCTGGATAGTTGTCGTCAATACTTAGAGCTCTCGAAATTCACGCCGTCTTGTTGAGTTGGTTCTCCGATGAAGTCCTTCCAGCACGAAAAAAGACGGTCGAAAAGATAACAATAGTGGATTGATGTACGCTAGGGTAAATGTTGTAAGATATCAGACTTGTGTACTCTGAATCTAATGCGATGTGTGCTTCGAGCTTCTAGAGATATGCAAGCTGGAGTGAATTATGGAATCTTGGTCAGTTTGAGAGGACAGACAAGGCGACTACTGCGTTTTGGAAGCGAATCTAGGCTGAGTGAAGGGAACAAGAAAGCAGTTTAGGGAGCTTGACTAAATAGCCGTTTTGGGTGGAACAGGCTCGTGCTTCTGAAAGCTGCGACCGTTTGAATTCCTTGCTACAAAGGTAGCCAATCGACCCGCGAGAGAAAAAAGTTCCTTCTCTCTGAGCCTCAGCACATACATATCTACATCAAAGTCCGTATTCGACCTCAACATCAAGGGTGAGGACTCGGAAAGCTTAATGCTAGAGAAAGGCAGATGATAGCTCTCTTATCGCAAGATCAGTTCGGCTTCAGGTGTTGAGCCAATCGAGTGAGCTGTGGAACTCGGATAGAAAACAGCGCTCGTGGCACCTCGCGAGTTCGGCTACAGTTTCTATCCGCCAGCTTGAACAGAAAACTGGTGTTCTTGAAGATATCAAGGCTTCCACATATCCTGTTCAATCGATCAGCGCATCCATGGTTCATAAACTGTCGCTGTGCTCTCGCTTCCTGAATGTGTGGCTCTCCTTCTTGTAGCTCTCAGCTACTAGCCCGGTGCCATCATTCACTGCGCATCGACAGCGGTGATCGTTTATGACGCCGGTCATTGACAAGAAAACATCTCGGTATGACCGGTTGACCATCAACAGGAAATCCTGTTGGTATGATGGGCCATCGAGAGGATTTCTATGGGCCCCGCCGGTATCAAGAGGAAGTTATCTATGACCGGTCATGACGAGAGGACCTGGTTCTTGGGGACGAAAGTGTTATGTGGATAGAGTGCTTACCGTGCTCGAGTCTAATAGCTGGACTCGTGATCGATTGTGTCTAGATGGATATAAACCGATCGACTTCCTAGCCCAGCTGGTGTCAAAGATACACGGCTGATTGACGATGAAAGCTATAAACAGTGCTCTCGTTTGGTCTATCGTACACTTTCCTTACAGCAATTCAGAACATCAACTATCGGCTCAGTTCCATCCACCTTCTCTCTGTGGCATTCAACCAAATCCTCGCAACTTCTTTTACTACCAATCTGCTCGCGTCTCTTGATTATCTCTATGAAATTCTGGAAATTATTTCAGCAGTTATACTTCATAATTTTCTCTCTCATGCATGTCATTCACTAAAAATATTCTTGTTTTTGAGTGAAAAAGAAAAAATCAACCTAACAATGACCTTACAATTGGACTCTTGTTACTAACTCAAGAACTAGTGATTGCAAGAATGAGATGAGTACAAAGCGTGGTAAAAACATAATTTAAAGTGATTGAGGGCTTGAAAAGAGATCATCATGAGGAATGAACGTTTAATCAGCCCATACATGCTTCTTTACTCAGAAAAATAAACACCAAAAGATTTATGAGCAATTAAAATTCCCGATTTGACCTAAAGGCTGAGCTTTTCGCTGATCGCTTTGATGGATGGCATAAAGAAATATTCTCCCCTGAAATTGCGAAAATGGTAGGACAAAAGGCCATGTTATTTTAAGTATCAGCATCGGTTCCTTAGTTCATTCGTCAATTTGCGTCCTTTCTTTCTTATTAGCAATGCTCCTACTCACCCAAGAGGGACGATGAAATGTGCCGGGGCGGTCAAAACATTATTAGGGTCGGTGGCGCCCTCAATACCCTAGTTGAATTCAAAAGTACCATAACATCGGTTCGATTGCTCAGAGTTAAATGAATCCAGAGCACTATCTTCCTCACCAGTGGGTTGATGTTTTGAGCTACTCGAGGCGTTTCATCAGAAGTTTGTCCGATTAAAAGATCGAACCCGGGGGTCACTTTGGCTGGAGTTTGAGATGGGAAATCGATGTTGTTACACCAAAGCTGTAATAATTGGCAATTCATCAAAACATGAAAAAAAGTTCATCTATAAATGCTTCAGGGTAAAAAAGGCGTAAGATCTCTAAATGAGTCAAGTGAATTCCGTCTTACTTTTTGAACAAATTGGAATCCACTTTCGATTTTGCTCTGATAAGAAACAAAGAGTAAACCACGGTTCTCTGTGGTCTTTTTTGATATCTTCTCCTCTTCGGTCAGCTCAGGCCCTATGCAAGTTCAACACTTGTCAATTTTAAGCCCTATTAAGTCGTGCAAAGTTAAATGTAAAATCCAAGGGGAAAAATCTAAAGGATAATGCTGCCATGGGTGTTGGAGGGTGGGGATAACTCCTTGATGACTCACCATATGGAATTCCATTCCTCACCATAAGATGAGGCAAGGTGGTCGCTTTGGGGTCCGCACCAGCTATGCCATTACGTGGGTTGGTTTTCCTAGCAGAGTGCAATAAAATGTGAACGATAATTACTACCAGGCATATATCTGTTTGGTGATTGGGATCGATACCTTATGTGAGCAGCGTACGGGCAACGCTCTTGTTGTAATTCATCTGAATAGTCGAAATCTTGCGCTCGATTCAATTCCGGTTTATCTTCCACTGGTGCCAAGGTAAGTGGAGCACCTGCAAACAAAGAGGATGAAACTCATTCACACAACGTGCCATCTTCATTTTTTTTGTGTTTGTCGAATGTGTATTCTCACCAGACTTCCATCGGCCGACGATTCTAGCCCCAATGAAATCACCCGAGACATTAGGGTTCTGGAGCTTTTTAGCAGACTCGTCGCAAAAGGCTTGAAACTCTGGTACGAGTTGCTGGAGCTCTCTGAAAGCCATGTACGAGCCATCTTTGATCCAAGCTTGATTTTGTTCCAAGTCGCTATTCCCATCTGAATTAGGTTGGCCAAGTAAGATCACATCAGGTTTAACTATTCCGCTCTTCTGATCCCCTGGTTGAGCATTTATGTTCTCAATTGCTGGGGTCGAAATTCCGTCCTGGGAATTTTTAACAATCATTAATTTGCTCATTCTCAGTAACTACTAAAATTCACACTTGAAGATATCGAAAACCGCGATGAGACAAAGGGCAGGAAATACTACTCAACTAAGAAACCAAAATGTTCATGGCCAGCCTCGTTACCAGGTCTGACATTACCCTTGCGAACAAAGGAATGGGCCAAAAACTCGTCAAATTCCTTTCGAAGCTGGTCAAGTTGTTCGTTCAATAGTTCGGAATCCGGGGCGGTGATCAAGACGACGAAATCGATGGGGTTGTCTTCATTCAAGAAATCTTGTGACCAAGTTCTCAGTTCTCTCGTAGCTTGATCTACAGGATCTCCCAAGTTATCGACCGCGTCGACTTTTTGACCTTTTGAAAAGATTCCATTCGCGCCGGTTGGGATCTCCTCCTCTTTAACACCCAGCTTTTTCAACCCGATGAAGCTAAATCCCAGGTTGGTTTGGATGATCGGTAACAACCCTCTTGGTTCCATCTTTTGTTTATGTTCTTGTATTTTCTGTTGTGTGGCGAGCACGTCTTGAGTAGTGGTAATCAGCGGAAGTAATGAGCTTTTCAAACTTTTACGAAAGCTTTCGATCGACTGAGGTTCGGATTTTAGGCTGCAGAACCAAAATGCTTCGACCCGCTTCTGTAATCCGATGATAATATCACCTTGGATATTGGTGAGGTCGACGCTGGGAAGCAGAGAAGTATAATTAGAGGTCAAGAGAAGCAGCCAAGGAACAAAACAGTCAGCTGATTCATTTTAGACTCTTCCTGACCAAATGGCAAACAGAAGCTAAGTTAAAACGAGTAAGATAACAGAGCACCAGAAATGAGATCAACAAAAAAAATGGTTGGAGTCAAGGCAACTCAATAAAGCCGATGGCGCGGTCTAGTCAATTTCATCCATGAAGACACCAATCATCGCTTACAAGCTACAGGCTTGAAAATGGCAGGGAAGGGAACCAGAAGAGAAAGAAAGCAGACTAACTTTGTAGCCATGTCGCTGCTTGAACGGTTCCAATGGTTAAGAATCGCGAATCTGAATGAAATGTTTCCTATTCAAGTTGCTATCTTTCTCTCTCTGGGGAAAGGTTAAGGCTTTCTTATATAGACCAAGACCTGCCTATAGGTGGACAATTGGTTGTGCCAGAGCTAACTTCGGTTGCGTGGCTGATTTCCATGCACAGCATCTTAACCCAAATATGTGTGCTGCATCGCTCCTACAGTTCAACTTTCTTCGCCACTCGGTTTTCCTCTCTAGTCTCTCTTCCCGCTCTCCATGCTGTCCTTGAAACTGATGTGGTGAGGACCTCCCTTCCTTTTTCCAAAGTTCATCTCTCACACATTTACAAGCCAAATTGTCTGTTCACAGCGGACTTGCTAACTAAACATTTCCACAGCTCGCTGGGTGTTTCATCGGACTTTCAAGTGTATATAGGCACACAAGCTCATTGAAGTCAGCATTCAGCCAAGAAAACAGCTTTCCGAAACCAGATTCTATGTTTTAGACCTACCAGAGAGACGCAAAGAGATCGTGCACTGCGCAGGTTCTCCAATGTCAGGTGGTCCTAGAATCAAGATGATACATTGAAAAAAATCCATTGCACAATCCGAGAGCAAGCTTTACTTCCCAGTCATTAATGGGAGTTCTGGTCTGTCTCAGAGTGTGTACGTGCTTCTGTCCAGGAACCAAACAGCGTTAACATGTAGCCGGGCCAAGGCACCGGCTCCAAGTTCACTCGGGCGCCCCCCAAGAGAGGCGCAAGACTCCTTCTTACGCTACACAAGCACCTCATCCACAAGGCTTGGGTGCCTCACGACACATTCAACACTAAAGCCTGCGCCCCTGGACAACAGGGCGCTTATTTCTGCTAGGATGCTTGCTTGTGACACTTGAGTAACAGACACCAAGGTTACATGTGGGAGTACAGTATGCGCGCCTTATGTATTGACTGCGCCGCGCCATCTGCTAGCATAACTATGTTGTTACAATGTTACAAGATTATGTATTTACATTATGTATTTAGCTACTACAAACCTAACTTAGTGAGAGGTATCAGAGTAGCCAAACCCTAACCATCCTCTATCTACATATAACTAAGGGAATGCCCTTTGCAAGCCAAACAACTCCTGACAATGTTGTTCAGTGGCTAACGCCAAGGGCAACATTCCCTGTTCAATTTCTAACACCAAGGGCAACATTAGAAACTTAATTGATTTTTTTTTGCTTTTTTTTGGTTTTTGTGCTTTTTTTTTTGCTTTTTTTTGCTTTTTTTTTTGTTTTTTTTCAGCTTTTTTTTTCTTGTCTTTTTTTTTTTTTCCTTTTTTTGGCTTTTTTTTGGCTGATTTTTTTGTTTTTTTTGTTTTTTCACTTTTTTCACTTTTTTTTCCATTTTTTTTTGCATGAGCTGTATTCTTTTTCTTTTGTTCCTCTTTCTGCTTTTCTCTTTCTTTGTCTGTTTTTTTTACATACTTTTTTCTTCAAAGTAATAAGTAATAATCTGATTACCTACCACATACTCATATTGCATTTTAATTTTCAGCTCCCATTAATCTACAATTAACTGGAATATTGATGAACTGAGAAGAGTATAAAACAGGGAAAGAAATGCTAGGTTTTGGCAGAGGGAATTTGTTGAGTTTACCTCAGTACAAGCATACTTGGCAACCGGCTGTATTGTGATAGACACAGTTGTAACCTAAAATGAAACCTAATTGAGAATCTATTTAAGTTGTAAACATGTTGTACCGTTTTCTACTTTTCTACTTTTCTCTTTTTCTCATTCATTTTCATTTCACTGTTTCAACTCTCTTTGCACAACCAGGTGTGCTTGTGTTGTTGTCTCTTCATCCTCAACTTGTGTAGTGTCTAACACTTGTTGGTCTTTCATAAGACTTGCTGCGCCTAGTGTTTCCATAGGTTATGAGCCCACAGTTCTGAACTCTAAGGAACGCACTTAAACACTCACACTGCCAGCATAATTGCCTAGGATGAAGTCATCCTAGTTAAACTGGGATGCACTCAACCAATTTAAACTTGGTTGAAATCAACTGATGAAATATAAATCCAAGGGACCCCCCTTGGTTTTATATTTCATTGGTTGAGGTCAACCTATTTTAAATTGGTTGTTTTCATCCTAGTTTAACTGGGATGAACTCAACCTAGGCAATTATGCTGGTAGTGTCATGAACAATTGTTTAATCATGTCTGAACCCAAACATCAAATTCCCAACCTTTCCAAGACAACCTTTGGCGCTTGGAAACAAAAGGTCATTGGTTATTGTCAACAACTTGGTCTAAGAAAATTGTAGTGTTCAAGGCCAGAAAGGGGTTAAGGAGATGCTGCGGCAAGGTGGATGAGGAGGAAAAGGACCAATCACAACTCAGATAAACTAGGTTTAGGTTTTCAGTCGCTGTACATAGATTAGCTCCTGTTGTCTTTCTCTTGTTTCTCTTTTTTCTTTTCCTCACTCATCTTGTCAACTATCTCCTCGCACCTCAATAGGTGCTTCGTCGTTTCCTCTCTCTCTCTGTTCTCTCGTCGGCCTCCCAATAAGGCCTCCTAGCTCACAGCTGCTTCGCGGTGTTTCTCAGGTGCTTCGTTGTTTCCCCTCTCTCTCTGTTCTCTCGTCGGCCTCCCAATAAGGCCTCCTAGCTCACAGCTGCTTCGCGGTGTTTCTCAAAAATATCTCACCCTCAACATTTCTCCAACCAATGCTACGGCATGCAAGATCTTTCAGACCAACCAATCCAAGACCGCTGGGATATTGGGATCAAACATGGGAGTAAAAAATTATAATTGATTCGTTACTGAAAATAACAATGAAGATCCAGTTGCACTCTGAAAACGTCTGACGGACTACTTTGAAGCTAAGACTCCTGGCAACCAAGCCAGAGTCTACAATGACTTCTGCACCTTTGAATACAAAGGAAGTGATCTCATAGCCTATCTCGAACTGATCAATCAACAGCTCAAGTTGATGGTGTCAGTTGGAATTAAAATCAAGGGCAAGAATCAACACATTGCTGAATCATTTTTAGCTGAAAACATTGTCATCAAAGCTCCGTCAAAGTACAACACCACCAAAGAATTGCACCACTCAATGCAACCACTCACCATTGCTGTTGTTCAAGAAACATTCAACAACAAACGACTCGACATGTCTAACACTGGGTTGGTCACAATCAAAACTGAAGACACTGTGTTGGCCGCCTGCTCATCTTCAAAAACCAAGTCTAAACAGCGCAAATGGTGTACAGGAGGGAAGCACAATCCTAAATCAGGACACACCAAAAGCAAATGTTGACACCTTGCCAATATCAGAGCAGCCACCAAGAAAGTTCAAGTGGAAGACTCAGATGGAGGCAACTCTTGTTCAACGGGCAATGGTCTTTGATGCACCATAAAATTATTCTTGGCTATCAGCACCCCCAAACTTTGCTATCTGGAAAGTGGTGCATCTCACCACATGGTTGCCAACAAGTCACTCTTTAAAGACTATCAGAAAAAGATCAGCAAGGTCAAACTTGCGGATGGCAACACCATCAAAGTTTGAGATAGAGGCTTTGTCAACGTTTGAGCCGAGAACAATGCTGTAATTCCAATGAAAGCGCTTCACGTTCCTGGACTCAGTGCAACCCTGATAAGCCTTGGAAGACTCTACGAGCAAGGTTGTGAGATCAAACAGACCGGGAAGTCGTCATTTGTTCTGGTTCGCAAAGGCAAATTTATTTTCAAAGCATCAATTGTAGGCGGAACATGTATGGTTCACATTGTCACTACTCATGAAGGTCAGTCCTCAGCATCATCAGCTTGGCAATCAACAATCACTGACATAGAATTACTCCATAGACACGCCAGCCACTGTAATAAAAACACACTGAGAAGGATGTTTGGCATCAAAGCACCAAAAATCAACTGGTATGCTTGTTTGTTGTCTAAATCTCATTGACTTGTGTTTACCTCTCATCTTCCAAAAGCAACCCATCTGCTGGAATTGGTCCACATGGATCTCAGCGGAAAAATCACTCCTGCTTCTTGTGGTGGGGGATACTATTATTTTAAAATTACCAATTGGTTCACTCGCTACCTTCATGCTTTCATTTTGCCATCTAAGTCTGATACATTTTCAAAATTTGTTGAATACTACAATAATGTTACAACAATCCATGATTGACCAATCAAATCAGTTATTTTTGACGGCGGAGGGGAATTCAATTCTAATGAATTTACCTCATTTCTCAAATCTAAGGGTGTCACCATTCACGTGACGGCACCCTACACTCCATAACAAAACGCAGTGGCGGAAAGAAGCAATCACACGACTAGTGAAAAAGCCTGTGCACTTCTCAAGCAGGCAAGACTTCCGGCTGAATACTCAGGGGAGCAGTTTCTACTGCAGTCTTCCTAGAGAACATCACACCAACTTGAGCACTCAAGTGGAAGACACCTCACGAGCTATGGTTTGATGCACCTTTTGACACCTCTTGGCTTTGTCTGTTTGGCTGCAAGGCATTTCTAAACATCCCTGACAAGCTTTGCAAAGGAAAATTTGGTGATACAGCCAAAATTGTTCTCCAAAATTGTTCTGATGGTGGGCTATCAACTGGGAATGCATAACTGGCGCATTCTACTTCCAGGAGGGAAGGTCAAGTGTTGCCATGATCTCATGCTTGACAAAGCGGAGTTTCCAGGAGTCTCTCTCCTCAGTTGATAACCTGGAAGGCATTGATGCGGTGGATACTCAAGGAGTCAATTCTTCCATCTTTGGTACCTGGAAAGAGTAATACCACTGATGATTGATCTGATGAAGAGTCAGTTTGTCATGATCCGGAAACATCAATTGATCCGGTATTTTCAAACACAGGTACACACCCTGGCTGGGATATAGTCCTTGCCCCCAACAAAGCACCCAACAACATATCTTCCAAAATTGACTCATCCAACATCATCACTCACAAGCAACAAGCAAATATGGCTATTCTAGATCATTTTGATGGTCTTATGCTTGATGAACTTCTTCCCAATCTCAGTCTCCATCCAACTGTGTTCATCTCTGTCGGCGTTCCCCAGACCTATAACCAGGCCATGACATCTGGTGAAGCAGTGGTAGATCTTGAACTCTCAGCAATGATTGATCTTGATGTCTGGGAAGTTGACCCAATCCCTATTGGTTGTTGTCAGCTAGGCACTATCTGGGTCTTCACAAAGAATCTTGATGAGGATGGGGCTGTTTCAAAATTTAAGGCTTGCCTCTGCGCTCAAGGATCTCTTCAAGCTGCTGAGGATATTCTTCACATGTATGCTCCTACTGGTTGGTTTGCGGCCCTTTGTACAGAAATTGTTTCCTGTCTGTAGAAAGGGCACACCATTCATCAAATGGATGCTAAGAATGCCTTTCTTAATGGTGAACTTGAGGAAGAGGTTTATCTTTGGGCTCCAGCAGGGTTGTTGGTACCTACTGGCCATTGTCTTCCACTTAAAAAGGCTATCTACGGTCTCTGACAGGCTCCACATGTCTGGTATGCGGCCCTGTCTTGATTCTTTGCATCAATCAAATTCAAATTGTCTCTGGCTGATCTGTGCCTATTCATTGGCAAGACAAGCAGCTGGGAATGCTTTGTCCATGTGTATGTTGATGACATGGTCATCATCAGTCCGAATGTTCAAAGATCCAAAGATCTCATTTTGGTGTGATTCAAAATGGAAGACATAGGCAAGCTCAAGCACTTGATTGGTGTGAAGGTCTCTTGAATCAATGACAAACATCTCTATCTATCTCAAGAGGTTTATCTTGCTAAAGTGTTGGAGGATCATAACTTATCCAACACTTGCCCAACATTGGTTCCAATGGTGCCAAACACCCTACTTGCGCACGCTACTCCCTTTGAGCGGCAGCAATTCAAACAAGTGGGTGAAAACTGTAGAAATCACAGACCTGTCACAGATACCTCCTTCCTTTCCTACTTGCTTCCACTCACTCTTTCTGGTTCCTCTCATCAAACTCAAGGTCAATCAAGCCTTCAACTCAACCTCAACACTCAACCTCATTTCAATCACACCCTTCATCATTCACAACTCACCCTTTCTATATCTTTCCTTTCTTTCTTCTCTATCTCTTTCTTCCCTTCTCTAATCTTCAACTCTGTCCTGTCTGTCTGCCTGGTGAGATTTGCTCAACTCCTCATTACACTCATCAATCAACTAACCCATGATTCTTTCAGTCTCTGATCTTTCTCTCTCTTCTGCACAATCTCTTGTGTCCTTCTTCATACTTTATTCACATCACTTGTCTCCAAATTGTTGGTTTCTCATTCATCTTTTCTTTCTTTCTTTTTATCTTTGATCTCTAGTCTAATTGTTTCTTCTCTAGTTGCTGGCTCTTTTTAGTAATCAATACACAGATTCAGAAGCTTTTACAGTTAAAAGCCTACAACCGACGTGGAATAAACCAAAAGAGCCGGCAAAATTGAGCCAGTAGATTTGGCTGGAATTCCGAAAATCATGGCGAACCCAGCTGCAAATGACGGTTTCCGTCAAGCCATGCTCAAATCAGCTCTTGACACAATTCCGCAACTAACGGAAGAGAACTACTCAATCTGGATGGACAAGATGTCCGTGCTGTTACAGCTCCGGGGAGTACTCACCAAACTGGACTTGGACGATGTAGCTTTAACACCGGAAAAAAATGCAGAATTAAATCTTCTTATCATCTCAAAGATTGACAGTGTAACTCACAACAATGTAGTTACAGCAGACAACAGGAACTCAGCAAAACGGCTCTGGCATGCAATCAAGGACCGATTTTCTTCATTGCAAGCTTCAAATCGAGCGAGAATCTTCAATGAGTTCTTGTATATTGGCTTCAAGGAGGATGCTGTCGAGGGATTCGTCACAGACATCAAGGTCTCTATCAAAAAGCTTGTGGACGTCGGAATTGATCTTCCTCAGGACATCCTGGCGTACCTAATTTTATTCAAGTGTCCCGACGCTCTTCAGTCTCTCAAACGACAAATAATGCACTTGGACAAGGATCTCTCTGTGCAATTCTTGTGCAACCACCTGACGCAATTCAACAACAAAAGCCAAGCTGAAATCAAGGACGCTACTCCCTCCTCTCAAACTTCTCTCTACTCCAACAAAAACAAAACCGGAAAAAGTCAGTCTTGAAATGAGCAAAATCAAACCGCCACCGGCCAAAAGGGGCGCTGCACAACAGGCTTTCACAATCCGAAGCAGGACGAGAATCATTAATCAGACTCCTGTTGGCATCTTTACCCCGATAAAGCTCCTGAGTGGTGGAGAGAAGCTCAAAACAAGTGGGAAGCCGGGAAGGAATCGTCAAAGAAGTCAAACTTTTTCATGTCTCTAATCACGCTTTGGATCAATAATGGTGACCTCAAGTCAAGGATCATTCTCAACAGCGGCTCCTCCTCACATGTGTTCAATGACAGCCGCTATTTCAATCACTTAGATCTTGGCAATTTTGATGTTATCAAAACAGGAAAGGAAAGCGTGAATCTCGCGATTAAGGGAATGGGACAAGTTATATTGCAATGGGGAAGCAAGAAGATTGCCCTTGAAGGATGCCTCTATGTCTGTGACATTGTCGTCAATCTCATCAGCCCCGGCATCTTGGATGGAAAGAACTGCTCAATCCAAGCAAGATGCGGGAAATTCTCCATCGCCAAAGACGGCATCAATCTATTTGGAGGACACATTGTGAACAACATGTACTCAGTCAGAAACCCAGAAAAGGTCGGATCCAATGTCAACTTTGCTCTCTTCAACAGTTCAGAAATCGAACCAATCAAAATCACTCACAAAAAATTTGGACACGCATCACTCCCGCGGATTGGGCGTTGATAAACGCACGCCAACGCCAACCCGCACACCAATTTTTTTTGGCGTGCGGGGCCAACACACCAATTTTTTTTGGCGTGTAGGGTTTACACGCCAAAATAAATTGGCGTGTGAGACCCGCACACCAAAAATGGCGTGTGGGAACCACACGCCATGTTTTTTTTTGGCGTGCGGGTCCTTGCTCACATAATCGAATGGGAGGGCCCATTTGATTACGTGAGCGAGCCCCCTCCCGGCTGACGAGGTTATACAACCTCGTGCTGGGAGGAAGTCCTCCCGGCTGACGAGGGTATACAGCCTTGTGCCGGGAGGGGGCTTGCTCACGTAATCAAATGGGCCCTCGCATTCGATTATGTGAGCAAGGGGGGACCGGCACGCCAAACAATTGGCGTGCGGGGCCCACACGCCAAAAGAAATTGGTGTGCAGGTTGGCGTTGGTGTGCGTTTATCAACGCCCCCGTGGATTGACTCTTTCATCAATTGCAGAATCTCGGCAAGTGAAAAGTCCAACTTAGAGTGCAAATCGTGCATCCTAGCAAAGATTTCGAAACAACCCTTCAGCCTTGAATCCAGACCTGCCACAAAGGTCTTCAAGCGTCTACACCTTGACCTGATTGGTCCTATCACTCCAGAATCAAAGATCAAGTCCAACTATATCTTGACGGTGGTTGACAACTTATCCGGCTTTCCCTTGATCAAAAAGGACAACACAGCAGACGTGCTGATCTCCTTGCTGGAAAATTAAAGGAAGAAACTCGGCTAGTTACCGTCACTCATCTGTTCAGACGGCAGTGGTGAATTCACGGGAAATAGGTTAGTGGATTGCCTGGACGCAAACCACATCCAAAGGCTAACTTCTGAACCCTATCACCCGGAACACAACGGTAGAGCGGAATGCGCAAACCGCACCATCGTCGAATCAATGAGAGCTACATTCAAGTGCTCACGCGTGCCAAAGAACTACTGGCACAAAATAGTCAAAGCGTGCTGCTTTGCCTTGAATCAAATCCCATGAAAGGATCAAACAAAATGCCCGTGGGAACTCATTCATGGTTACTCAATTCCTCACGACTACCTCTAACCCATTGGAACGCTGGCTATCACTCTCAGAATGAAACTAGTGAAGGGTTGGAAATTTGACAAGAAAGGCGAGGAAGGTGTGCTTCTAGGATTCAATGTGCAACTGCGCTCCTATCACATCCTTGTAAAATTGGGTGCCGTAGTTGACACAAAGCACGTCAGATTCCTCAAAATGTCATCTCACGTTGATTTGTTGCCGGACAACAATTTTATTCCTGAACCCTTCAGGGAAGTGGAGCCTCGCAACCCAGCGCCTGCCGACAGAGAACAAGCAACTACTCAAGAGAAACTGAGTCAGGAAGAGTTAGACGCTGACAAACGTGACTCAGAAAGCTCTCACTCAGGATCTATTGTTGTTCCATTGGGATGCTCATGTACTTGGCCGTCTGCACCCGTCCCGACATTGTGTTTGCATTGTCACAACTCTCCAAAAATCTTGAATCACCCGGTATCACGCACTGGTGAGCAGTTATTCATCTATTGCAATACCTCTCTGGCACTCGCAACCACGGCATCTTTCTCAAAGGGCAATCTCCCACCTACAAGATATGTGTGTTCTCAGATGCTGACTGGGCAAACAACAAGGAAGACTCCCGCTCCTATTCCGGTTACATTGCTACACTCAATAACTCTATCATCTCTTGGCAATCTTGCAAGCAACCGGTAGTTGCGGCCTCTACCACGGAGGCTGAATATATTTTGCTCTTTGAAGAGGCTCAGGAGGCTAAGTGGCTTCTGACTATAGTCAACTCTCTTGGCATCACTCTTGCTGGCAAGCTTATCCTCATGGTAGATAATCAGTCTGCCATTGCACTCACCAATAACCCGATTTTTCAACAATGTACCAAGCATATCCTCATCAAGTACCACTGGATCCAAGAATTCATCAGCAAAGGAACATCTGAAACCCAATATGTTCCAACCAATGATCAACTCACTGACTTTCTCACTAAAGCACTACCAAAGACACAGCACATTGACTCAATCATCAAGCTCAAAATTAACCAGTTTTGAGCAAGGGAGGGTGTTGAGTTTACCTCAGTACAAGCATACTTGGCAACCAGTTGTATTGTGATAGACACAGTTGTAACCTAAAATGAAACCTAATTGAGAATCTATTTAAGTTGTAAACATGTTGTACCGTTTTCTACTTTTCTCTTTTTCTCATTCAGTTTCATTTCACTGTTTCAACTCTCTTTGCAAAACCAGGTGTGCTCACTTTGTCGTATCTTGATCCTCAACTTGTGTAGTGTCTAACACTCATTGGTCTTTCATAAGGTGTGCTTGCATCCTTGTCTCTTCATCCTCAACTCGTGTAGTGTCTAACACTTGTTGGTCTTTCATGTCAGCCTACGTGATGCCAAGGATAAGTCCTTCTAGCTACACGTGATGCAAGAAATAAGGTAAAAGAGTAAAATAATCTGGGTAATGGATAATTGTTGTAATTCCCAAAGAATATTGGGGAATTTTGATGTTACAAAATAGAGAATAAGGGTAATAATTATATTAAACAAATTCAATATAATTAAAACCAGAGGGGCCTGATAAATCAGGGGTGGTTTAGATCCCTCTAAGGTCTCTTGCAAATAAATGCAGATGATTTAGGTACCTGGAACACTGGAGCCTGTTGACACAGGGGTGGTTTAATCCCAGGAAAGGAAATGGGGGAATATCTTCAAGAAAATGGTTATTGCTTACTAGTAATAATCCTAGAAAGAGCTTGACTATATTCTGGGTTAAACAAGACAGTTTTGGGCGCTTTGATGGGTTGATTGTGGAGTTGCTTGGACACTGTAGTGTTGTTGGGGAAGACAAGGCTAAAGAATAACTACTAAGGAACTTACCAGACTGTTTATTAAGATGGGTATCTAAAGTAAATGGTGGGAAGTAATATAGTGGGTATTGGGAAGCATGAGGAGCCTTCTTTGGGCGGTTTGAAGAGCTCCTTAAATAGTCTTGAGATCCCTCTGGGGTCCCTGTAGGTATTATTGGCCAACTTGCGGGAGCTTTGACCACATTTTGGCCATTTTGGCTTTATTGGTGACGCTTCAGAAGCTATTGCTTAGAGTACACGTCACCAAATTAATACGTATTGTTTTATTTTATTAGTTTATTATTTATTGTGTTGATTACAGTATATAGTACATTAGTACTGGTTGATATTGATTAGTACTAGTGGCTTATTTGTATTGTATAATAAGCCACAGTATTTGTTTTTATACTGTTTTTCAGTCAATATCGTAGTAATTTTGTATGTATAATAATAATAAACTAATGTAATTACTTATTCTAGTCCCCAGTAATCTTTATTACATATGTAACATATGTAATGAAGTTACTGGGGCGTGTTTTGTTGTTTTGAGTGTACCTTTGGTGACTTTGGTGTCCGCCTGCCACACTGAGAGCCTGTAAGGGGTCTGATGCTTGCGTGGGGGCTTATACTCCAACTTTGGAGCGGGATTTCAGTCACGTGGGTTGAATTTCAAGGTATGCGGACTGCGGTACACATGAGTAAAACACGGTGGATTTACACTATCTCCCCCAGTTTACACAACACCTCATTTCCGTGACTGGAAATGGGGTTCAAGCATATGTGTATGTATATATAAGCATACAATAATGCAAGTGCCCTTATTTCTAAAGGTACTTGCTAATTATAAATTGGTAATTTACATAATGAAGGAGTGAGAATCAGGGGTACCTATGAGTGAGGTACCCTAGGTTCATTTTAGCGTAGATTCAGAGCATCAAATAATATCTTAATTTTTATTTGATATTCTATGTAATTTTTTAACAAGTAGTGTAAAAGCTTGTAACAGGTTGCTCTGTCATAGTGGCAAGCTGACATTTCATAAGACTTGCTGTGCCTAGTGTTTCCATAGAATTGAATTCTCAACTCAATCTTCCCACCACCCCTAACCCCAATCATTTCCACCATCCATCCTCTCCTGTACCTCACTCTTATTATGTCAACTCTCACAATTCTCCAAGTCATCAGCACTTCCAAGGTAGTTTAATCAATAATCATCACCCTTCCCACCATCAGCAGCTACACAATGAACCTCAAACACACCATCCACATTCCCATCAATTCTCTCAACATTCTCATCAAATCTCTCACCAAATTAAATCCTCAAGGTCCCGTCCAATCTCTCACATCCCCAGTTTCTCATCAGAGATCTCATCATATCCATTCACTTTCTTCCCATCAAAACTACCATTCAACTCACTCCCTAATCCAGTTGAATCAACATCATATCCCATCACAAAGGCATTCATTGTCTCAAATCACTCAACTGATGTCTCAGAACCACACCCATGGAATTACCAATCAGAACAATAGAATTCATCAAACTCCTAACAACCCCTCCAGGGTTTACATTTTCAACTTGGTCCATTCTCAAATCTTTCTCCCAACAATCAGATTAATATCTAGGCCAACTATGATAACTACTCAAACCTTCCTCCTGCAGAGCAACCACCACAATTGGAGGATAATATTCCAGAAAACAATTGGGAACAGGTTCTAAATCAGGTTGATCATCATTTGTCCAAGATTGGATTTGAATTTCCTGCTGGTGCTGTTTTGGATGACCGTCCTGTAATGAATGAAACTGAAAGCTATGTGTTAGAATTTTAAGAGATGAAGGATCAGAAGAATGTTGAACAGACTCAAAGGGGACTCAGAATTGGGAGCTGGTTGAACTGAGGAGAACTGATGTTTGTTATTGCTAGTACTAGGCTGTGTATTTATGGACTAGATACAAGTGTTCAAGTTGTGGTTGTATAAATGTAATGAATCATGTGTGTGCAATGAATATGGAATAAATACTCAGCAAGATAAATTGATAATTGGAAGATAATAAATCAACAAGTATGTGAGACAAAATCAAGAGGATAAGCAAAGTGAGGAATGTTGACATGATTTAAAACTAACAAGGGTTCTTTGACTACATTGTTGTTATCAGGAATACAAGACCAAGACATGAGACAGACCATAGCGAAAAATTTGTCTTGAACTAGAAGATGAATAAATCCAAGGACAACTCTCTTTTTGGTGAGAGTAAGAGAAAAAATATCACAGTTTCAACACTATGTAGCTGACAAAATTCCCCATATTAATTTTTGGAGGCCAGCTGCATGGGGTTGAAGAGAGGATCCAACTTTCAGACCACACAAACTGAGAAGAGAGCAGCAATGTCCATTATGCCAGGCCATACTATTTCAAGGCAAGACCAATGCCCTCTGCTGTTGCTCTGGGAGGATCAACATAAATAAACCACCCCCTCCTCCATATTTACTCCAGCTTTTCAAACATGAAACTCAAGACCACTTGCCTCAAGGAAATCAACTTATAAGTTCCATATGTTTGATAAATAGCAATTTTGCATTTACTTCACTTGGTATAAATTGTGCTACAAGAGCTGCTTTGAACAACTAAGGACAATGTATATATACTTTCAAGGTGAATGTGACTCAACAATTCACCACAAAATTTGCAGCTTTATCCCAATGTCTCAAGAAGTCCCAAAATTCTTGCAGCTCTACATATACAATATTGGACATGAGTTTGAAAATTTTCATATTCATGTTCAACATCTTCTTCCAGAGCTTATGGCAAGGATTCAAGCAATCCTTCACCGGTTCAATCCTCTCATACGCCAGTTTGAGCGTGTAGCATCTGAAATCACTCTAAACCGCTCAATAAGGCTTACAGAAATGGCAACAAATGTGGACCAAAGAGTTTATAACCTGCCAACAGGGGACCAAATTGCAGCCATCTGGGCAGAAGGTATTTATTTTTCACTCTCACTAAGTGGTCATGCTCTGACATTTCTCACCTTGAAGGCAATGACCCTTTGAAAACAGCCACAAGGGATGTTATCATCAAGTATTGTGGCCAATCCCTTTCAAGAATATCTGAATTAGACAGAAAATATGATCCTCTCCATTATGTGCTCTTACATTCAAATGGAGATCTTGGTTGGAGTCCTGAACTCAAGCAGTAAATGCCACTTGCAACTGCCATGAACTATTATGCGTACAAGTTAGCCTTCCGCAATGGAGACTATTCTCTTCTACACTAGGCTGGTAGACTTTTCCAGCAATATTGTGTGGATAGAGACTGAAAGGTTGCTATATATTAGGCTGAACCAATCTGACTTCTGTGTGGACCAATTTTACGGTGTTGTGGATGCTTATGACAATGGTGAAGAAATGGGTAATGAATCAGGTATGATTTCTCCACAAATATTTCTCACTGAATTTAAACTCCACACTCTCTTAAATTTGTTTCTTTCTTTATCAGGTAGAACAGTAGTTTTGCCCACATCTTTTATTGGAGGCCCACATGATACAAGGTTCCAAGATGCAATGGCTTTAGTTCAGAAATTGGGAAAACCACAACTTTTCATAACAGTAACTTGCAACCCTAATTGGATTGAAATACAAAGAAACCTTCTTCCTGGACAGTCAGCAAAGGACAGACCTGACATTGTGACACATGTATTCAACTCAAAGATGAAGAAAATTTGTGATCAAATCTACAAAGATGGGATTCTTGGAAACATAAAAGGTTGAACACACATCATAGAATTTCAGAAAAGGGGCTTACCTCATGCCCATATCTTAGTCATCCTAGAATCACAATATATACCCTGCACTACTGAAGAAATTGATCAAAGTTTGACTGCAGAAATTCAAGATCAGCTTGCCAATCCAGCTATTTACCAAGCCGTATCAAGAAATATGATCCATGGACCCTGTGGACCTTTCAAACCAAATGAAACATGCATGGTCAATGGGGTGTGGTCAAAGAAGTACCCAAAAGAATTTTGTTCTGAATATTCAATCAATGAAAACTCCTACCCACAATATAGAAGACTTCAAAATGGAAATACAATACATAGGGGTCAGACCAACTTGATGATTGACAATTTTTGGGTGGTGCCTCACAATACCTACCTCTCAGAAACATGTCAGTGCCATATCAATTTTGAAATTTTTGCAGAAATATCTGCAGTCAAGTATCTCTACAAATATATATACATTACAAGGGACATGATAAGGTAGTTCTGGATGTTGGGGAAAGTATTGATGAGATCAATAGATTCAGGGACTTGCACTGGGTTGCAGCTCCTGAAGCTTGCTGGAGGATATTCTCTTTTAAAATATCTTCCACCTACCCATTGGTCAACAGATTGGACATACATTTGCCCAATCAACATCAAGTAACATACCCTCAAGATGAATCATTGCAAAACATTATTGAACTGACTTCAGAAGGTTATACAATGCTCAGTGGTTACTTTGCAAGAAACAGAATTGATACACATGCCAGGTTATTGAAATACTCAGAATTCACTAGGTATTACACATGGCATCCCAGGACAAAAGAATGGAATCCAAGGAAACAAGGTAAATCAATAGGAAGGATTTATTCTGTATTTCCATCAGACCCAGAAAGATGGTATTTACGTTTATTGTTGAAACATGTCTGTGGATCTACTTCCTTTGAAGATCTCAGAACTTTCAATGGCACTTTTCATGAAAGTTTTTGTTCAGCTGCTTTAGCAAGGGGTCTCTTGGGAAATGATCATTATTTGGAACAAAAAATGGCAGAAGCTGATTCTTCAATGAGTTCATCTTGCTTGTGAAGACTATTTGGTATACTATTGGCAACATGTCAACCTTCAAACCCTGTCTGCTTATGGTATTTTTCTTACAATTACATGACAGAAGATTGAATCCATCAAGGCTGTCAAGATGATTCCCTCATGACTAATTGCATAATTGAAGTAATCAATCCAATTCTCCTCCAGAATGGTCTGCAGTGGATTGATTTATCATTTCCTGATCTTCCAAGATATAATCCTTCAGCTGGAAGTAACCACCTAATAAGAAATTGGATTTTGGATGAAGAGCGGTCAAGCTTCAATGTGGATAAAAGTCAAATTGATAATGTAAATCTACTTAACCATCAGCAGAGGTTGGCCTTTGATCAAATTCTCCATGCCTGCAATTCAGAAAATCTACAATTTTTTTTTATTGATGGGCCTGGTGGCTCTGGAAAAACTTTCCTATACAATTGCTTACTTGCAAATGTAAGATCAACTCAAAGGATTTCTATTGCATGTGCTGGTAGTGGTAAGAATCAATTTCATGACAATTTGAACATACATATTCCAACTAATTTTTGTTTCTATCTTACAGGGATTGCTGCCATGAAAATTCCATATGGAAGGACTGCTAATCTCACTTTTCGAATTCCTCCCAGGCTACCACACCATTCAGTTTCTTATATTGCCAAAAACTCACAAAGGGAGGATGTCCTCAAGAAATCAAAGTTGATAATATGGGATGAATCCCCAATGACACATAGGCATGCACTTGAATTAGTTTATAGATTACTCCGACTCAGATCTACCATTTGGTGGAAAGGTAATGGTCCTAGGGGGAGACTTCCGTCAGTTTTTTCCAGTTGTAAGGAAGGGATCATAATTCTAGCATTGTCAAATCTCACTGCTGGAGACACTTTTTCCAGAACATAATTTGTCTGTCCATCAACATGCGTGCAGCTGGGGATCCCCACTTTCAGCAATTTTTACTATCTGTTGGGAATGGAGAAGGTATCACTGATTTTTCAAACAAGATACAGCTGCCTGCTTCAATAGTGATTCATGGTGGATCCCATGAGGAAAATTTGGATTATCTCATCACACAAGTTTTCCCAGATATTTCCAGGTCTTTCTCCCAACATGATTACTTTTTGGACTGGGCTATTCTTTGCTGCAAGAATGTTTCAGTCAACCATATAAATTGTAGGATCTTGCAAGATATTCCATCAGAAGGCAGGAATTATACAAGCTATGATTCAGTGGAAGATGACCCCCAAAACCTATACTTACAGGAATAAATAAATAGTCTAACAATTTCAGGCTTTTCACCTCATATTCTGAAATTGAAAAGGGGCTTCCCAATAATAAAGCTGAGGAACCTTGATAGAACAATGGGACTACATTGATTGTGGAAAACCTGGGCCCAAATGTTATTCATGCAAAGGTAATTTCAGGAAATAGATTCAACAACTTGGTGGCTATACCACCCATTCCCTTCATATCAGACCCTGATGAGTCTGGATTGCTTTTCAAGCTCATATGGAAACAATTCCCTGTAAATCTGGCTTTCTCACTAACTATAAACAAATCTCAAGGTCAGACAATCAGAAATGTAGGTATTGTACTTCATTATCCTGTATTTAGTCATGGACAACTCTATGGTGCATTTTCACAAAGTAATTACAGCTGCACTACAATGGTAGTAGTCCCTTAACCTGAATTTGGCCTTCCTTCATATGAAACATAAAATAACAAAGAGGTTATTTCAAGTGTCCAGAGGCAATAGTTATATTAATATTTTTAGATTCTCATTTTTTTTTTTTTTTAGATTCATAATTTCATTGCTTTTTAATTTCAACATGGAATTTTATCTTTGTCCTTATATTTCTACAAATAAAAATTTGTGCACCCTTCTCATCAAGCCCACTTTTCTACAAGCTCCCCAATGTACACTCGTGTAGATTATAAGGATCCACCCGCCCCCGGTCCCAATCTCTCCCCTCATCGAGATTGGAACCCGGACTTTGGCATATGGAGAGCTTTATGTTGTTGGAATGTCTACGTACAGGTTAGTTAGAGCATATGCAATATTATCATCGAGATTGGAACCCGGATTTCGGCGTGTGGAGAGCTTATGGTTGTTGGACTGTCTACGTACAGATTTCCTAAGTTCCTTATATACGTAGATAGACTGAGGGTATCCCACTTCAAATTCCAGTTTGACTGGCATACCCCTCAACCCAGCTGATCAAGCTGGCAGTGCAGCAGCTTCCAGTGATTTCTTTCTTTCCGTGATCTCAACGGGGCCATGAAAATCCCCCTTGGGAGTCGAGACCCTGGAATGAAGAGTCTAACGAGGTCGGAGTTTTCCGGGTGCATGTTTTGATGAGAAGTTGGAAAGTTATGGTGCCATAAGATGCTTTCCATAGTTCATCCTGAGTGGGTGACATATACCGACCTCGAAGGATGTTTCGGCCTCGCGCGAGATACATCTTTCAAGTGCCTACTGTCTTTTGTTCTTCTTAAAAATCCAATGACTTCCTAAATGTTAATTCACCCACAAGCTGGCGAAACATCCTTCAAGGTCGGTTTAGGCCCCCCAATTGGCCCGGGTCGGAGCGGGTGATGAGTGGGTGCCGGCGCAGCCGCGCTGTCCACCCTCCCCTTATTATTTCAAACCCACAAGCCGTCATGTGACAAAATTTCGATGGACCTCCAGGACGACCTGTTGGACCCGGACACCCGCAAACTCAGTCGCAAGACCAAGATCAATCTGCGCCTTCAAGATCCGAACTCTTGTCCAAGCCACTGACTCTCACAAGGTTCAAATTTATAATCATCAGTCAGGATGATGTGAGCATGGATATCCCTAACTCGTAAACCTTCCGACAAATATGGCCACATAGGAAACACTTGGAACTGATTAGATTTGATTTTTGGATCATCTTCTAGCTATCTTCTCGACTATGGAGCTGGAAATGTACGGTCGTTAGCCAACTCGATCGATCGATTAGGCTTTGAATTCAAATGGGTTAACTCACCTGATGATATCAAATCTGCAACAGTTGGTTTGAATTGCTCATGTGTTCACTTTTCCTCTGCCAAGATTTTCCTTCTTGGTCCGCTAGAAAGGAAGCCCCCATACTAATGGCTAATTCCCAGAAACTGTACTATTTTTTTAATTTCTCTCACAAACCTTTTTTCAGAAATTGATTTTCCCCGGCGTCGGGGCTTTTGGACCAGCGTTGGAAGCCCTTCGAGCGAAAGGATACGATAAACCCTTGATTGAGTACATCCAATCGGGAAAACCCTATATGGGTATTTGCATCGGCATGCAGGTAATTTTATCCTAGTAGAACATAATCCTCTGGTTGTCTTACTGACCAAATGTTATGCGTGTTCTTTCTGCTCTTCTTCACTATCAAATTAGGCCCTGTTCTTGTCATCGGAAGAAAATCCTGAAGTTTCTGGGCTAGGAATTATCTCCTCGCACGTCAAGAAGTTTTCATCGAAAATCAAGGCAGTACCTCACATGGGCTGGAATACTTCTTTAAAGCTTGCATCTCCGGATGGATCTGGAAATGCAAGCTCCAATTCAGATTCGGCATTCTACTTTGTCCACTCTTATCGTGCCTCGAACGTTGAAGCCATGGATGGATGGACGGAGACGCTTACCCGCTATGAAGATGAAGTGTTTGTCAGCAGTATCAGACGCGGCAACGTTTTTGCTACTCAATTCCATCCCGAAAAATCCGGGCCCAGGGGACTCCAACTTCTGCAAGAATGGCTGTCGGAGCCTGATCATCTCACTTGTTATTCTGATGTTCGGCTCAAGACCCCCACTCCACTTGACCCACAAATTTTGATGACTCGATCTGGACTGACCAAGCGAATAATTGCTTGTTTGGACGTCCGAAGTAACGACAATGGCGACTTGGTGGTTACTAAGGGAGATCAGTATGATGTCAGGGAGTCCAACGGCTCCGAGCGCAGCGACGTGAGTACTAAGGGCGAAGTTCGGAATCTCGGCAAGCCCGTTGAGCTCGCCCGTCGGTACTATAACGAAGGAGCCGACGAAATCACATTCCTCAATATCACCTCGTTTAGATCATGTCCCCTTAACGACCAGCCAATGCTCACAGTACTCGAAAAGGCAGCCGAAACTGTCTTTGTACCCTTCTGCGTTGGCGGTGGGATCAGAGACACGGTCGAGCCCGATGGGACCTCGCGCTCTGCCCTCGAAGTGGCCACTGCCTATTTTCGAGCCGGGGCCGACAAAGTCAGTATCGGCGGGGACGCTGTGATCGCCGTGGAATCCTATCTATCCAACCAACGGCTCCCAGAAAGTGGTATATCCGAAATCTCTAGGGTCTATGGAAGACAAGCTGTGGTAGTCTCTATCGATCCCAAACGGGTTTATGTCTCAAGCATTAACGATGCACCGCCTGAACATCAGCCTTGTGTGGTCGACCTTTCGTCTCCAGCCTTAGGGGTAAGCTCTGACTCGCAGAACTTGAAGGCTGATCTGGGGCCTAATGGTGAACGGTTTTGCTGGTACCAATGCACGATCAAGGGGGGGAGAGAAAGTCGGCCAGTGGATGTGGTTCAGATGGCGACGGGAGCCGAAGCGCTTGGGGCGGGTGAAATACTGCTGAACTCGGTCGATAAGGACGGCTCGAAATCTGGATTCGATTTGCGCCTTGTCGAGCTCGTCCGAAGACACGTCTCCATCCCCGTCATTGCTAGCTCTGGTGCTGGCTCAGCTCAAGACTTTGAGGACTTGTTCCTCCAGACTAACGTCGAGGCCGGGCTGGCTGCCGGAATCTTTCACCGGAACGAAGTACCCCTGCCGACTGTAAAATCTCATCTCAAACGGTTAACCCAAATCCCAATCCGAGATCTAGGGCAATGAACCCCGCCCCATCACGGAAAAAAACTGAAAACGCTGACCTGACCATCAGACAATACTGCCGAGTAAGGCTCAGATATGAGATTTGGACATCTCACATGCTCATCATACCTCATTCAGCTCTGCACGACAAATACTTCTTGCAATTCCACCTGGAACGTCAAACCATCAATGTACCATCACACCAGTTGTAGACCATCACTTGATCTTTTGTTATTCTCACAACAGCCATTCACTCTTCTGCTGCATTGGAAAAAAGCAGGGATTATCTCTGAATCAATTGCTGAGATTTTAAATGAACGAGTTCACCACCACAAAATACTGGTGTGCAAGTATGTTCACGTACTCTGGTGTGGAGGCAAAGTGTGTTCCGAAGTGACGCTGCATTCAAACCCATTACATCATGCTTCAGGTCCAAATCGATGGCCATCTCTGTTATATATGTTTAGTGTTGGGGGGAAGTTTACACATCACAGTAGCAACGAAGGTTTGATTATATCCTTGGTTTAGCTGAATATGGTTTCAGGCGATACATGATTTGATGGCAATCTACATAAGCGTGTTGTCAGGTTGATCATGAGGAAGAGAATCTTTCGACTGACAACAACAACAACACCAAAATATTTAACTTGAAACTCCGTGACTACTGTTGAAGCTGGGGTTTACTCGGCGCAGCCCCCCGGGGGACCCGAGCCCAGCCCGGCACGGACAACAGCTGACTACGACCTGACCACTCTCTCTCTCTTCTCCCACTATCCTCCGAGTCCATCACTTATTTTCCGGTCAACTGCCCAAAGAGTCCCATTCATCCATCAGCATCCAACCACAGCTTCATCTCAGATAAGATACCTTGATCTACCTCAGAATCTTTCCACACATCACGAGCCATCCAGGACTAGTAGTTGATAATGTTCAGTCGCAAGAAAGCTGTCGAAATCCCGGCCGTAGAGGAGCCCAGAGCTCGACCACCTCCCGCCAATCGAAACCTGCTATCTTCGAGTAGGAACCCGGCTGGTCCACCCTCATCAGGCCGACCAATGCCCAACGATAGATACGGCGGGGACAGATTCGGAAACCCGGATGCTAATCGACAAGAGCTTTTCAAAGGCGCTCGTGCACCCAACAGATCGTTCGTCGACCGTGACATGGATGGTCACCCTAGCTCTTCTGGAAATCAGCTTGATGACGAGGATGAAGAAGTCGAGGCCATCAAGCAACAGATCAAGTTCACCAAACAGGAAAGTTTAAGTAGTACTCGTAATGCATTAAGAATCGCAAGGGAAGCCGAAGAAACCGCTCGAAATACGATGAACCGACTTGGGGAACAATCGGGTATATCACTCACCATCCCTCTATCTATTCATCATCTCGGGGATGCTTACCTTCTAAATGTTTACTCAAACCTTAGATCGTTTGGCTAACACGGAGAATCACCTCGATATGGCCAAGGCGCATGCCGTCAGGGCTGACGACCAACAGAAAGAGATCGTTGCCTTGAATCGGTCAATCTTTAGACCGACGTTTGCCTTCAATAAGAAAGGTAAACGAGACGCACACGAGCAGAAATTGCTATCAAGGCACGAGGAGGAGAAAGCGGAACGAGAAGAAGTACGTCGACAACAGTTTGAATCTAGGGAGAGGACGGCGGAAACCTTGAAGGCTTTAGATAAGCAAACCAGTCAACCGAAAGGCGCGCCAGGTGGCTTACGGTCCAGATTGGCCGATAAGGCTCGCTACCAATTCGAGAATACCGAGAGTGACGACGAGCTGGAGGACGAGCTGGACGACAATCTTGACGAGATCTCTGGCCTGACCTCTCGCTTGAACCTGATGTCGAAAACTATGGGCTCAGAGATCGACTCCCAGAACCGTAAACTCGAGGGGATGTCGAGCAAAACCGATAGACTCGACAATCGTATTCACGGTCAAACTGAAAGGTTAAAACGAATCAAATAGTCCACCTATTGTTTCTCAGACTTTTTATTTATTTGTGCTAGGCGGTACATCCCCCCCCCCCCCACCCCGTAGATCTTCCTCCACAGCTCGGTTGGTCGCTTGAGATCTACTCATTCTTACCTTTGTCTTTCGAGCCCCATCGGTACTTGTCTCGTTTCTTTTTCATCTCTCTCATCTCTCTATCCCTTTCCGTTTTTTCTTGCTCTTGCTCTGCATTTTCATCATTATTGAATAACCGGATCCGCAATAGCTTTTTTTAAACCATTTCTTAACTCCTTTCCATTTTTCTCGGCCGTCTAACAAACAAAAAAAACTCCAAAAAAAATGCCATCCTGTTTTTTCATTTTTTTCCCTCTTCAATGCGTGTTTGTACATATACTATCTGATACATAATCTTTGTTACTTCTATCCTATACTCTCAACACCTTTTCTAATCACTTCTATCATCATGGCAAATTGTAATTGTAATTCCAATTGATTTGAGACTTTCAATCAATTTGCAATGGCTCGTAGGTAGAGCAACCACTGCCTCTTGGGTTTTTTGTGCATAGTTGAGAGTAAGCAAGATTCTCATCAGGAATCACTCGCTTGACTGGTCGCATTTTTTTTCTTTGGAGTATGAACTTCATGCCTCGCCGTGTACTTGCATGGATTGTCAATGAACCATTGTAAGTACACAGCCACATTCTCAATGAACCATTGTGAGTTCATCGCATGGAGCTTCCCCCGAGGCAAACCTGGATGGGCCATAAATCTTGGACCGTCAAGTCATTAGGCTTTTGTGCATACTTCATGCAAACCTGAAGATATCAGTCCAAATAGATGAGTGATTGATTTTACAGATAGTTGAATCGAACCTGTCTTCATTAATATAATAACTATATATATGTATATATATATATATGTATGTAGATCCCAGCAAAATAAAAAAAGTTGATGAGAAAAATTATTTTTAGATCTTGAAGGTTCAAGGGCCACTAGATGGTACAAGTGATATATACAGAAAGACGAAGGTCAAAGAGGTAGGTGATGCTGGTGGATGAGTGACTATTGTTGGAGGAGACGTTTTTTTAATCTAGATTTCATGAGTCTTAGGATGATCACGCTTTCTTGATCGGGACAATCGGCTTCGGATTGCATGAGTAATTTAAGGTTATTGAGTTCGATCTGACTGAGTTTTAAGTCTCTTTCGAGCTGTGAGTTTTGGAGTGCCAATCGATGGCTCTGCCGGGCTTCGTCGAGGGAGTCAAATGTGTTGAGATCTAACTGATCGTCATCGTCCTGATTCTCGTTACTAATTGGTTCCTGCTGTGGTTTGTCGAGTGGTTCGGAGGGGATGACTGGAATGCTTTGGCTTGAATCATGCCCGGTCTGGGCAATCAATTGTTCGAGGTCTTCGTCTAGTCTTAATCGTTTCGATCTGTTCCCATCGAGCGTTTGAGGTAAGGATGAATCCGACCTGGGTGAATGATGTTGGGTAGAGACACCCGAGCATTCTGCCTGTGAATGGCGTGGTGGTGGCTGTTGAGGAGCTTGGTCCTGAGATGGTTGGAGCAGTTGATGAAGTTGTTGTCGGTGCCGATTGAGTGTCTGCTCTTGTTGACCGATTGTCAGCCGCTGTTGTTGTTGTTGCTGTTGCTGTTGTTGCTGTTGCTGTTGAACGTCGACCGATAGATCAGGGATCAAGACTTGATGGTAGTTTAGTTTTTTATTATCCTGTTTCCATTTGGGAGCGTGTCTCAACCTCTGCCAGGCCAGTTCATCTTTGAAGATATGGCCCCTACTTTGTTCTGAGTAGATCTTTCTTGCAGTGGCCATCCAATCGTCAGATGTGCTATCCTTGGGGGGTGACTTTTCTAGCGCATTATAGATTGCTGAAAACTTCAACGTCGACGTATGGAGAGCAGCCCAGCTGAAGAGGATGAAGAATCATCGCAGGTCAGATTTTACAGTAACACTGGTCATCAAAATAATCCGGAGGTTGAACACAGCTGATTAACTTACCGAATCCTGATCTGGTCATGGTCGCGATGATGGAGCTTGCTATGTTGATTGAAGTCGAGTTCGACAGCTCTGAAGAATGACTCACTGGTCTGGTTGCCGAGGAAGTCGGGTCGTTGGCTGACAATCAACCAGGAGCATGCCAGTTGTTCCTCCTCCTGTGGTAACCAATTCGGTGATCTCTTCTTCTTGTTTGAATCGCTGGTCTTGTTAGGATGTATCTTCTGCTGTCCTCCATGGTTGATTAGTTCGGGGTTGGTGATACTCTGAGATGGGAAGCCTATCGAGATAGCCCTGGTTTGGTTCTTGGTCTGCTCTAGTTTATCCTCGAGTTGCTGGCTCATCTGGTAAAAAAATAAAATCTATAAATTTTATGTGGGTACAACTTGACTAACGAAATGGGTAACTACTGCATATTAAACCCAGCTCATAAACCGAAAACGGCTCGGGATCTTACTGAAAAAAAACTCAGACTCTTACCCTAAAACCCCGCCCCCCGTTATATGAAATATTTACCCCAAACAAAGATTAGATCCTCCTGTACACAGAACTCTACAAAAGTCTGTTTTCAATAGTTTTTCCCCCTTGAGCAGCAAAAAGAAAGATTGGATCAAATTGGAATGGATCATCAACTGGTGAACTTCTTGTCCATCCTAGTGGTAATAAGCAGGCAAAGCTTACACATCACACAAGTAGCTGATGTGCATTGTCAAGGCCCAGATTGGGTTGAACAAGATAAGCAAACAAAACAAAACTTACTGACCTCTCAAGCAAAACTCAATGAGAAAAATTGCCAAATAATCAACATCTTATATGGTCAGGAGTCAAGATTGTTCTGAAATCAATCAATGGCCACATAAACAAATAAAACACTTGTTTCACAGTGATCCACTTAAGCACCAGGCTATTGTCACTTGTCTCTACAAGTGATCTCAAAAGGTGCCTTTTTACTTTTCTACATCATTTTAGAAAAGTGACAATAGATTTTTCCAGGTCCTTTGTGGTTGTTCTTTTTTTTTTTTTGCTCTTTGCATGATTGTACAATTGTCCAGGTTATTGTTTTGTCTTCATTTCATAAATTTCATAACACCCATCTTACCCTCAATCTTTGACGTTAATTTGGCAAATTCTTCTGGCTCAAAACAATAAAATAAATGATTTACTTGGAGCATCAAATTTTTTCAAAAAATCAATACAAAAACCATCAACAAAATAACTAGAAGTGAACCATCAATCAGGTCTTATGTTCAAGGGCCATAAATTTGTTACAAAATTGTGTTGTAGTTGAATATGAAGCTGGGCATCATGAATTTGTTGGAAGGCTGATAGAAACTGAGAATTCCCAGATGATCTGTCAGGGTTGGGATTTGTAACAACAACAGAACTATTGTGTTTTTCCTTGCTTGTTCTTGATAACAATGTTATACTATACAAGATGATGTTGAAACTTCTTCTCAATGAGCATGATATTATGTCTCAATGAATGAACATTCAATATTAATGTACATGCAGGAGTAGCAAGGGATCAGCAGGCCCACTGGATTTTTTTTATTGGGGCAGCCAGGCCAAGGAAAGCATTAGAAAATCATTTGGTAGACTGAGGGTCTCAGGGAAGGGAAATATCAAGGGGAGTCATCTAAATACATATTCATGCTTTTCCACTTTGGAATGCACCAGAGATAGTGTGCCAAAGACAGGGTGGGGCTCAAAATGCACAGGGAAATCTTGGAAAACATAGAGGGGGTAGAACCCTATCAGTGCATAATAGAATTAGGAGTGATGTGTTTTACTGGGAGAGAGGGGAAAGCATGTGAACAGACCCAGGTGACACTTTAGGGAACAGGGTGGCACAACTAAGTCAGGAGTAGAAATGATGGTTTGTTTACTAGCTGTACTAGGCTAATTATCCATAGTCTACATACAAGTGGGTCAAGTTGTGGTGAAATTATAATGAATAAGATGCTGTCTTTTCTGAAGCTAAAGGCCATGAAATCGAACAAAGAAGATCAAGAATCATCTATGCAAAAGTTGGTAACTGAAAACTGCATATAAAGGTCAATGTGTTACATTTGCTTACACTCAGATAAAGAGGAATCAGTTTATGAGAGATCCCGCGATAATAAGTACATACAGCGTGCTGTTGATTCAAAGAAAAACCATTGGGTCTTGATGATGAAGTACATTGTAAACCGTCATGTATTTGATTGATAGAGAGAAGATGGATGGCACGAGGCACAAAACGTTCCATAGGTATTTATGTACTTGTACAATTCCAAAAGGTACATGGATCGAAATCGAAGAAGATTACAGTGACCGGGTGATATAGAAGCTGAGGTATACCATGATGGGGATAATATGATTGGCCTTACTAAAGTATAGATTTGTTACCCGAATCGGTCGGCTTCTCTAGTATCTAGGCCAAGGCGTAACCGAGAACTTTCAAAGCTAAAGCTTTTATGATCATAGTCTTCTGATTAGTTTCTAGGCTAGAGAAGACCTCGTATACTGACTTTCCTTTGGCGTCTCTGATAGCACCTAATCGGTTTCCAGCAAAAGATCCAATCGCCAACCCCGGTAAATTACCGACTATAAAACCTAATGTACCGCCAGATGCGGCTCCCAGATATTTCCATTTCGTCGTCTTCGTCTCAGCAGTTCTTTCAATCTCGGGTGTTAACAAATCCTCAACTTCATTTTCGTATAACCATCATTCAGCTTTGTAAGTGATGAATCGCTCTTGCGACAATGATATAAATAAATAAATAAAGCTTAGCTTACAAACATCAGCAAAAGTTGCTTCTGGATCTGGTCTAAATTGATGGCCTTGTCCTTGATTGGTTGAATTCGTTGCAGAGTCTTGACTGTTATTGAACAAAAAGTTCTTGAAAAACTGTAAAGGATCGCTGAAGGAGTTGCCGGTTGATTGATTTGGACGATCTGAATTGAAGTTCGATTGTTGCTGAGTTCTCAAGATCTCATCGTACTCCTTTCTTCTGGTAGGATTCGAAAGCACATAATATGCATCTGCAACTTTTTGGAAGTTTTCCTGTGATTCAACAAATACAATAAACCATCACGTGAGACTCTTGGATCCTGTTTGACAGTTTTAAGGATAGCTTCCTCGCTGGGGATTCCAGGGAGTAACAGCTGATGTAATTCACTCACAGTTGCGCGTCGGCGTTCAGCTTCATTTAGGTTGGGGTTTCGATCTGGATGGGTCAACTTTCAACCCCAAGAGACCAAATAATCAGGTTTATATTTCCTATGATAAGTTATGGGCGCCTAACGCCTGGATCATGTGTAGAAGACTAACTAGGGAGGCCCGCTTGTATGCCATCCGAATCTCATCAGTCGTCAAGTTGGGATCGAACTGGAGCGACAACACTTCCTTCAGTCCGGAGAGTCCATTTGTCAGTAATCAAACCCAACCAAACGAGGAAGTTTTGTCCTGAATTTCTCTGTTTTATGTCTGTTTTGAGGGTTATTCTTGACTTGAACAACTTACATAGTAATTTGGTATCGCCATTTTCTTTCTTTTTCCTTGTTGAGAAGTCGTTGGCTGCCTGCAGGTGGCGAGCTTCGCTTGTAGTCGGCGAAGCGGCTCCACGTGGGCGGGCCTTCCCACTGTCCATGACCCGGGCGGGCTCTCAGCCCGTGTGTTGAATACTATGCATGGAGAGAGAACTATCTGGGTTTTGATTTGTTCTGAAGGGTTTTTTTTACATATATATTTTACAACACCACACTACCTTTTTCACCAAAGTCATTCTATTTTACTTACACAGTTACACTATGTGGACTTTATAAAGGTTATATATCTAAATCACACATGTATTTCCGATACATGAGGCTGTGTAGCAACCACTGTAGTGACTCAGAGGGGTAATTGGTATGGATTCCGGTAGGTGTTGCCCGGAGGAGACAAATGTAGTCTCCTCCGGTTGGCTGAGCCGCAGCCAATTCTACCATGTGATCTAGGTCACAATACCCACCCCCTTGGCAAGACAGACTTCTGATAGATTATTTACTTACACAATCTGGGGTTGGTAGCCATGGCATGAGGCAATCCCTAAGCACCATGTCATATTGGATCAATGCCATAAAACTGATAGCAACCTGTTGCAAATTTTAAACCAAAAATCTTCCAGAGGTGATGATAAGGAAGTTAAGCATAAGATTTTATCTAAGCTGAAACATCTGTAACCAATTAAGCAACTTGCTTCTGTCCAAAAATGTTGACCGGCTGAGTTGCATTGGACCACCCTCAGACTCAAGCTATTCCGTCAATGAACACCAAAATCTGTATCTCTTTGCCAAAGAATCAAGGAAAAGGAAAGCTGAAGATTTTCTGACTCAGAAAGACAAATTAAACAACCAAAATTTGGAATATTTATTAATCAATAGATAGCATTCAGTATTAGTTCTCAAACAGCATTATGATAAATTTGTTGAGACAATGAAGTTAAATTTTTCCATACAACATGTTAAAAACTACCTTCCCATCTCCCATTCAAAGCTAAAAATCACAATATTTTGGGGAGAAAGAAATGCTGAAATAATAAGAGTTTCCAATAATTCTAAAAATATTTCCCCAAGTACTAATTCACTGCATAAAAGCTACTATCATTTGATCAAACTGATATACAGACTTCATGAACACTATTTGAACAATTTAAAAATTCCAACATTCATGCACCGGGATCTTCAAGATAACCTTTTGGAATGTGTAGATCATGAAATTTTTGCATCTCATCCTGAAAGCTGTCCAATAAATTGGAGCCAACGGAATGGAAAAATTGGTATGAATATCAGGGCACCCAGGTCAAAATGATTGATTACTTCTGTCAGGAAGGTCAGATTAGTGGGCTTCAAACTGCTGAATTTCTGTTGGAAAGCCTAATACCTAAGAATAGAAGTGATTCAAACCCAACTTATCTAGATTTAATATGTAAACTGGATTTATGAATCTTGAAATATTTCAAACAATTCACTCAATAAATATTCTACAATGTTGGGTTGAATTTATTTTGTATATTTTCAATTAAAACCAGCCCCTGACCCCTACCACCAATATTTTTTAAACTCTTCTCCAAGTCCCAAGTTCAAAAGAAATGTTGAAAATTTATTGAATTTAGCAGGTGAGAAAGAATTATTTAAAAAACCTGATTGCTTGTAGTATGTCTTACATCATTAAATGTTTGCTTGACTCATCAACTTCTGAATCATATTTCAAGGCTCATCTTCAATGTCTCAGAGGAAATCTGAACAATAAAATCAGGAGGATTCACCCTAGTTTACCCATCATAAATTACTTTCCCAAAAAAAGATTCCTGTAATCAAATATTGTGTGTTCTTGAAAATTCAACTTTAAAAACCACCATACTACGAGATGATTTAGTGCACAAAAAGTTCAGAATACTCCTCAGGGAAATTGATCACCTCAATCTTAAAACTCACAATCATTTCAATAAGTCAAAAGGTGATTACAAGCACACAGCAAATATATGAATGGCTGATTGATCTCCTCACAAGTCCGGGTGTTGGTACAGGGGGAGCAGGGGAAGGTGTTTCACAATTCTAAGTTGCCATTTTGGGAACTTGCGGTCTGAGGCTACCACAACTTGAGGTGCTAAAAATGTGCCGCAGCTCAGATTTGGCAGTGCGGTTTACCATCTGCGGTGGAGATGGTCTTAGGCAGTGTTTGGGAGTGCAATATGACGGGTGTAATAGTGTATGCAAAGTTCATGCAATATGCCAATTATTACACACCATAATAATGGATGAGATTACGATTATTGGTGTTTGGCTGGTCATTGTTGTATAGACTTTGGTGCCAGCCATTTTGATCATGGACTCACCCATTCCAACTCAAGTCATTGAAGCAGAAGAAGACAAAGATTTTGAAGAAACAGCACTCCTCTTTATCATGGCTATCCTCCTCACCCAGATCAAGCACTACCTCTCTCTGTGTTTGCCTTACAATGACTTTGAATTCACTGGCGCACTGTATACGCAAGCAATGATTCAAGGAAACCCTCATTGATGTCAAACAATTTTTTGACTCCCACCCTCCACAATATATATTTTATGCAAGGAGTTGTTGGCAATCCAAATCAAGCCGGTCTCCAAGCTTCTTCCAATAGAGGAACAACTGTGTATCTTCCTCTATATTGTTGGTCACAAGAATTCCAATCACAAGGCACAGGATAGATTTCAACATTCAGGTGAAACAGTATCAAAGTGAGTAATCATCTGCTCCATAGGGTCTTCCAACACATCTTCGAGCTGATGGTCCAGCTCTCTGAAAAATACATCATCAGCCCTACAACAGATGGTGTGCATGGGCATATCCAGTCCAATCCAAAGTTCAACCCTTTTTACACTTGATGGCGTTCACATCCCTGCCTCAGTCCCAGCTACTCAAGCCGCAGCACATCAAAATTGCAAAGGATTCATATCTCAGAACATTCTTGGGGTCTGTGATTTTGGGATTAAGTTCACCTATCTGCGCGTCAGTTGGGAAGGAACCGCACACAATGTTTGTGTTTTGGACGATTCTTGGTCCACTGATTTTCTGATTCCTCCGGGGAACTTCTATCTGGCCAATGCTGGCTATGGCCTGGATTGGGGTGAATTGGTACCATATTGCGGTACCAGGTATCACTTGCAAGAGCAAGCTGCAGCTGGGCAAATGTGGGAAGTCTACACTCATTAGGTTGTCTCATTTTGTCTGTATTAATGGATTGATTGAATTTTCAGGCCTGAAAATCGAGAGGAGCGCTTTGATTTGAGACATTCAAGCCTTTTAAACGTCAGCGAACAAGCCTTTGGTGTCTTCAAACATTGATTCCAAATTGTAGCCCAAGCAAGCAAATAAGGGCTAGAGCAACAATACAACATTTTTATTGCATGTGCGTGCATCCACAATGTGAACATAATACGGAATGGAACTACCAATTATGTCTTTGAAGAAGCCAAGACAATTTATTGAAATCATCTGCATGTCCCAATGGAGATAGAGGATGTATATCCTGCTCAGCAACTACTGAATGATTGGGAGCAGGAAGAATGTGAGAATGGGCAAGATTCAATTGCAGAGTCCATGGGAAACAATAACTTTTTACATTGATTAACAGATCCCATTGTTGATACTCACTTGTTGTTTGACTCTGAATTTGGTTGTTGATTGACTGTTTAATTTTCATTTTTATTCTCATATCCCAATGTTTCCTTCTTGCTAATGCAAAGGCTTGATTAAGAAGACATCAATCAAAGCTATTACATGAACAAGAGAAAATGACAATGAATCAAGGGAACAACAAATTAAAAAAAAAAAATGAAAGCCTGAGATGACCAAGAGAGCAGAATATAGAAGGGCCAACTAGTTGTTGATATCTTCATTGATCTGATCTTTGAACCAAGTCTCCCAAAGTGATTTTTCTTTGATGCTTTTAAACAATGAGCATTAATGTTGCTTTGAAGGATTTTGAATGCGGCCAGTTGTTCATGCTGACTTGCCTCCTCAGCATGAACATCTTGATATAAAGCCATTTCACGTTGGAGGTTGCTGCTTCTAGAAAACATTGAGCCACCTTGTTCTTTTGATTGACAACAATCACATCGGTCACGCTGTGAGAACTCCTTTTGGGACGGGTGGCAGTTCTGCGAGGGGGAAATACCAGTAATAATATTCAAATATGCAAGAAGATATTACAACTGCTACGGGTGGTTTGAAAGACCTGCCCCTCTATGATACTACACAAGAGCTATCACAACAAATTTATTTATTTTATTTGTTGTGGCAAACTAAATGATAGAGAAAACTTATGTGTAGCAGTCTCTATCAGACCTAGATCAAACTTGAATTCAGTGGAAATGGGTTTGGTGGAATTTGTATGGGAAACAGAGCCGGGGTGGTTTACAACAGTATTGAGTCAGATGATGGAAATAAGTCTTAAGTATATATCTTTTATGTGTTGTTATTTATATATTTATAATTGAGGTGTAGATAAACTAGTAAAAATAATTCTTGACGGAACTGATGTTATATGTGAACTATTCAAAGTGTATTTGCTCTCTTCCTTAACCTTCAGTTAAGAGCACAATGGGTAAAGTCAATTTTGCTTGTTAAGAGCACGAATAGTGATGTTAGCTACTGGACTACTTATATATCCTCTGAGGTATGAAAGATTTTGATGGGTCACTTGATTGAGATCACACTGTGGGTTTTACTTGGATTTGTGATGGAAACTCTAAGTGAGATGTGTGTTCTGCTTAGGATTCCTCCTCTGGCATGCTGAAACTGAGGAGAGAAAACCTCCTCCTTTTATAGTAAAACGTGAGGGATTTCTGGGGAGTTGATAAACACACGCCAACGGCGCACGCCAATTTGTTTTGGCGTGCGGAGCCCACACGCCAATTTGTTTTGGCGTGCGGGGCCCACACGCCAATTTGTTTTGGCGTGCGGGGCCCACACACCATTTTTTTTTTGGCGTGTAGGGTCTACACGCCAAAAAAAAAGGGCGTGTGAGACCCACACGCCAAAAAAAAAGGGCGTGTGAGACCCACACGCCAAAAATGGCGTGTGGTTCCCGCACACCAAATAAAATTGGCGTGTGGGCCCCGCACGCCAAATAAAATTGGCGTGTGGGCCCCGCATGCCAATTGTTTGGCGTGCGGGTGCCCCCTCGCTCACATAATCGAATGGGAGGGACCATTCAATTACGTGAGCGGGGCCCCTCCCGGCTGATGAGGTTATGCAACCTCGTCAGCTGGGAGGACTTCCTCCCGGCACGAGGCTGTGTAACCTCGTCAGCCGGGAGGACTTCCTCCCAGCTGACAAGGTTATACAACCTCGTCAGCCAGGAGGAAGTCCTCCTGGCCGACAAGGTTGTGTAACCTCGCCAGCCGTGAGGACTTCCTCCTGGCCGACAAGGTTATAGAACCTCGTCAGCCAGGAGGAAGTCCTCCTGGCCGACGAGGTTATACAACCTCGTCGGCTGGGAGGACTTCCTCCTGGCCGACGAGGTTGTATAACCTTGTCAGCCGGGAGGAAGTCCTCCCGGCTGACGAGGCTATACAGCCTTGTGCTGGGAGGAAGTCCTCCCGGCTGACGAGGTTGTATAACCTCGTCAGCCGGGAGGGGCCCCGCTCACGTAATTGAATGGTCCCTCCCATTCAATTATGTGAGCAAGGGGGGACCCGCACGCCAAACAATTGGCGTGCGGGGCCCACACGCCAATTTTATTTGGCGTGCGGGGCCCACACACCATCTTTGGCGTGTGGGTCTCACACGCCCTTTTTTGTTGGCGTGTAGACCCTACACGCCAAAAAAAAATGGCGTGTTGGCCCCGCACGCCAAAAAAAATTGGCGTGCGGGTTGGCGTTGGCGTGCGTTTATCAATGCCCGGATTTCTGCTGGTGTGACTGCCATAGAGGTGCTCATATGATGGTGGTGGTAAGGGTATCCATGTGGTGGTTGTGTTATTCATGTGGTGGTGGTATCCATGTGGTGGTGGTATCAATTAAATATACTACAACTATGCACTTGAATCTAATTCTATACTATGTACTATCAATATATATTCCTAAAGCCTGAAATAACAGTTTAATCCAGATATCTTTTAAATGAGGGGAGCTAGCCTAGTGGTTCCAGTGAGTGACTAGGGGTTAAATGACCCGTAGAACCTAATTATGCAATAATAAATCTAGAAATATGTCTCCTTATCAATAGTAAACTGTGACTCTATGTGATTTGATACTTGGAACACATTTGGCACACCACAACACAATTCCTGCTGCAGATAGCTGGCTAATCCATTGATTGCCTGCGCAAGTGAGTCCTTTTTGCTGTGAGAGCAGGACAGATAGGGGCTTGCAGATGTATTGAAGCTTTCCTGATTGGCCACATCAGTGTTGACGTTTAGAGACACATCAGAGGAAGTGATGTTCCCATCACCATTACTTTGAGTTGAATTGGTATGGTTTGTGGACGCGCAAGCTTGCAACTGGGAGATGTGTTGGCTGATTGAGCAAGCGGCATCACCAGTTGCAGCTGAAGACCCAAAGATTATCTCCAGCTTGCAAAATTCTGGGAACAGGGTACCCTGAAATTTCTTGCAGTAGGTGTGAGACTAGGTGCACTGGGTGTCAGATTAGAGCCAATGAAACCACAACAAGGTGATGAGATTGATTGAACTTACCTCAAGAAACTTTTCACATACTTTGTCAAAGGCAGTGACCTTGCAGTTTAATTCATCCCATCAAACTCCGCTGGCATCTTGGCATGCCAAGAAATAATCATAGTCTTTTTTGAAAGACTGTCTGAGTTCAGATTTAACTTTGTTGAAGCCGATCATGTGTTTGACCTCAGGAAAGTTTTTTTGTAGTTCTTGAGCCACAAAACAATGGCTAGATGTCTGAAAGCCAGAATCTGATTTCTTGCCTTGGTTTACCTCTTCAACATAGAGGTCCAGCATCATGCTTTCCATTGGGCCTGACCAGAGAAGATTCTTGTGTTGTGTGACTTTTGGTGGATTCAAAACTTGATTATCGGGTGGAAGGTTGTTTTTGTTGAGGATGTTCAAGGCGCTGAGAGGAGCCAAGTGATTGCATCATCAAACAATTTGTATTTGCTTGGTTTCCAGTGTAAGAATGAGCACCTGTGGCTCAAGGTTGGCTTAATGGTGCCTGTGATGCTGTCGTTGCCGGATCAGAGTCTGCTGTTTCTGGGGGAGTTTCCATGTTTGTGGTGGTGTGAGGGTTGGATCAAGTTAAGTGCAATGTGGTGGTATATCTTTCCGGCGTAATAAGCAGATGAGACCGGTTTGATTATGAAATTATGTGGAGGCGGTTGCCAAAAAGTCAAAGATAATAATAATAATAATAAAATGTGATATTGCGCTCCCAAACTTGGCCTTACTTCATTGAACATAGGGGCCAAATTGTTTGCTAAGTTAACATCCTAAGTCTATGACAACAGCTCCTTGAGGATCATTGCATTGCAAGAACTCTTATGATGGTGAAAGAGTAATATTGATGAGTGATGAGTTTCTTTTATTTGGTCATCAATGGGTTTTATTGAGGTATGGTTGGTTTTATTGGTTTATGAATGGGGTTGTTTGGGGTGTGATTAATTTGGTTTTCTCCTATGCAGATTAGATTATATAGTTGCTTTCAGAATACTTCAAGAGGCTGGAAGTTTTATGTTAGAACATCAATAGAGGCCAGCATAGTTGTAATGTTTAGAAAAATAAATTCATAAGTTCTTGGCCAGACATAATAATATGTCATGTATTACTCTGTACCCATTAAACAGGCCATATCTTAGAAGGTGCTCATTTGATATGTAAATAATTGGACGGTATGAGACTATTCATTTTCATCTGGGATACATTCAACCAATTCAAAAATTTGATCTCAGCTGATGAAATAAATTACCCAGGGAGAAATCTTGGGTTTATATTCAATTGGCCAATATTGCACTATTTTGAACTGGTTGGGTAGATCCAAGGATGAATTACACCCCAAGAGTTATTCTGGAAGTGCACAAGGACTTCTTCTGGTCATATTGTACTTCATTACTGGTAACAAAGGCATTTTGTTATATTGTAGTCAAGAATTGGAGGTAAATGGCTGTCTGAATCAATAAAATTTCACTTATTTCACATAGCAATAAAACCAGAAGTGAAATTCAAATTCAAGGAAGGGCCTGTAATTTAGTGCAAGCCAATGGTGATCTTTGGGGGAGATGGCTGGACACATCCTCCCTTTAATGTCAAAGTATAAATTTGTTTACCTCTATTCCAATATTTACAATTAAATCAGGTAATAATATTTTGATTTAAACTTTCCAAATTTGCTGGTTGATAGTCCTCATACCAAGTTGTGTATGCAAATCCTGCTGTTTCTTCCAAAATGAGGGGATCTTCTTCTTGGGAAAAGTACTTTATCAATTGCAATTGTAGAGGAGAAAAACCCTTCCAAAATTTGTTTTTCTCACCCTCCCAAGGTGCAGGTTTTCCTTCATCTATTAAATGGCCAAAGAGTGAAATAGAACCCACAGGTCTCTTGAAACAGATTTGTCAAAAATACACCACAGGGACAATTGAATTTCCAAAAACAATGCAAGAACTTGAAGACTCATCAGAACATATGGATAACTCACTCAATGGAGACATTGACCCCTTACCCAAAACTGTCCTTGCACAAGTTTTAACCCAAAGGCAACAACTCACCGCGAATTCAAACACTAGATCAACTCTACTCCTTGAGGCTTCAGCACTATTGCTCAACAATGATGATGACAGCATTGTGGACAGCCTGATTCTTCCTCATGGTGGATCAAAACTAGGAAAGCACCCAAATCTACCTTGTAACTTTGAAGCTAGCTATCAACAACTCTACCAACATTAATTCTCTGATTCACCACTCTACAACAAATTTCTATTCAGATGTCACTTTTGCATGTCAAAACATGTCTTCTTGAAGATAGCCAAGGAAGTTAAAATTTTTGATCAATACTTTATTCAGAAAGCCAATGCACTAGGAAGAATGGGGTTACATCCTCTTGTGAAGATCACAGCTGCCGTGCAAATGCTTGCTAATGGAGCTGCAGGTGATTGTAATGACAAGTACCTTCAACTATCCAAAACAACATTTCTGGAATGTATGGATTGGTTCTGTAATGCCATTATTTCAATTTACCAATCGGAATATCTTCGCCCGCAAACTACTGAGGACCTAGGAAGACTAATGCCAATTTGTGCAAAGAGGGGGATTCCTGGTATGCTTGGTCCAGTGAATTTCATGCACTGGAAGTGGAAAAATTGTCCATCAGGTTGGGCCGGGCAATTTCAAGGCAAGGAAAAGGTGTGCACAGTTTATTTTCATGTACTTCTTGCAATGCTTGTGGTTGATTCATTTCTTTCAACCTTTGCATCTAGGTGCCCACCATCATCCTCAAGGCAGTTGCATCTCAGGATATGCGGATCTGGCATGCCTACTTTGGGCTTCCAGGATTGCACAACAATATTGTTGAAACTTGCTATGCGCTCACGCTCTCTGCGCACCCAATGTGCAACATTCCTATAACCTAACCTTGACTCGTATCACTTCCCATTCCTCCATCCCACCTCCTCTCATCTCAACTCCACTTCATAAATCAAAACTCAACATTCAACTCACCAAGCTCAATTCAACATTCATCACTGGTGTCTCAACTTGCTCCGCGGAAGCTTTAACTTGGAAAGCCTTTGGTAGCTTCCAACTTGGTGAGAAATGCCATCATCGCATTTCATATCCACTTCTTCATCATCTCATCCAGAATTGATCACTAACTCCTTTCTTTAACTTATTTCTCTATAAATATACATAGTCAACTCACTGCGCTTTATCTCATCAATCTTTATTGTTTAGCACCTAGTATATTAGGGTTTGTTATTTCTTCACTATTACTACTCTCATTCATATTGCTTCAACTAACAATCTTCATTTCATCTCTTAGTCTTGTTCCTCTAAGTATTTAGAGCACATTATTCTATTGTCACTTCATCTATCTATCAAATACATATCTAGGGTTTGTTTCAGTTTCATCTTATCTCTCTATTTCTTCACACTATTCTTATATCTTGTTTTATAGTTCTGGTCTTTGTTTAACAGCAATTCAGGCATAGGTTTATTAAATATCAATGTTTTAGACCAATCTCTTCAAGAACCTGTTGAATGGCAAAGGACCAAAGTGTAAAACAATAATGATGACAACTAAGTGTATTAACTTTCCAATGGAAAATATCCAGACTGTGAAGTTTTTGTTAAGACTTTATCTGAGCCTCGTAATCTAGAACAAAAGCATTTTGTAAATATGCAGGAAGGTTGCTGCAAAGGTGTCGAGCGGGATTTTGGTGTTCTACAATCTTGCTTTGCAATTTTATCTTGACCGGCACAAGGATGGAAACACCAAAACCTTGGCAAAACAATGAAAACCTGTATGATCCTACACAACATGATTGTAGAGAGCAAACAAGGCTCATACCTTGATTATGTTTATGATGAAAACCCAGCAGCTATTATTACTCCCATTGAAATTTCACAAACTACACCAATCTCTTTCTCTGATTTCATTGATAACTATCATACAATGGAAGACCAACAACTTCACCATCAATTGCAACATGATCTTATTGGGCACCAGTGGGACATCAAAGCTAGAAAGGAAGCACAATCGGATTGATTTTTTTTTCATGTTTTAGATTATTTTTTTTGATGTTTGATGTTTGATAAATGAAAAATGAAAAATACAACTTGATTGAAAACAGAAGAATCTTGCGACAAAACTAAGCTGAGGATTTATTTGGCATTGATTCCAAAATTTGCTTTTTCATAAGCCTAAAGTACTCCTTGGACTCTTCATTGAGGTTAGAATTAGAAAGATCTTTGGTCATGATCACCATGTTAGAATTGTTTCTTCCAGTTTTGGCCATCATTTTCAAAACGTGAGCTTCCATATCAAAGATGTTGTTCATATGTTTTGATTTGTTTTCCACCGCCTGGCGAGCACACGCAACTCAATCCTTCAATCCATTTTCTTTGCTGGAAATGTGGTTGAGAATTTTGCCTTTCTTCTTGCCAATCAGACGGTCACAAGACAAAGTATCAGTAGCATTTGCTTTGAATTCTGAGACGGAGTTGGTTTGCGTGGTGTTTGATGCTGGGATGTTTCTACTTGGGCTTCTGGCTTGTTTCTTTTTAGGAGATTCTTTTGCTTCTTGAGCCTTCCTGTGGTTTTCATCCATGTAAAGGCTCCACTTTGGAACTTTGACTAGTATGTTGTAACAAACAAGATGCTTGAACTTGATACCCTGGTCTTCAGAGAATAGTTTGAGAGCTCTATTTAAACAATCTTCTGGGCTAGAACCACTTTGACTATGCTGCTCAACTTGATTGACACAGGCTCAAAACTTGCTGATAAATCTCTGCAACAATTTCCAGCAAGACTTCAAACTTAAGGCCGTTTGAGTAGAAGTTGGGAGGTCTTGCTTGAAACTTTTCTTGACTTGGTTCCAAAAACTCATTGCTATCAGACGAAAAAGTGTTTAGAGTTTGAGATACTCGTGAGCAAGCAAGCAGATAGCGGCGGCGAAAAGAGTTGGATGGAACAAACCTTTAGAGTTTGAGATACTCGTGAGAAAGCAAGCAGACAGCGGTGGCGACAAGAGTTGGATGGAACAAACCTAACAGTTTGTTCTAGAGTTGAGTGAGCAGGGCGAACGTGGTTTGAAACAGAGTTGAATGATTATTATTTATACTGACCTTTAGAGTTTGAGATACTTGTGAGCAAGCAAGCAGACAGCGGCGGCGACAAGAGTTGGATGGAAAAAACCTAAAAGACAGAAATATGAATAATGAAAACAAGAGAAAGAGAGCAGAGAGAAACTAGTAAACGAACCTAACAGTTTGTGATAGAGTTGAGTGAGCAGGGCGAATGTGGTTTGAAACAGAGTTGAATGAGAAAAACATTACAAGAAGAGAGAACTTATTTAAATGTGATCAACTAGGTTTCAAATGTGCTGCGGACTACAAACTGTAACTCTAACCAAATTATGCTATTACTAATTAAACAATGAAATATGCCAATAATTGCCTCTTGGTCAGTACCAACCAAAGGATTCTCTGATACAGCAATCCAAGCATGACAAAGCTCTACATCTTTGCTCTTGGTATAACTGGCTGACCTTTTGATTCCCACTTGGTCAGTTTTTTTGTTGACTTTATGTAGTTAAACATTTTTTTCACCTACCTTTCCCCCCCCCCCCCCCCCTTGACAGTTTGTTTGGTTACAGTCACTTCATCCTGGGTGGGAGCTGGAAAACTTTCTTGAAGAATTCACTGCCAGAATAATTGCCTAGGTTGAGTTCATCCCAGTTACACTAGGATGCAAACAACCAATTTAAAGTAGGTTGGTCTCAACCAATGAAATATAAAACCAAGGGGGGTCCCTTGGATATATATTTCATCAGTTTATTTCAACCAAGTTTAAATTGGTTGAGTGCATCCCAGTTTAACTGGGATGACTTCATCCTAGGCAATTATGCTGGCAGTGAGTGGGTCAAGTTGAACAATTGGAAAGGATTGAGCCATTGAGTTGGTATTCTTGATGTATAGCGCGCGTATTTTGCCAATATTGATATATACATGTGATTTTTCTTTTGGGGGATATAGAAAATCCTGGAGGGAGAATCACAGTAGAATTTGCTTGTGATACCTGCCAGGTGTGGTTCTATCGTGGATCTATCTTTGGCAACACAATAGAACCCAAGAGTCGATTTGCTAAATTTGATTCGGGTTTAGCACCCGCGGTGGCGTTGCTAAATTGGGTTGCTATATCTGGTATAGCAACCCGGTTTAGCACCCGCGGTGGAGATGGTCTAAGTTCTAAAAACTCGCGATCACGCCTTTCAAGTCGGTCTGACTGTAACAGCTGTGGTTTCGGTATTACTTGTCAAATCATTTCTCCTTACCTTACCGACTCTCGTTTTTATTGCCAGATTTGCATCAGAGATTTCAGATCAATTGTAATTTATTTATTTACTTGAGACACATAAAACCCTAGTCAGTTCCCTGCGAGTCAAAATTTACAAGGAAAATGGCCATGCGGTAGAAACAACAACTCTGTTTTGATGATGATTGATAGATAAACAAAGGAAAAAGCTGAGAGAATGGATATGACTAGGAAATTCTTGTTAAGGAAGAAAGACATGATGAATCACGGCCATAATTCAAGTAAAAATTCAGGATCACTAGCTGCCCATCGGAGAGATGGGAGAGGAGTAGGATATATCTTTTGACTTATACCATACGGAAAAAGAGTGTAAGTTCAAATGAATAGAAATACTACACAAAAATCGATTGTACCAAACTGAAAATACTGGCGATCTCAATAATGACCATTATCAGGTCCACACAAGCTGCAGTATAAGTATGTCGAAGGGAACGCTAGATAAGCCTATTGAGTACTTTTTTCGGGATCGGGTATAGTGTAAGGTGGTTCCCTCTGATCTTTGCCAGGGGGGGCTGGCCTAGGACGCAATTGACCTTGTTCACCCTTTACCGCAGTTGCGATGGCAGGGGACTCATTGGGGGGGTTGTAAGGAACTGATGTATCCAAAACCTTTGCTGCAGTTCCATCTGGATGGACCGAACTTTTCTTTCGCCTGAGCACAAAGTTCCAGAACCTATTCCAAGCCATTTTCATTTTTGTGGTAAGTTTGCGCCAATAGTTTACAAGGCGGCTTGTTGGTTTCTCTTTTCCAAACTCCAAATTTTTGTCTTTTAGTTTTTTCTCAAGATTAGGGTCCATTTCATTTTCTTTGGCAGGTGGAGGAACTTTGCCACCATCTCCTTCACCGTGGTTTGCGGCCGAGTTTTCAGTGCCAACTGATTTTGTTCCATCATGAACAGGATCACCGTGGGGTATTTCTGAGTTGACTGTGGATTGAGATAAAGTTTCAGCAAAAAACCTTGGAGGAACAAGAAATTAATTGAGTCAGACACAAGTTATTACTAAACGCACCATTTTGAGGGTTGTTTGCACTGGTTTCCTTTTGCTGGCTTGTCCTCTCGGCTTGTTTGTAGTTGCCTGTGGATTGAGATAAAGTTTCAGTACAAAATCTTGGAGGAACAAAACATTAAAGGATTGAGAAACAAGTTATTACTAAACATACCATCTTCAGGGTTGTTTGCACTGGCTTCCTTTTGCTGGCTTTTCCTCTCAGCTTGTTTGTAGTTGCCTGTGGATTGAGATAAAGTTTCAGTACAAATTCTTGGAGGAACAAAACATTAATTGATTGAGAAACAATTTATTACTGAACATACCATCTTCAGGGTTGTTTGAACTGGCTTCCTTTTCCTTGCTTGTACTCTCAGCTTGTTTGTAGTTGCCTGTGGATTGAGATAAAGTTTCAGTAAAGAATCTTGGAGGAACAAAACATTAATTGATTGAGACACAAGTTATTCTTAAACATACCATCTTGAGGGTTGTTTGCACTGGCTTCCTTTTGCTGGCTTGTCCTCTCAGCTTGTTTGTAGTTGCCTGTGCATTGAGATAAATTTTCAGAAAAAAGTCTTGGAGGAACAAAACATTAATTGATTTAGACATGAGTTATTACTAAACGTACCATCCTGAGGGTTATTGGAGCTGGATTCCTTGTGCTGGCTTGTGCTCTCAGCTTTTTCTTTCTGTTTTGCCTGTCTAATTTCACCTTGAGAACTTGTGGAACCTGATGCCCCTGCAGTTGATTGTTCTGGTGGAGTTGAAGGTTGTCTTTGATGGGCTTCTGCCTTTTCCCTTCTCAATTTATTTTCTTGCATGATCTTTCTATTGGTCTCCCTAGCTTCTGGTGTTAATTTTTCCATTTCCTTGTCAATGATTCCCTGAATAAAAGGATTAATGGGGAGCGGTTCTTTCTCTGCTGGGAATTTTGGAAGATCATAACAATTTTCAGCAGGCAGACATGGGAAATTATTTATCAAAGTAAAAGTAATGATTGATTTTTTGACTAACCTCCAGAAACAGGCGCATTGGAGCCATTTTCACCAGCTGCACCCTTACTGCCCTTTTCACCACTACCACTTCCACTGCCTGTACTATCCTCTTTTTCTATAGAATAACCAGTTTTTTTTTCAGCACAAAGATTGGGATGAAATAAACCTATGTCATGAAACAATGATAAATTATCTTACTTGGTTCATCAACTTGGGGTGGGTCTTTATGGGTTGGGCCTTCATGAGGTGGCTCTTGGTGGGGTTTTTCTTCCTGGGTTACTTGATGGGGTGGTTCTTGAATAGTTCCACTAACATCAGCTTTTGGGCCTAAAAATCAAAATATTAATAAGGTAAATTATCCATCCAAGTACTAATAATAATCAATTTTATTGAAAACCTTCAGCAGGATTGGAGATATTTTCACCAGCTGCACCATTACCACCATCTCCACTGCCTGTACCAACCTCTTTTTCTATAGAATAACCAGTTTTTTTTTCAGAACAAAAATTGGGACAAAATAAACCTATGCCATGAAAAAATGATAAATTATCTTACTTGGTTCATCAACTTGGGGTGGGTCTTTATGGGTTGGGCCTTCATGAGGTGGTTCTTGGTGGGGTTTAACTTCCTGGGGGTTTACTTGATGGGGTGGTACTTGATTGGGCGGTACTTGATTAGATCCACTACTATCAGCTGTTAAGCCTAAGAATCAAAAGATTTTACAGAAGGCCAACAAGGTAAATTATTCATCCAACTATTAATAAAAATTGTTTTGATTTCCTAACCTCCAGCAGGATTGGGGCCATTTTCACCAGCTGCTTCATTTCCCGGGTGTAATGCTCCATCGCCCGACAAACCATGAGTTCCAGATTGTTGGTGAAGATCGCCGCTCTTCGGTAAATAAACCACAGGCTCTTCCAAATTCAATTTCAAATCTATGTATATGGTGATCCATTTGAATATGTTTTGAAAAAACTCCTCAAAACCAGTATATACTTCCGAAGAAACTTGAAGTAATCTAAGTACTCACCATCGAGTTTGCCCAATGCACCTTGGACTTCCTTTGAATCATGAGCAGCTAAGTCGGGGTAGAAAGAAGGCTCAGCGGACTTATCCTGCCTGGGGACAAGGAAGTGGGTGTGGAGCACCAACCTGAACTTAAGGCACTCCCTGTGGCCACATGAAGGAATCGATTGACAAGCAGGGATGATTATAAGTAGAAACTTATTAGTCGATGATAACATTGTATATGACAAGAACCTTTGCCCACCTTTCAGGGCCCCTTCCATCCTCTTAATAAGGACGTGTTGGTGAGAACATGGAACCGATGCACCACCGAAGCCTCTTTTCGCAAGGACTTGAGTGGTAGAAAGTGGGTGGGCTGTGATCAATCCATGATGATGTAGGAAGTGCAAAGCAAGCAATAGCTGCGTCAAGCCCAGCATGACTATGGTTGACTTTTCTGAAGAAAATTCTAATAAGTTGATGTATGGTTCTAATAATTTATTGTGAGGTTCTAATAAGTTACTTGATTATTGTAATAAATGATTGTATGATGCTCATAAGTTATTAGTCGGTTTGTATCGATCGGTGATGGGCTAAACGAGACTCCCAAGCTATTTATCCTCTCACTCGCCCTGCCTTCAAGGCTCAAGCTGAGACGACGAATAAGTGGGCACATTTGTTTCATGGCCTGGCTCTTACTGCGCCGTAAAACATGGACACGGACGAATTTCATCATCTCAATCCGACATCTGGCCCAGATGATTCGAACCACTGAAAAGGCTAGCTGTCCAAGACAATCGATCCGCTGAAGCTTCACTCCTTCGCTCAATCCTCAAGCTAAAAAAGCGTATGCCCGGGCGCTTGTTCATAACTTAAAAAGATACGAGTGACTGAAACCGGCTGTGGCATTCGAACCGCCGAAGTATCATTGCCTTGCGCAGGTCTAACTTCAAGGAAGAGCTCGGTTTATGTACAGGTTTCCACATTTGTAACAACGGAGCTTCAGGTTATACCGAAAAAATTGATGATTGGGCGAAGGAAATTTTCTACATAAAAAGGCGAGGAATAAGCCGTATCCTGGGCACCATGCCTAAACGTTTTGCCGAAAGATAAGTCAGAGTACCTTTCGAATATTCTTGGCTGATCCAGCGGGATTCCCCCATGTCCAAACCATCCGGCACCAAGATTGTGTGGTAGATAACTTTCAGTATAAGAATCACCAAAAACCTGATGAATCACACCGGGACGAAGGGAGAACCAGCCTGGTTGGACGATCTCGATTTTCAAGTTCAAAACCTCAAGCCGGCTAGGTGAGGATCCCATATTTCTGAGTTTGATGGAATAAACTCTTACAACTGGTAGGCGAACTCGAAACTCTTGGGAATGAACTGCGTACTTGAGTTTGCGGGGAGTATACGCGTTGGCTGGTCAAGTTGAATGGCAAGCCAAGACTCGCAGTGGGAGTCAGCTATCTAATCAAGATCACCAAGACAGGGTCTTGGTCCAGCATGTGTTTCAATTCCTACTTTTATGATTCAAACATTCAGAAGTGATCTTTTGATCATGACCAGGGAATTAAAATATAATTTAAAAGGTGTCAACCAGCCAATTAGGAATCCAGTTGATGTTTTTTTATTTGGGGAGCTCACCTTATCTATTCTTATAATTCTTATCTCATTTTTGATTTTACCTTCCAAAGATAATTCATCGCTGGCAAGCTGTCGCCAAAAGTTGACCAATGATCATTTTACTATCTGCTGGGATTTGACAGTCAAAGTCACAGATATAAGGATGACCTACCCCACCGTGATTTCCTTCACCAAGAGTTCAATCAAAACTGGTGCTTTCCAGTTGAGCAGGATCATCTCTCTGTAGGCAAATAAAATAGAAGCATTTGTTCTTGAACACACATCCAATGAGGAGGTGTGGATAGGCTTGGGCCAATCTTAAGCTAACTTAGCCTCTGGGAACAGCCAATAAGATCCCGGCACATACATCTAGCTGAAATGTTATTTTTATGCTAACTTTCTGACTATCTGCTAGTTTTTTCTTCATAATGGCCGAAGGCACACTGCCAGCATAACCAGGATGCAAATCTTGGAGCAAAGGCCAGTTTTGCTGTCCTAGGAAATCTCAACAACAATCTTGGCCAAGAGCTCTAGATGGACAATGAGAAGACAATCCTCCAAATTTTGCCACATCCATTTCCAATCTCAGCTCTGATCCAGACGGGACTGGCCTCAACTTGAAGACTGCAGTAATGAGCCGTATCCACAGCCTTCCATGTTTCTTAGAATCCCCAACGCCGTTAAAAATTTCAAAAGATTGCTAAATTTCCACAGCCCATTAATCTTCATAGAACTGGTGCCAAGTTCAGTACGTGCCTTCAAATTGATGTCTCAACTCAATGGATCATTTCTGCTGCAACAGTCTTGAAGTGGCCAAGTTTGATTTATCTCCAGCTATGTGGACTCATCTCATTCAATTACATTCTCCTCTAAGCAATGCAAAAAAAAACATCTATGGATCCAAGTAAACATTCAATAAAGCACTACCTGTCTAAATTTTTCTCCTCAAGCGTTTGAAATACATTCAACATTAAGGGCTATATGATCAAGCCCAACTAATCCAGTCAGCACTTTTGATGATTAACAAACTTGAACAATTCTCCCAAGTATCCAGGTGAGCTGGTTCAATCTGAGATGAGTCATTAATCGAAAAGAAGATCTTGAGCGCGAGACCCCTCAATTTGTTTTCAATTGAAGCCACAATTTCTTTCCATCCTATCACACATACCCTGGCACTTTCTTGGTAGTCCAGCTACCAGTGCGGCATTAGACCAAGTCTTTTCCAAGGGTAAGAGGTGGCAGCAACATCAAACTCTCACTTCTATTTGATCATGTCTTGATAAGATTCATCAAAGAAAAAATGTTATCCAATCTAAATAAAACTATGTTTGTTCTCCGTTGAACAATTTGCTCCTTCTTCTTTCCTCTCATCCAAATCACACGGAAATAGGCTAATGAGGCAAAATAAAAATGATTTTGAGTCTAACCCAGCAGCTTTTTGAGCCTTTGAAACCACCCGGGTGGTGCGGCGGGTAATCGAGAAGCCATGCACAGCCTCACCTGGTAAATAATAGGAGACACATACCAACTTTTGTTGATGCTGACCCTGACGTGAACCTTTTCCTCAGGTGAGTAGCGAGCAATGATCTATCCAGAGTAGGAAACTAATAACCGACTGTTGCCTAGGCGTGAACCTTTTCGTCAGGTTCGCATTCTTATCAAGTCTAATCGCCAAGCAATCCTCAACATGACTACTCGAGCCGCCTCACACGCTGGTTCATGGTATCCTGCATCCAGTCAGTCCGGACTCCGATTTCGTTCTGCCTTGGTTGGACTCGCTCGGTGAGTGTTGGAGCTGAACTCTGGTCTACGTATCTTAATTCATTCAGAGACTCGACTGGAGAGCGACCTGGAGCGTTGGCTGGCTGGGGCTCATGTGAACGAACACCGTGTCGATGATCATGAGCCTTGGATGTCGGTCTGCAAGCCCATTCCCATGAGAGACTGTCGAGCAATCATCGCCCCGTAAGCTCAACATCAACTTGTGCTATGTGGTTCACTATCGACCAGTCGACTACATTCACAGGCACGCTGGTTACACCTATTCCGGAAGGGCTGCTGCCTGGGCTTATAAGCTCATCGAACCAGTTCACATGTGAGCTCGTTGATGTCGACGGCGACTACCTCGACTGAAGTGCTGATGATCGCTTTCTCTCTCTCTCTCCAATCCTCCCGATCTTAGAAAACGGGTCTTTATCCTTGGTCCTTCGCATCACGTCTACCTCAACTGTTGTGCGCTGACGGAATTCACCCAATACGAAACTCCATTAGGAAATCTACCTATCGATACCACTAGTTCAGTCGATTTTTTTCTGGTCGACTGGATTACAATCTCAAACTAAACAAATGGGTAGTGTGGTTTCACAGTCAACGAAGAGCTGAAAGAGAAGAATAGGTTCGGTGAAATGAGCCTCCAAAACGATGAGGAAGAACACAGCATAGAACTTCATTTACCTTACATTCGACACGTCTTCAAAAAGTAAAGTTCAATCGCCGTCTCCTAGTAAATTGGGGTCCACAAGCAGTTCAAAGCTCACCACGGGCTGACTAGCAATTTTTTTGGACAATTTAGCCAGGATATCAAGATCGTTCCAATCTTCGTAGGATCAATCTCCCATGCGGACGAGCGCGAATACGGCGCTTTGCTGGCTCCCTACTTGGCCGATCCTCAGAATCTTTTTGTGATTTCAAGCGACTTTTGCCATTGGTGATGTACCATTTTTTTTATTTTCTTTCTAACAACAAACTTGATTGCCTACATCCTGATCAAGAGGGCAGCATTGTTTACTGAAGTGGTCTTTTAAACAGGGGGACCCGTTTTTCGTATACGTACTACCGAGACCCAGAGTCGACTGAGTTGGGCCGAGATTTGGATTCATATTCTTCAGCTCCTCAATACCCAATTCATGAATCGATCGAATGTCTTGACCAAGAGGCCATGAGAGTCATCTCGATTCAAGACCCCAATGATGCTCACGACCAATTTAAAACCTATCTCAAACGGACGAAAAACACCATCTGTGGCCGCCATCCAATCGGTGTCCTGTTGGGCTGCATGAGAAAGTTACAAGAGACGTCGTCGACTACTAGTCAAGAGCTCCAGTTTGTACGCTATGAGCAATCTAGCAAATGCTTAACTGTCAGAGATAGCAGCGTTAGCTACGCCAGTGCTTTCTTGAGACATGTGGCCTGATTTGCTTCTCCCAAAGAACCTACCCCCCCTCCCCTTTTTTTTGTATCCCTTCTTGACTTGATATGTTGTAACTTGTACTTGTGTAGTTTGATTGGTCAATCCTGGCGTATGCCATATGATCCCAGCTCCGACGATCGTGTCGAAATGTGAAAATTTTATGGGCAAGAAATCTTATCCCCATCAAGAGCAGAAACAAAACCTAGCTTTCCAAGAACTTACCACCGTTCGTATGGGATTCAGAGTACCGAATCTTGGTAAACTAAATTCGGAATCGGATGGATTGTGGTGGGGAAGGATAACAATTGCTTGCATCTGCAACCTCAGTAAAAACTCACTCGAATGGTCTGTCAAGGAGACACATAACTCTCATCGTCCACTCTTCTACTCATCGGTCATGATTGACCACTGTGATGACCTACGTGTTAATGGAAGTCACTTCAGGAGCTTATGACTCGAGGCTAGTGAGACCTTTGCTGAGAATTAGCTGCAGCATGTCTCCGACAACCCCTCACTCCATTAACCATCAGGTCAAAACAGAACTCTTTGACTGTTTTTTTGTTTTTGTCTTTCGGGCACTTGTAGGAAGAAAGAAAGAGAGTTATGACATATTGATGTATGTAAGAAATCCAAGTCATTAATTAACAGTACATTGTAACTTAAGCGATTACAGACTTATGAACTACAACTTGTGAAGTTCATATGACAGAACTAACAGCTACGTAGAACAGACACATACATATATATATTCAAGAATGTCTTTTTCTTTGTTTTTTTAATGTACTAATTGATATATCGAGCGGATGGATTTACAAAACAAAACAGAAAAAGTGGACTGCACAAATACTTAATCAAGAAAGTTTGACTTTGTTTCTGTCTTTGTGTGTTTTGGATTATTCAAGAGGACAGATTGCAGGGGTTTTCTATGACGTAGATCTAGGGTCCGACCGAGTACATATTTATGGATAGATACACCGTAGATGAGTTTTGATTTGGTTGACAGTCTTCAGGAGCGGGGGAAAGGCTGAGAAGAGGAGATCAGATTCTAGATTGGTGGGGCATATTTAGTTTTGAGCTGAATGTTATTGAAGGTGGTCACGATGTTCTGGGCTTGATCGTTTGGCTGATAGCCATGATCGATATTGATCATGACAGGCTTGGATGTGGTGAGAGTAGCAGATGGGGGGGATGTGAGCTGAGATAGGGAGTAAGAGGTTGAGGAACTGAGTGAGGGAGGGCTGAGAGAGGGAGTGGAGGGGTGGTTGGTGAGATTGATCCTGATCGAGCTTTCGATCTTTTGAGAGATTAAGCCTGAGAGGGTGGGTGAGAGCCGTGCGTTGAGACTGATGAGGATGATCAACTGAACGTGAGAGCTGAGTGAGTTGATGAGAGGTTCTAATTCGGCGGTGAGATGATGGTTGAGTTGGTTGGAGTGACGGAGATCGAGGACGAGGATGGATAGGTTGTTGAGAGAGAGGGCCTGATGTTGGAGTAAGAGGTTGGCTCGAGTGAGAGTGGTGATCCAGATGGGTCGATTGAGGGATGCTCTGGCCAAGTCCAAGTCGGTATTGAGAGAGTGATGATGTTGGATAAGGTCTAGTTGGAGACCATTGATATCGGTTCCAAGTCGTCTACATACCTTACCATGTCGTTCGACCGCCTTGGGGTTGGTAGCCAAGACCAAGACGATGGGAGAGGTACGGTTTGAGTGGTAGGAGGTGGGTATTGATCCTGTTTGAGTTTTTGGGCAAGAAAGCTGAGGATGGCGGCTTGGAGGGCCTTGGTGGTATTAGTGGATGAGGGGACGAGGATTTCGAGGTGATGAGCTTGGAGGATGGATTGGATGATTCGTTTGTGAAGTTCTTCTGGGACGAAGCTGAGAGAGTATAGACTAGAGTTAGTTGATATACAGCAAGTGTAGTAGATTTGCTAACCCACCTGGTGATAGTATCCAAGTTTTTGATGACCTGTTTATCTAATCCATATCCTGACCAAGAAGAGCAGCTCTTAATGATTGAGACAGATGAACGATCAGTTTTTGTTTGATGGTCTGAGTTGATTTGGTTTTTGATGACTGAATCGACTGGAGATTTGAGGATTGAATTCATTTTTTTTATTGTCAAAGTTTTTTTATTTTTTTAGAAAAAAAAAAAAAAATGAATTTTTTTTATATGTACGGCTGTCACGGGGTATCCACGGGGATCTCCACGGGGGAGAATCCCAACAACAAACAAATACAGTAAATCATTTTTTGACCACCACCTTTATATGTAAAAGTTGATCATGACCACCACCACTCAAGATACCAACAGACATCGAGCCATCATCCAAGCATGCTTCAGTCCAAGGATAGTAGTCTTTAGTAGTCATGAGGTGGAAGAAGAGGTCTGTAAGAAGAATAAACTTAATAACTTGGTCAACTTACTCAAACCATTCGAATTTATCGATCGAGGTCTGAACATTCTCAAATTATTAACTTATTTAAGAGTAAAACGTAAAACTTATTTTTAACTAAAACTCCATCACAGTCAGCGTTCGACATTCCAACTACTCCACTACCATCCTAGACTCCCTACGACTCTCATTCTTACACTTGGACGATCAGAACACCAATCTCAACCCAACCAGAACCGATCAGATTCAGATCCAAGCCATTCAAAACTTACTCGATCGTAACATCTTCAATCGATCCAATATCTCTACCTGGATCCAATCCATCAATTCCAACGATCCATCTCCTCCTCCCTCACCCAAATCAACCCTCATCCCTCCTAACCTCAGGATCAAACGTCAAAACGAATGGCTAGGCTCGACCCAAGACGAAACCACCGAAGAGTATCCTCAACCACCCACGCCATGGTATATCGGATTCTTAAACCTATTACTCGAACATCGACCCTTGCTCCAATACGATCATACCTCTCATCCACTCGCAGCCATCCTCGTCGTCTCAACCAGTAACCCAGACCCATTAGAAGAATTCTCAAAGCTACACCAAAGAACTGCCAAGCACGGTCCTGGATGGCCATCCGAACAATGGCTCGAAACTGGTACCATCTTACGCTACTACCTCCTCGTCCATCCAATCAATCAGGATCCTGATGGTGGTCAGGCTCGAGCTAACACCATACTCGAGTCTGTCAAGAGAACCTATGGTCTCAACTCTGGTCTGATCTCTATTAACTCTGAAAACACCGAATGGCTCCGAAAGAAACGAATCGTCGATCATGATCCAAACTCTATCCTAGATCAACCTGGTAGGACCCCCAAACAAGACTATTGGTCCAAGTATCAGTCTCCAGTTAACATCAATAATACACAAGATGAGCCCAGCTTGGGTGAATTCATATCCGAGGAGGACGTCCTCGGTATCAAGGTCCTCCTTCGAGAGTTCACTCTTCAGAGCTTAGTTCCCCACATCGAAAGATGTGTACAACAATGGAACGATAGTGTTGGTACATTTCTCTACGATTTCCTCGCCTTCCTATAAACAAATCAGTAGTAGTCCGTATTCTAACCACATCGTTTTGTTTTGGGGGGGGTAATCTGTTTAGTTGGCTGCTAATAGGAAAGGGATAACCGGTCGTCTGTTCAGCGTTGGATATAAATACTTCTCAAAAGTTCCTGGCTCTACAAGCTCCTCATCAACTCCCGAGCACCGCTATAACCCTGCCACTTGCTCGTCCGTCCGTCTTCTCAACACTACCTTCCTCCTGACCCCTCGAAAAGCTAACTCTCATCCTCCTTCACACAGCTACCCCCATCAAAGTCAAGAAGCTCAAACCCGTCGTCTAGCCGATTTTTCCTTCATGCTAGGCGACTACAAGTTTGCCAGTCAAATGTACGAATATCTTCGCAAGGATGCGTTCAGTGATCAAGCTTGGTCTTACTACTCGTCTGCCACCGTTAGCCTTTCTTTAATACTTGACTGACTACTATCGAAGAAAAACCGTTTGACTCTGGAAACATGTCGATCTAGCAAATGATTGGTCTATGCACTTTATTACAATCCTCTTTCAGCCAACGCTCCAAGCTCGACATCGATCTTCAGCGATTCCTCTTTGATCATACTGTAGCCACCGCTTCAGTTAGTCATCTAAGGATCGTCATGATTTATTACGAGATGGCAAAAGCCGTCGGTAATCCCAATCTGATGTCTAGCTCATTGATCCGCGTCGCAACGACTGTCAGTAGGTTGATATCGCAAGCTCTCACCTTTTCTTTCAACCAAGTAGGCTAATAGGCCCTTCTTCCCTTTTGGTTTTGATTGACTGGTCAACAGTACAACGAACTGATCTCTGGCCTAATTTACGAGCAAGTATCGCGCATCGTACCGCCTCGCCAATCGGCTCTTTACATCATACTGGCTGCCCATCGCTACACGTCTGCCCAACAGAACTGGCTGTCGAAAATCTGCCTCAAACAGTCTCCTCAGTTCATCGGTTGGGACCGAATCGAAGACTTTATCGATCATAGGATGGCTCAGATGGCTGAGCTAGACTCGGATTGGCCCGCTGCTGTGGTTCGATACTGGAACGTGATTAGAAGGAGAATACACGCCGGCCGCCCCTCTGATGAGGATGATGAAGTCTATGTAAACAAATTTAGAACGCTTTACCCAGTAAGAGTCTATCGAATTTATCCTTTCATCATATAAAGTAATCAAGCCCCCTTATTTTACTAACAAGCTAAAAAAAAAAAAATGTAGAAAGCTATCGAGATCAATTCATCCTTGGAACTTCCCAGGATCAATGATATTTCTATCTTCGACGTCGAAAGTTGTAAGATTCGTGTGCCTCACCAGACTCATCTTCGAGCACATGCAGGCATAGATTCATCCATATGGGATCAACTGGTTTCTCGCTGCCCGGGGAGCTCTGATCTCATCAACAAACCTAATGAACTGAGTATCGCGGTCGTAAATGGTATGTTAGTCCCATGGAATAATAATTGGTTTATCCGCTACATGACAAGATCTTAGGCATTAATTTGATGTTGACATACTTGTAATCTATGATCTTTAAACCCCAAGAGCCTTTCTATCTTGACTTGTCCTTGCTGAATCCTTTGCAAACCTCGATCAAGGTTACCCATATCGAGATCAAGCTGGCAAATACAGATACACTCGTCCACTCTGATAATGATCTTTTATCTAACCTGGAAATTGCATCCGTCGACGACCTAGAACTTCTCCCCCTCGAAACCCGTCAAGTAAGCAAATCACTTTTTACCTACCCAGATCTTTAACAGTTGGGTTTTTTCTAGCGTATCTCCTAACTGATCAATTCATTTACTTTTAAAACCAAGATTCCAGTCAAGTTCATATGCAAGAGAGCTCCGATGAAATTTGAAATAACCCACGTGAACTTCAGATTTGATTCATTGATTGAATGTTCACAAGGGTTGAAGAAGAAAGGCAAGCGGCTTCAAGCTACTCTCACTCAACGGCTTGGGCGAGTCTATACGAACGACCAATCTATGCAAGTTTTTGTTCGGGCCGAGGTTCCGATCCTTGACATCATCGACTCTGAGAAGCTCCCGATGACGATCTACGATGGCGAGAGTTTCATTTCCACGATCTCCGTTCGTAACTCGGGGCAAGTTGCTTTAAAAGACTTACAAATTGTTATCAGTCACACTAGTCTCTTCAGGTTTTGTACAGATTCTCAGCCACTTCACGAAAGTAAGTTCTGTTTATATCACTGATATAAATAGTGAGCTATGAAAGGTACACGCCGTACTTATCATGATTCTTTTTTTTTTTAAAAATGTAATTATCTACGAGTAAAGCAAGAGTTTTATACGAAAAGTCGACTGATACGTGTCCCGATCAGATGATCATAGAAACACCCAATCACTTGCTTCCTGAATCGCCAGCTTTATTGGCGCAGGATTTGACGGCAGGTGAAGCTTTACAGGCATCGGTTGTTTGTCGAGGGGAGGAGGTTGGACAGCATGCCACTTGCTGGTTGTTTGTATTTCGACATGCGGTTAGTCACGATCATTCTGGGATACCACTTCAATTTTCTAATTGTTAACCCATTCCTCTCTTTCCCGTCAAGACTTCTGGCGAGCTCTTGAGCTTCCGTCATGTCCAGCATCTCACCGTTCTCCCTTCACTGTCGATAAAACCGGTCATTCGACCCAGTTTTACACCAGATCCCTTCTACTTATTGACCCTAGAGGTGAGCAATAATTTTTTTTTGTAAAAGGGCAGTGAATTTGAATATCGATGTTGACTCACCATCTGAACACTTCGTGAAGCTCAACTGTCTGGAACTTTCCGAGGACATTGAGATATACCAAGTGTCAACGATCAGCACGCATTGGTCGAGTAAATGGATCAATTGTAACGCTGGTCCCCTCCATCTTGCAAAGGGATCTTCGTCTGTCAATCTGGCATTCGAAATCCATCCTCGCCACGACCCTCCGGACGATCCGACCACGACCACCATGCTAGAGCAGCTCAAAAAAGTGCTCAAGAAGGAGAAACTGGGGTCTGATGAAATATCCAAATCCTCCATTCGTTCGCATGTTTCATCGACCCATCCAGTAAGTCGTTTTCCTTTCAGCCTGCATCTACATCTATCCCTATCTGGGAGATTTGGGTCTTGAGCCCGTGCCCTTAATTGATGATTTCTGTCTCTGAAGATCGCTCAGCCATTCATCAGAATTGACGCTCCTACACTGCTCAATACTTTACTCTCATCCCACCGGGCCAAACGACGGAAGGAACTCCAAGCCTACTTCACGAGTCTCACGGAGCCACAAATCGGCTCGATCTTCCCGCTCACATCGACCCGCTCAATGGAAATGATCCTCTTCTGGAGGACCAAAGAGTCCGGGAAACTAGGTCATCATTCGCTTCCCGATCTCAGCTTCGGTGCCACTGTTGATCTCGTTCGTAGTACCTTGGAGATCGTCAAGGGCAAAGCAGGTGGCATGTACCAGGAAAGTCAACAACAACAAAAGCTGCTTGTCAGCCAGTTTCAGAATTCTGAGTATGGTACATCCCAGGACCCGATCGCAGTGGATGTCACACCGAGTCAGCCATTCGTTGAGTGGGATTTCGAGAACAAAGGGTTGGTCCTGAGAATTGTTTTCTTTTTTTTTGGGGGAATAACTATTTTCTGATATCTATAGGTTTGCCTGCTTGGTTAGTCCCCTAATGGTTCCAGTGAAGTTCACGATCAAGAACCTCTCGACGAGGACCGCCGCACAGTACGAGTTATCGTTAGATCGGGTAGATTTCGAGGTTCCGAGTCCAACCCGTCCCAAGCCAGTCGGTCCAGATCTGTCGACTCACACGACGACAAACTGGGTTGGCAGACTCTATTATTCTGGATCCCTAGCGCGACTTGAAAAGGTCCAGATAGAGTGCACCTGTTGGGTTTTTGGACCTGCGATCATCGACATTGGCAGGTGGAAATGTCTCTCCTCTTACCTCTCAAACCCTCTCTCTTCATCTACTCTGTCGAATAATACTAGTGGACTTATGAATACTCGGACTTGGAGGACGTTCGGACAGCCTCACTTGATTTCTATCTCAAATCTTTCTTCCCTCACATCTTTTAACACTCCTTCCGCCTCTTCACATGAACCTTTTGTCTCTCCGGATGAACCTGTTGATGCCATCATCTAAAATCTTTCTTTTTATTTTTTTTATTTTTTTTGAAAGAAAAAAAAAGCGATTGACTCGTGCTATTAATTGTGATATGACTGTTTATTATATGTATTTGCATAAATATGTTATAAATAAAGATTGATTTATCTGATCTGGTTGACTCGTCCTTTTATGAGAATTAAACAATTCAGGAATCATGGTAAGCTGACACTTTTGATCAGATCCTCTAGCGCGTACACAAGAAACGTCGACAATCACTCTCAATCACTCGGTTCTCCCCCCCAAAAAATGGCACTAATTGGGGTGCCAGCCCTTGAGCCGTCAGTGGGGAGTAAACCAATCTTCTGAGGCGCTTCGACCAATACCCCATGCTCCCTACGAAAAACGCCAGCCTGGATATAGCATTCCACGCTACTTATGGTCAACTCCATGGCAATACAAACCGGCATTACCAGTCTATTACCGGCTGATGACTGTCCATTTTTTCATAGACTCTTATCATCAGCACCTACAAACTCCAGGGAAGTCACATCATGGTGAAGCGTCATGGGCTGCGCACCAAGGCCCCAATTATAAACCAAGTTTTGGAATTTATTTTCATATGTTTTGAAAATAAACCGAAATCACTTTTGATTCATTTTTCATTTGAATTTCATTTTCAAAACCCATTGGAATCATCCCAAACCTCCTCAGGAGGAGGTTTGGGATGATTTGAATTTTTTTGAAATTTATTTGATAGCAAACCAACCCACTGTTGGCAATACACACAAACGGATAAATTCCGCTGCCCACAAATTAAATTTGCATTTAGACTTGGCTGCGGCCCAGCCAGCCAGAGGAAGACCACATCCGTCTCATCAGGGCACCATGGACAGCGGCCCGGATCCCTTTTACGATACGTCGGGACAAACAATTTTCCTTCATCTCAAACACAGCTCCGCATCAAACTGTGCGAGTTTATAAGTGCACCCAATGTTTCAAGCTTGTTTTGAAAAGGTTTTGAAATTTTTTTTTACGCATTTTTTTTTTCATTTTGATTTCAAACCAATTCAAATCAAAATCCAAGATTTTTTCAAGATTTTGTTTATAATTGGGGCCCAAGTCAATCGACAGAAGGCTTTCGGCATACAGTTCTGACGAAAAACATAAACTCCATGTCCTCGTGAGCTATCTCGCGGAAGTTCGTCCCGACCTTAGACAAATGACTCGCCGTTCTGGGCCGACTTGTGTCGGTGTCTGTACAACAGTCGATACAGCTCACCCAGAAGCCTGAAACAGTCATGAGGTCTTTTGCCTTGATAATGTCACGATAATGTATTCTCACGTGCGATAATTGTCCGCCTCTCAGACTTTGGTGTCTAGACTCTAACTTGTCGCATTTGCCACAAAGGGCTGAAGAATCCGATAGGTGTATTGATCCTTATTCCTTATCAAAGTCAAGGTCCTCTTAGAACCCAGTGCCGAGTCCTCCCGACCAATTCATACAAGCACAAGCTCTCCTCTTCCATCATTCACAATCTCCCAAATATTTATATTAGCAAGTCCCCCATTTCGATCCTACGCTCGCTTATTATCAAGGAACACTTGAACCAACTGTGCTGTATAATAATAATCATTGGATCTGGATAGACGCTTTGATCTTTCCACCCGGGTTATGATAATGCAAAGCAAACTGCTCCCGATTCTTGTCTTCCTGTTCTGCCATCTGAGCTGGACATTTGGAACGCCCGCGATAACTTCGAATGTTATCAGCGAAACAGCCGATAACCTCCACGCAGATCTTTCTACGACAAAATTAGCCAATTCGGCCTCTCCAATCGACAAAGTCACAGAGAAGGAGACTTGGGCCAGCAAGACCAAACCGACTTCAGATGGATCAGAGCCGGTACCCCCAGAACAAAAACTGTTTGATGAAAAACGGCAATCTGAAGATGAGTCCCCAAGACTCTCAGGATCAGCTCCAGAAGAATCAAATCCACAAGAGAAGGGAAAAGACGACCAGCTTCCTCGCTAGATTTAGAAAGTCCTTGGCAAGTTGGTATCGTGGAAAATCGTTCGTGGCCCGTTTACTGCAAGGCTTGGCCAATTACTTCAATCCCGCAAAGCTCAAAAACAGGAACAAGGACGGCGCGAAAGTCCAAGAGGCAGCTGCTGCCAAGGCGACTGAATCAGTCACCACACCTGAAGGAGATGTCAACCCAAAAAACATCCCCGAACCGGTGTCTGAGAAGCCTCCAAAGTAACCAAAACTGGAGGCTCATATATCCAAGCATCATCGACTCATCAGCACCGCAGGAAATTACCTGCTTCAAGATCATACCGTCAGACCATGTCTTGGGGCCACATCCATGTCAAGCTCCAGCCCCACCCCTGAGCGTAACCTTCGTCCCCAAGGGTGACAGGGACAATCGGCTTCCTCGATTTTTTCACCTCCCTTCTTGTTCTATTAGGTCATAAAGAAACTTCAATAGAAAAATTACATGTCCATACTTTTTTTTTTTCTTCATTCAGTTCAATTATATCACTCCGTTCATGTTATAATTTACCAGTCACCTCCCTATCGATTGAATTCAATTCCTAAAAACCAACCTTCCTTCCTTCCAAACAACATTTGCCTTTGTTTTTGTTTTTTTGTCTTGTTTCTGTGTACAACATCAATATACAGCTTGCTTCTTCATTGATGGGCCTGGTGGTTCTGGGAAAACATTTATATACAACTGTCTCCTTGCAAATGTGAGATCAACAAGAAGAATAGCTGTTGCATGTGCTGGAAGTGGTATGCTTGCCTTTTACACTATTACTTCCATCTTTTCCTGACATTCTAATTATTGTTAATTCTATATTGAACAGGAATAGCAGCAATGAACATGCCCCATGGTAGGACTGCTCATCTCACTTTTGGGATTCCTCCTAAACTGTCACAAAATTCAGTTTCATCAATTGCCAAAAATTCTCATAAAGCTGATGTCCTCAAGAAAGCAAAATTAATCATATGGGATGAAGCACCCATGACTCATAGGCATGCACTTGAATTGGTGGATAGGTTGCTTCAAGACCTTATGGATTTAAACCTTCCCTTTGGTGGCAAGGTCATGGTACTGGGAGGGGACTTCTGTCAGGTTTTACCTGTTGTTAAGAAAGGGTCACGCCCTCAGATATTCAATGCAAGCATTGTAAACTCTCACTGCTGGATTAACTTTTGACACAACATAATTCACCTCTCAGTCAACATGCGTGCTGCTGGTGATCCTCAGTTTCAGAATTTTCTCTTATCCATTGGAAATGGTCAGGGGCTCACTCACAATTCCAACAGAATCAATTTACCTCACTCAATGGTGGTCCTTGGTGGTTCAGATGAACAAAATCTTGATTTGCTGATAGACAAAATCTTTCCAAATATCAGCACTTCATTCTCCCATCCCAATTATTTTACAGACCGGGCAATCCTCTGCTGCAAGAACAAAACTGTCAATCAAATCAATTCAAAGGTCTTGAGTTACATCCCATCTGAACTTATTTCTTACACCAGTCATGATTCAGTAGAGGACAATACTCAAGGTCTTTACTTGCCTGAGTATATTAATAGCATAAACCTATCTGGATTTCCCCCTCACCTCCTTCAAATAAAGTGGGGTGTGCCAATTATCATGCTAAGGAACCTGTATCAAACAATTGGTCTTTGCAATGGAACCAGATTGATTGTTGAAAACTTCAGTCCTTCAGTAATTTTTGCAAAAGTGGCTTCAGGAAACAGAATTGGTGAATTGGTTGCCATACCTCGCATCCCATTTATATCTAACCCTGAAGAGACTGGACTCCCCTTCAAGCTAATATGCACCCAGTTTCCTGTTAATCTTTCTTTTTGTCTCACAATCAACAAATCTCAGGGTCAGACCATTGGAAATGTTGGTATTGTGCTTCTTGAACCTGTTTTTAGTCATGGGCAACTGTATGTTGCTCTTTCTCGAAGTAAGTCCAGTCACACAACAAAGGTTGTAATCCCTCAGCCAGAATCTGGCCCTCCTTCATACCAAACTTCAAACATTGTTTACAAAGAGGTTCTCTCACGTGTTCATTAACAGTGATATATTTTTGTTTGTTGCTATTTGGCCTGTTTTTTTTTTTTTTTTTTGCTTTTTCATTTTCATTTGCATTTTCATTTTCATTTTCATTTGCTTTTTTCAATTGGAATTTATGTAATTACACCAAAATTATTTTTAGTAATTTTCCCCCTCCAAAAAACAACACCCACTCTAAATAAAATTCACCTTGAATCCCCAAATTTGGGGGCTTTGCCCTTGTCTAATATATGACAAACCTAAACAATTGGTTTCGTGACAGCGCAGTCACAACTCTGCATGTGCTGCAGGGTGTAACATGCCCTCCAATATCCCCCCCCATCTTGAAAATAGTGAGTTTGGCTTTAGCCAACCCACTATCCCATCCCAATCTGCACATCTTTCTTCCCCCATCCAATTGGCAGCCAACGATTTAACGCAGTGGGCTGGTAACCAGCATCCCTGGTCTGCCTAATTTTCTCAATGGTTCATTTTGCTGCCCCTACCCCATACTTTAGCTGAAATCCTAACTGACGACGCCGCTACCGCTAACTAAAAATGGCTCACTACGGATACAGCTCAAACTACCGCTTGGAAGTCCCTCTATCGCAACATAGGGCACCACAACCATTACCTGATACTCTGGCCTTGGAGACCCTCCATCCGGACCTTGATTGGCAACCGGGGGCCAAATTTCTTCCATCTCAATTTTGTGACGACTTTTGACCACCTTTGGACCCTTATTCAATGGTTATTCCAGCCTCAGTGCCTGGTCTCTCAATGCGTGGCAGGGATGGGCTTAAATTGGCCACAACAACAACCCAATTGGATGAGGACGAGTTACCAACCAGCATTCTCACTCCAGCGGCCGTGTCACACTCTAAATCAACATCTATTCCTAGCCTATCAATGCCGCACAGCTTCCACTGTGACATCTTGTTTGTGGTGTACTGCTCAACAGAAAACAGACAAAAGAGGGTGGTTTGAAAATCCATCCAATCACCCAAAGGATTATCTATCTCCTTTGACTGCCGCTCTATAGAGTGGCCTGCAATGCAACAACTAGTCCATGCCAAGTGCTCAACCGATTATCCCAAACTCCCCAGGCTTCTGGATGATGGCACGTACACCTCCCCACCTTTGATCACTTGTAATGGCTATATCCATCGGAACGGCGAGTGGCCCAAAGGGGGTTCGTCGTCTATATCTGATGCATCTGTGTTTTCCGCCTGGATTCACGCAATCAACATATTGGGTGCTTCTTGAGGTGGTATTTCTATTAAGATGGAAAACCCAGCTGATAAAATTGCACAAGCCGCGCAAAAAAACATGCTGTCTGAAACAGTCCGGCAGAGCGAGGCTCAGGCAGCATCCACTTGGGCTGCACAATCTCAAGGTTCTTGGTCTGGGGCGGGAGGCACCATGACTGCTGGTCAAAGCGGCTTGGATGGAGACAATCACAATGTGATTGCTACCCATGTGATTTGCCCCTTTGGAATACATACTCAGGTAGTTTGCTCTATGCACCCGTATTCACATCTCAGTTGCATTCATGCAACAAGGATTTTGAAGCGTTGGCTATCATCAAGGAGGAAATTTTCCAGAAATACAAGGAAAAAACAGGTGTGGTGGCTGTGTATTCAGTGTACCCAGATCCTACCAATGTTGACAGATACATCATTCTCTCAACTGGTAACGTGGCCTTGTGGGCCAAAGAAATCGTGAGTAAATGGACTTGTTTGCTCCTTCCGTGCTGTGCTGACTTCCCCTGTACAATCCCCATCATGCCCAGCATCAATGCAAACTGGGAGTTAGTGTCCTATCCCCCCCCCCCCCCCGCATGCCTCAATTACTACCACCAAAAGACCAAAGCGTCTAGTTCACACAGCTCACCCTCCAAGCCCGGCAATAATGTTCCAGCACTCAACTCACAGCTTATTGCTACGGTGGTTGAGGTATGCCATGAAGTCATTGCCCAAAAACAATCTCTGTCACCCCCTTTGTCTGATGTGGGTTCTGCAGCCGCTGACTCTCACAGCTCACTTCTCAATTACATGATCTTCTGTAATATTTCCAACCCTGAGTGCACCATGCAAATCCTGGCGCAACATGAGGTAGACAGCTACCAGATGTTTTCTGAAGGTTACATGACCCCCAAGGATCTCAAATCTTTGAAGTTATCAATTGGCACACTTGACAAACTCCGTAACACCATTGGCCGATACCAACGCTCCCTTGCGCGGCCTAGTTAGTTAGTTAGTTAGTTAGTTTGGTTGATTTTTATTATTAAAGAAAAGGCTAAAATGAATGTGTACATGGTCCTAATCCTCCCAAATACAAACAACAACCATATCCACTCAAATGTCAAATGTGTTTTTCTGATCTTGTTTACTCATACTTATAAAAAACACATGATCCTTCTCCATAAACCCTATATCAATATGAACAGCCAAAGCTGAAAAATAAATACCTGACTACCCACTGAGTGATTTGAGTGCATATATTTATACACTCATAATTAATTGAATTGACTCTTGTCTTACAAGTTGATGGAAATTATGAGGAATCATCCCGCGGGCGCTTTGAACTCACGACCTTCTTTTTGTATAAAACAAAGTGGGGGAATGTACCAGGGGGAGACATCTAACATTTTAATTGGGGTGCTGCATCACAAATGATTGGTGATGAATACATGATTGATCAAGCACAACATCAGACAGTGGATCAAGAGTTCAGTCAGTTGGCTTTTCCCATGTGTTTTCTCAATTGAGGTACTCCCTTGCATAGCAAACGGCTCAGGGGGAACCCCAAAGTCAGCAACTTGGCCTCAGATGAACTACAGAAGAATGTCCAATGTGTGATTCCATGGAATAACATGTGGCAGCATGTTGTATGATCTTCAGGCAGGATGCAGGCTTCTTTGAGGAATGTTTCCATTGTGACCTTGTCCACTTAGCACCGCTGTGACAACAACTTTGCAAGGGATGTGGGGGTGTTCTGACCAAATTTTCTGGGCTGCTAAGGATTTAAATCTCGCTGGTTGCCTGGCTTTGATCGTGCCTGTCATCTGATGGCTTCTGGTGGGAAATGCATCATTAAATCATGCCATTTTGAGGTTAAAATCATGGCCGGACTTACCCTCATCTTGAGAGGTCCGACTGCTTTGATGAATCCCATGATTCCTGTTGCATGCCTCAGGACATTCTCCAGAGGGAGTGCTTGGTTGGTGGGCCCCTTTTTGGGTAACTGACAATGAATCAAAAATTTGTTTTTCAACTTCTGATGAGTGTCATCATCAGATCATAAAGAGGTATCCGAAATTGCAATCATACCCACAGGAGGTGTGATTCTTGCAATATCCATGGGCCTGGACATGATTACCCTCATTTGGACCCAGTTGGGATACAACACATTGGCAGCTGCCACAAATTCTAGGAAATCAGGGTGCAATTGGATTAGGGTTTTGTTGTCCAAGCTGAAATGTGCATTACCGGCTATGATTGCTTCCCATTGTAGCCGGCATTGATTGTGGGCCTCATTCAAGAGACAACTCAGTTGGTCACGGCCCCACACAAGGTATCAAATCGCCTCAGTCTGGAAGTGTTGCCAAGTGACCAAATCCAATTCAATAGTCATGGAGCCTAAGTTGTGGAAGGGAGTGATGATGGACCAATGATTTGAGGTGGCAAGAGCTTTTGAGTGAGGGACATCAGAGGTCTGGACACTTGGAACATAAAGCTTGTAATCTAAACAGATAGAATTTTTTCGAGGAGGTCAAACATATTCCAAGGTTTCTTCTTCCACCTGGGTTTCAGGACAGAGGATTTGGCTGGAGTCGGTTTGCTCTTCCACCTGGGTTTCAGGACAGAGGATTTGGCTGGAGTCCTCAGACATTAGATGATTTACTGATAATTGTAGAGCAATACCAAGGTGATGGGGAGATCAATTTGACCGACAAAAAGGGACCCTTTATATATTCCCCAGGACCGCTGAAGACCTTCAGTTCCCACTTCATTGGACAAACAAAGACATATCACCCTCACTGCGGCATATGGACTGGTGGGTCAAATGCCACAAAGTAGTCACCGATCACACCCAATGCTCACGTTCCTGGGACTTGGGAACATGGGCTTGGCCAAACATTGGGTGTGATCGAGGTGGAGACTATCTCAGTATCTCTCAATCTTGTATCACAAAATAGATTTATTGGCACAAAATATTTTATTGGCTCGCTTAGTAAGTTCCGGCCACTGAGGTCTGGTCACATCATAGGAGGCATAAAAGGCAATTGTGCAGGCAGGCTAGCGGAAAAATCTTAAGAGTAGTACATCACGGGGGGGAGGGCTTGGACAAATAAAACACTACATGAGGTATTGGACCAACTACATCAAACCACCAAAAGTTGAAGTAGCAGCGTTGAGGAGTTTACTCGGAAAAGTGATACTCCTGGAGGTCAGGATTTGTTGAAAGTTTCTGGACAATGGTAACCGGCATGTTGGAAAAGCTTCTGACAGAGCCAAGCAGAAATGACTTGATACATTGTACGTTTGATGACCCACTTGGGGTCCAGAGATCCAACCAGAGCTTGAGACCGACGCAGATTAGACTTCACCTGAGAAAAGCACAGCTCAATTGGGTTGAGCTTGGGGCTGTAAGTTGGTAGAAAGACCAACTTTACCCCTGCAGTCTGACACAGTTCCGCAACACAATCTCCGCTGTGGATGCGTGCGTTATCAAGGACAAGGATGGAGTTGGTATCAGGATACCAATTCATGCAAGGTAGCTAAAAATGCAATTTATATATAATGCATAGTCAGATGGATGGCATCAAACAACAGACAAAGGAAATGAGAGCATACCAAAGAGTACTTTAAGAAATGGACAAAGTTTCAACCCTTGAACTTTTCATCAGTCACTGTCAGTGCCAGCACTCCATTGAAGCTGATTTCAGGTAGAAGCATGAATTGTTTGGCATTTTGGTCAAGCATTGTCCTATCAGCTGGTTTACCCTTGGTTGATCAAGAGTACGCTTGCAGCAAGTCCTTTGAGCAGATAGAGAATTCATCTTTGTATATAAATTGGAGGTTGTTAGCTTGGTAATAGAATTGTGGCAAGCAGTAAAGATGGTGATTTACCTGTGAAAACTAACCACTCCGCGGGTATAGCCTCCATCTCATCAACAAACTTATACTTGGCAACAAGAGACTTCCTGATGTTGATGGTGTTGGCCTTTTTGAGTGTAATTTCCATGTTCTCCACTAGGTTGTGTTGGAGCGTAGTGATACATACTCAACAGGGTGTTTGATTCATCGTAAAGGTGTTCCTGCAACTCTTCCAAGAATAGGCCAGGTTCACATCTGAGCAGTTACTTGATGAAGACATGGTCTTCAGTGGAGAGCAGTTGGCCAGGCACCTTCTTTTTGTATTCTGAAGGGTCTCGAATGACCCTTTGAGTGGTCTGATAGAGTTTTGTCCCGTGGTTGAAGGTCTGGTTTGAGATTGATAACCCAAGTGCTTTGCATATTGAGGGGCGCGAGTATGATTGACTGACCATTTGGACCGTCGCAATCTTGCTACCAGGGTCGTATTTTCAAAAAACCATCTGTCCCGGTTGAGATGGAAGAAGGAGGAACAGCTGGCTGATGAGATTTGGTAGGAAAGGCCAATGATGCGAGTGAATGAGGATGGAATGATAGGGCCGGTGGGGTACAAACTCTTGCATGTGTGTGTAGCGTCACATGCTGATGCTTGCTGTGTAATCCAAGCAGAAACTGTGTATCTATGCACATGCATCTACTGTGTCACCTGCGTTGCAGATATTGGAAAGTCCGGATTTGCAAGATTGTATATCCATACCAAAACCAAAAAAAGTTGTTTTGGATCCAAGCTTCTTGGTAAAGACAATATATAAATATTCTAGACGGCCATCCAGATTTGCAAAGATTGGTACTACATTTTGTTATACTATGAGGACCATCACAAAGTATAAGAACAACTGAGCTATACTCACTTTATATAACTCATCAGGACAAAAAAAAAACTATGTTGTGGATAGCTTTAGGCTTGTTCTTTGTTCTATTTTGAAGAATCCTGTAAGAGGCTCTAGGATCCAAAAGAAAGGGAAAGAGCAGCATGTCAAGATCAGCTGAGATCTTTCAGATCATGCAATATCTGGGACCATGTTGCAGACTTCATCTTCCCCTCTTGCTCGTCACAATTTTTGTTGTCATCTTTCATTTATCGTGTCTCTTATTTGTTTTTAAAGGATAACCACCATCCATTTCTTGATTTGTTGTTGTAGCTTTTTTTTCTTTTTTCTTTTTTCTTTTTTCTTTTTTCTTTTTTCTTTTTTCTTTTTTCTTTTTTCTTTTTTCTTTTTTCTTTTTTCTTTTTTCTTTTTTCTTTTTTCTTTTTTCTTTTTTCTTTTTTCTTTTTTCTTTTTTCTTTTTTCTTTTTTTTTTCTTTTTTCTTTTTTCTTTTTTCTTTTTTCTTTTTTCTTTTTTTTTTTCTTTTTTCTTTTTTCTTTTTTCTTTTTTCTTTTTTTTTCTTCTTTCCTTTTTCCTTTTTTCTTTTTTCTTCCAAATTCTATATTCTGCCCTCTATCTACAAGCACACCATTTCACAAAACTCATTCACTGTCATCATTCCTTACCCCCAAAATCCGACTGCTCCAAGAATCTTTTAGAATGAAGTTGACAAGCTGGTAGAAACTCTATTGAGCCTTGTTTGGTCTTGGAGTCAATATGATGAAAGAGAGTGATTATGCACTAAGTTTGGAAGACCAAAGCACTCATACTATATAGCCGATCAGTTCTTGAGGCCTCCACTTGGCATAAGCCAGCCACTCACACCAGTGCCCCCACATATCCCATCTTTCTAGTTGTGAGTTTTGATGTTTGGAGAGGTGCGGATAGTTCACGTTGGCTCCTGCATGTCCCGCGCCCAAGAATTATAGATCTACTTGTGTATATATACTCGAGATTTTGTAGTACATCAAATAATGCTTTCTGTACTCGCTAGCAGGAGTGATCTTTTCACAGTCTACTCCAGTCATTAACCACTTTTCTGATGCCCGGCTTTGTTAACTACATAGATTCCTGCCAGGGGAAATCACACCGGAAGCGGTCTTCAATCATTAGCTTCAAGATACATCTTCTGTAATCCCGGGCAGGTCCGTCGATTTGGGCCGGGATTTTTTTTTCCGCTTTGGTGCGAGGGTAGTCAATTTAAGTCAAGTGACCTGTAGAGGGCGATCAAAGGAGTGCGAAAGGGTCCTTCAGGATCAACGCCAAATAAGTCCCTCCTTATGAGTGACTCGAGGCGCCCCCGCCAACTCATTAAACAATGTGGCCCTGACTATCTTTATTCTCAACAGGCCATTGGCCTTCTTTTCCTATCTTTGAGTCATCATATAATGGTATGGTGAAACATTTATCGAATCTGCGGGACCCAATAAATATGGTTGATAATCTCTCTAAACGCTCAGCGAAAATTAAATCAGGGAAGGGATGGCTTTTGGACTTATTTATGCTGGATGCGAACGCAAAAACTGATGAGGATGAGGGTAGATAGAGTTATGTATTCGGAAGAGTGTACGTTTGAATGTTTGTCCGATTTGAATGGGTGAAGCAGTGCATGCAGATGTGAAATTTCATTCCTTGAGACTAATTAGACCCTGTTGGCGAGACAATTCTGTAGCTTGGATAAGCCCAAGCTTCATCGTCCTGATTCGATCTATCTGCATAGACTTCATACAACACTCAAATCAGCCCCCCCAACAAATCCAGTTGTAAGAAAACCATGAAATATCAAGTTGTTTCATTGGTTATTTCAAAAAAAAAAACTCGATTAATCATCCAGTTTAGTTTTCCTTAACACGGCCCAACACTTTTGTTACAAAAACTTTTCTGATCAGTTAGATCGTTGGTTTGAAAGGTTAAACAGTGGATGATGACCCTCCTAGTTCTTCTGCTTCATTTTCTATCATCTATTTATCACGAGTTTATTTGGCATTAGAATCAGGAGTAAGTTTGGTTTTCTTCAGTTTTTAGGATACGATGTAGATGCAGGAATCTCAAAGTAATCCCATTGACCGGAAGCCGGTTTTTCTTCCAACTCTTCCCAGCTAGGTAAAAAAAAAGAAAAAAGAGCCAGAAGGCAAATAAGAATCTTTGGACATCTGAACAACCAAGGAGAGGGCGAGGGAAAAAAAACCCCCCAGAAAGTTGGGTAAACTGACGCTTTGAATTCGATCATCTTCAAGACGAGTTGATGTTCATCTTCAGCCTGTTCGATCGCCTTTTCGATCAATTCAACACCGAGTTCATTCTCAGCAGCTCGGACACGATCCTCGACTGCGTTAGCGTTCTCACCGGGGACAGCAGCTGATACGAATTTCTTGATGATATCCAAGTTCTTTTGGGTAGTAGAGTGTACGGCTTGACGGTAAACGGTAGAGGCTGGGATGTTTTCTAGGGCCTTGAGGATGTCCTGGTAGTTTGGGATAAGGATTCGAAGGGTGAATGGTGTACATCCACCCCGGTCTGATTCGTCGTCAATTTCGTCCGTCCAATCGGGATCAGATGAACTCCCGATGGCCCACGAGCCTTGGGTGGTAGCTTGGTGGCTACCGCCTGGACGCCAAGTAAGCTATCGAAGATCTTCTTGCGCTCTTGATCCGAGCCTGCCTTTGCTAGCAAGTCCGCAACCTCTCGCTCGGTCTTGGGTACCTCAAAGGATGGGGATGATGATTGTGATTCTGATGAAGCGTACTTGGCTCCTATGAAGGTTGACCTAAGATGATAAGCTGGACATATCTGATGAGGACCAATCAGCTATCAATCAAGAACTGGGATCCCTTTCTTTGTATCACTTACCGTAGGCGAGCCTGAGCTGGAATGGGATGAGGCAGAGATCAGACTCCGAGTTCGGCGGGCGGCAGTGCTCAAACTGAAACTCATCTTGTCTTGAATTCTTGATGGTCTTCGACTGGAATCCTATGATGATGTGTGGTGGGTGACTGCCAGGCCGGAACATACGCCTGTCACACGCATTTCAAGGGCCTCACTCCCGAGTCCTCCGTGGTACTCATGACACTCGAGTGAAAGCTTACCAATTCAATTTCTATGCACTCTGATGGATTGTCATATTCTGAAAAAAATTAAATATTTATGTATATTCTGGTTGGAAAACTTGGCTTGATTTCCAAACCTAATCTACACCTATGCTCTAGCCACCACAACAAAAGCCTTGGCAACCAACTACTTAGCTCATCATTACCGGTGGCTAGTTTAGCGCAAGCTAAGGACTTTAGCCAAAAAAATTCAACTGCACTGGGCTGAGCTAAGGACAAGCCAAACTAAAATGAAGCTATGATTCCAGCTGACCATTGCTACATACAGCAGTGGTTAGCTTCTGAGATAAATCTTGAGCTAGAGCTACAATAGCTACACAAGGCTATCTCCCCACCTTGCCATATATCCATATCTGCAAAAACTCCATTATCTGCCACACTCCAATAAACAATGCCATCATAACGCGGTCCAAACTGGCTGCCACCAGATGAAGAACATCTTGCATAAATCTGGCTGAAAATCTCCAAGGACGTTATCAAATCAACAGGGCAAAAAAAAGAATAATTCTGCAAAAGATTTTCTGAGGATTTCAATTTCTATGCCACTGGTATTTAAAGAGAATGGAGCCACTGCATGCACCAAATTTTTCTCTATCCTGTCCATCTTAGGCATTTTTTATATGATTTTTCCCCCATCCATTTCTGTTTGCAGTTGGGAACACATAAAGAGATCTACTCTGAAATTCTCAGGAACATACAGAAAGCTTGAAAAACATTGAACATCTGGCTCTGTCTTGGAAAATCTCCTTCTTGATGAGAAAAAGGCCTATTAAAAGCAAGAGAGAAAAAAAATTCCCTACAAGAGGGCTTGGATGGTCCTCAAGGACTCGCCAAAGTGGAACAAATTTTCTTGGTCCAGGCTCTGACTCCTTCTACACCTGGGACTCAATCCAAAACCCCACCAACTATTCAATCCAGCTTGAATTCCCAGCCAGATTCTGATACTTCCTGGAAGTGACCTCCAGGAGTTCATACAACTTAATGGTCACTCATGGAAATCAATTATAACACTAAAAAAATTCAATTACTTTGGAATCAGTCAAGAAACTACTGCAAGCACAATCTTGCAATCAAAAAGACAAAAAAACACTAAGCAGTTTCTAAAGCTGAAATGAATCATACCAACATGGAGATAATTTCAAGGAAGATAGAAGACTTACCCAATGAAATCTTCTGGGAGTTTTTGCAACTCCAAAAGAATATTGTTTTACATGACATACATGAACAGGTGGAGGAAAGGAGGAGATGTGCATCAAAAAAGTCAAACCCAAAAAATAAGTTGGAAGATTTGGTGAAAAATAAAGGATAAGGATCTCCTTCAAACTATGGATCTTATTTTCTTCAAGAGAAGTCTTCACCTGACAGCAATTACAAAAAAAAATCATGAATCAGATGAAGTTGACCCAATTATTGATACTCTCATTATGTGAACCAATTGTTTGTTTAATTAATATCATGTTGATATTCTATGTGCATGCAAGCAATGTGATTATTTAGCTAGCAAGAAAGAGAAGATGATAATTTTTCTTCCATCCCTCTTTTCCTGGCCCCAAAGCATTCCCACTTGAGATCAATTAAGTCATTTTTTAGCCTTCAGCCTTTGATGGTGTGCAACAGATCATAGCTCAAGTGTGTGTATTTGCTGTTCAGAAAATGTGTACTTGTCATTTAAAGGGGGAACTAGAGTGGCAGAGAAATGTAATTTAAAATTGAAAGATGAATCATGCTAATTGTCCTCCACAATCATGTTGTGGAGGATGATACAAGTATTCATTATCAATGCTATTTGATGATGATTCCAAATTCAAGGAAGTGTGGTGACCATACCCCAGCTTGGTTTTAGGACCCCTAAGGCATGTTTCATATCCTTTCAAAATGCCTCTGCAAGCTTCTGGAAGTTCTGTAAAGGAGGGTCTTGAGATATTCCTTTAGCTTTACTGAGAGTGGACCAATCAGGGTATATTCTGTCAGAAAGGTAATAAGTGTGGTTTTAGTTTTGGCCACAAACTTCAAACTTTGCATCCCAAGTAGTCCCAGAGATTTTTCCTTCAAAGATTTTCAAATGATGGATTAAATTGATGTTGTTCAGAGCACCAGCCATTCCAAAAAAGACATGCCACATCCACAATCTTTGATTGGCTACAGCTTCTAAAATTACTGTTGGCCTTTTCTCCTTTACTTTATACTGTCCAGCCATTGCACTTGGCCAGTTCTTCCATGCCCAGTGCATGCAGTCTAATCTTGCAATAAATCCCGGTAATCCTCATTGATCATTAACATCAAGGATCCTGATCAAGTCATCCCAGTTTTGCCTTTGAGAATATTGTTTGCTATATAGCTGGTTGATTTCCTGATTGAATTCACTGAGAGATTTTCACGCAGAGATTTGACTAATACTGCAATATTTTTCAGTTGAATTTTTTGCACTTCCATAGGCTAGCTGTCAAATTTCAGAAGTGATCTTTTGGAATCTTTACAAACCAAGCTTCCCAGTACAGTCCTAGGTAGAATTTATCTTTCAGTATTCTGTGCTTTCATATTAGATATAAAATATAAAATACATACAGGTTTCTGAACAAATTAAGGGCATATTGCGAGCAATCTTCAGGAAGAGGTCTCTTGTGAGCCAGAAGAAATTTTCAAAGTCTCTATTGTTGCAAGTTGAGGTTTCAAAAAAGTAACCATTCAATATCCTATGGTGTCCTTCAGCATGTAGTCTTTCAATTTTTGTGCTTCATTGGACTGGTGGCTTGGAGTATTTATTATCATTGCTTTTGATGAAGAAGTCTCTAGAGTCAATATTGTCTTCATTGTCTGTGTCCTATCCAAACAAATCCTCAAGCAAGCGGCGTCGTTTATTGGTGCGGTTGAGCATGATTCTTTGAAGCCAGCCAGTTTGGATTTTTGGTTTAGCCAACTGGTATTGTTGAAAGGGCTGCGCTAACTTAGTTTAGCAAACAGAAAAATTTAGCCGCAAGTCAAACTAGCCACACCGGTAATGATGCTCTTAGCAATGTACATAGATGTGACCTTCCACATTTATAGATCTTGAATGATGAATGAAATGAGACTGAGTTTCTGGAGTTATTATCATTAATATATAATTTTAAACCATAGATTTTAAACAATTAAGTAGATGTTTATTAGTTATAAACTAAATTTTCATCTTGACACCTGCTCACTTGTTTTTTTCTTCTTCCTTAATTGATAGCATGAAATTATTGCTTGAGTTCCAGACTGAATATTGCAAAGTTGGGATGATGAATTGGTCAAAATGAGTAAAATTATATAAAGAAATAAAAATATGAAGGAGACATTTAATGGAAAGGGTCCATTCACCATTTCTACAATTTATCTAATATGGAAACCCTTTCGTCGGTTCGCCCAGCTGGGCTACGGTATTTCCGCAATTGGACCTGGGATTACGTAATCCTCGATCTGCACTGCTTCGACCACCGAAACATCATCATCATCATCATCATCATCATCCAACTGTCCTCTTGACCACCCCTCACCTCCGATTTCAATTCTTCTCCGCCCTTACCTACCAATAATTCACCAACATCAACATCAACATCTTCATCAATGTCAATCAGGAGAATCCCAAACTGGATCCTAAACTATCCTCACCCTCTCCGCACCACACTCCGAACCAATCGATATCCCACCAGCTATCATCGGATCAGTCTATTGCAATCCATCTCATCCTCAGCACCCTCCTCTGACTCACAACACAGTCCATCATCCTCAAACAATCCGGAAAAACCTAGGAACCATCGAAAAAACTCGACCAAAAACCAGCCACCCAAGAAAGAACAACAGCATGACAAAGACCAAAATCCATTCGCAAACCTCATCAATCTCTCCAAGTTGTTCGGTCAGACGGGAAAACAACCCAACTCAGCCGAACATCAAAAATTTAACAACGATCCTGATCATGGTAAGACAACCTCACCGATAACTAAGATCAACCTGCTCATTGTTTCTTGTTTTTTTGTTTCTTTTCTTTTTTTTTGGTGCCAATTAGGAAAAGCAAATAAAACCGGAAAAGGTTCTTCATCCGCTTCAGGATCAGAACAACAACCATCACCTGGCCCAGCGAACGCACTAGTATTTTGGGCCTTGGGAGCATACGCACTCTATCACCTTCTCGCCGGAGATAGTCTGAGTAACCGAGAGATCTCATGGCAAGAATTTCGAACGGGCGTCCTAGATAAAGGATTAGTTGAAAAATTAGAAGTCATCAATCGCTCCAAAGTCAAGGTCTACCTCCATCCAAACGCATTCAAACTAACCGGAATCAATCCAAACGGCTCATCATCGAGCCCCCCTGGTACTATAGCATCCCCATCAGCTGGTGCATCTTACTTTTTCAGTATCGGTAGTGTCGAAGCCTTTGAGAGGAAACTAGACAAGGCACAGGATGAACTGGGGATCCCAAGCCACGAAAGAGTCCCAGTTAGCTACCACGAACAGGCCTCTCTGATGAACCTTTTCTGGAACTTTGCTCCCACACTCACTCTCGCCGGTTTACTATTCTACGTTAGCCGCAGAGCCACCGGCATGGGCGGTGCCGGCGGTGGCGCTGGTGGCCCCGGTGGGATATTTAACATTGGCAAAAGTAAAGCCAAGATGTTCAATCATGAGTCCGAAGTCAAGACAAAGTTCAAAGACGTTGCAGGAATGGACGAAGCAAAGGAAGAAATTATGGAATTCGTCAAATTCCTCAAGGAACCCGAAAAGTGTACGTCTCAAACTCGCGTCGCTCTTCTTCAGCTATGAGACTGATTACCCTACACAAACTTTAATAGATGAACGGTTGGGTGCCAAAATCCCCAAGGGTGCAATGATATCAGGGCCACCAGGAACAGGCAAAACGTTACTTGCCAAGGCCACAGCTGGGGAAGCCGGTGTACCATTTCTTTCGGTATCTGGCTCGGAGTTTGTCGAAATGTTTGTGGGAGTGGGGCCATCACGAGTACGAGATCTGTTTGCGACGGCGAAGAAGAATTCACCATGCATAGTGTTTGTAGATGAGATCGATGCGATCGGCAAAGCCCGAGGCAAATCTGGAGCGATGGGAGGAAACGATGAGAGGGAATCGACCTTGAATCAGCTCTTGGTCGAAATGGACGGCTTTGATACCTCTCAGCATGTCGTCGTCCTGGCAGGAACTAACCGAGCAGATGTCCTCGACAAGGCGCTCCTCAGGCCGGGCCGATTCGACCGACATATCGCCGTCGACCGACCTGACGTTTCAGGTAGACGACAGATATTTTTAGTCCATCTCAGACCTCTGGTGCTCGAGGGCGCCATCAAAACTAAAGAAGATCTCAAACGCTCGGCCTCCAATCCGGCCCCTGAAGAGGATGAAAGCATCGATCTCGAAGGTCCTGACGCCGTCGAGAAAGTCATCCCCGATTGGCTCGTCAAACTCTCTCATAAGCTGGCTGCACATACTCCTGGTTTCAGTGGTGCCGACATTGCCAACGTTTGCAATGAGGCAGCATTGATTGCGGCAAGACTGAGTGCTGAATATGTAACGTTGAGTGACCAGCTACCCTTTTTTTGGGGGGGGGGGGGGTTAAACAAATTTGATGCCAATCTTGCTAATTTGTGTATTGATTGGTTTTTTGGCTTTGCGTGTACAGCGAAAAACATTTCGACATGGCAATCGAGAGAGTGGTTGCAGGATTAGAGAGAAGGTCGAGGGTTTTATCTCCAGAAGAGAAAAGAACGGTTGCTTACCATGAGGCTGGCCATGCGATCATGGGATGGTTTCTGGAACATGCCGATCCATTACTCAAGGTTTCAATCATTCCAAGAGGAGTCGGCGCTCTTGGTTATGCTTCTTACCTAGTTCAGCAATTTTTCTCATTCTTCGTGCCTCTTTTGCCCCAGCCGGGTCAATGTAACTAATCAAACCGTATATTTTCAATTCTCTTAGCCTCAAGAAAGGTTTCTATATACTACAGAACAGTTGATTGATCGGATGTGTATGACTTTCGGTGGTCGAGTTGCTGAGGAAATCTTCTTTGGCAAGATCACTACTGGAGCCCAAGATGATCTACAAAAGATCACCAAACTAGCGTTTGAATTAGTTGGAAACTGTTTGTCTTTTGATCCTGATTCTTAGTTCCGTTATCATTCCTTGTCGAAAGAAGACATGAGCGTTGATTAATTTTGAAATGAATCACAGATGGTATGTCGCGAGATTTCGGACCAATCAGCTTTGGTAGATCGGATTCGCAACAGGAGTCTTTCCAGAAACCATACTCTGAGAAGACGGGGGAACAACTGGACTCGACGGTTCGAGCATTAATCAACCAAGCCCATAAACGGACGACTGAACTGTTGACAGAGAAGAAGGAGTTGGTCGATAAAGTTGCCCAACGATTATTAGAGCGCGAAGTTCTCTCGAGGTAGGACTAGCTCGATTGATATTCAACTGAGAGGGGAGATTGGCCAAAGAGATACTGACATGATACGGACTGTCGTTTGTATCACAAACAGACAAGACATGATCGATTTGATTGGACGACGACCGTTTGACCGCCCAGATGCCTACGATGACGCAATGGGATTAAGTGGTAAACCCGGCCCACCGCCCGCACCCGGCTCGCCAAGCGGAGGCCAGAACCGTCCGGTACCCAAGCCAGCAACCGATGGCCCTAATCCTTTGGGCGAAGGAATTGAGGGTGGTGGGGGCGTCCCATTGCCTTCTCCCGCTCTCTCCTCTACAATCCCTCATCCGTCCAACTCTCGTCCTTAAGTTCTCTCTCCCTCTCTCCCTCCCCCCCTCTCTCTCTCCATTTTGCTTTTATTTCTGTCTGCAATTCAAATCATCAATTATAAGCCTGCTTCATTCCTCTCCCTCCGTTTTGAAAGAATAAATAAGCAAACCATTCTTCATTCTGAACGCTTATTTATACTACAAGAGAAATGAGGAACATTTCTAACCTCTCTCTCTCTATGACTGCCACCAATTTAGTTTGACTTGATTACACTTTTTCCCTGAAATATATATTGTTCGTATTCAAGAAAGATGAAAAACTGAAATAAAAACATAACTCATTGTATCTATCCCCTGCACCTTCTCCGACATATACAATACACAAAGTACCAACAGATCCACTCATGATATAACTTCCCTCACTTCATCTTTTGCTCAATCACCTGTCAACAAAAATCTTGATTGTTAATTTTGGTTCTTTATGACTTGTTCATGCTGCTTATCTCTAGTAGTACTTGTATTAACATCCATCCTCTGCTTCTTCTATACATCCTTTGATTTGGTTTCCTTTATTCTTTTTTCATGATGTAGAGAAAAAATCACTACACAAAGTAGAAACATATTGGAAACAAGTAAATTCAACTGTTGCAGCATACACTACTGGGTCTTGGGGGAAAGCTTTTCATGTGACTATACCCTTGGAGATGCTGAGTTGTATGTAAATTTGTAGTTGTTTTTTTTTTTTTTCATAACTGCTTTTAAGGGCTCATGACCTCTCAAGTCCTACTTGTTGTGTCTTGATTGAGTGTGATAAGTAGTGTGAGTTTTGTGTCATGTGCTCATCTGCCATAAATATCAAGCTTTCACCTGAATTCACCATAAGACACAAAAATGGGACCTTGTATCCAATCCATCTACACTCCTTGTATCTCTGTGGCCAAGCCCTTGTAGCAGGGGCTTGTGTCAGGGCATGATGCCAATGCCAAGGTGCACACATTCTTTTTGGCGTGCGCAGCCTACACACCAATTTTATTTGGCCTGTGGGCCAATCCCCCCCCCCCCCCCCCCCCCCCTTCCCCCCAGGTGATGACATAACCAAATTGATGAGATCAACAGGGACTGAGAAGCAGAGACACGAGGTGTGTGAGTGTGAGGTTGGTGGAAGGATCAGAATTGATTTCATGATGAAAGAGAGGAAGAAGAATAAAAAGAAAGAAGAAAGAGAAAAGAAAAGAGACATGCAAAGGAAAGAGAGAAAAGATAAAATGGCATACCTGAGAAGCAGAGACACGAGGTGTGTGAGTGTGAGGTTGGTGGAAGGATGAGGAGAGTTATCCTTCCACTGTCTCTGCTTCAGGTAGGGAGAGGCAACAAGTGAAATGTAGGTGACATCTAAGTGAGAGACGAAAGAAGAAAGAAAGAGAAGAAATAATAGACAAAGACAAAGAAGAAACTGGTGACATCTAGGTAACAGTGAGATAGAAAGTGAGAAGCACATAATGACTAAATGAGGTACTGTATGGGATCTCAACACACAAATCCCAACTGGGATTTGGTGATGTCATCCCACATCAATGGCCGGGAAAATTCCCAGCTGTCAAGGTTTTATTCAACCTCATGGCTGGGGGAAACCAGGCCATGAGGTCAAATACAACCTTGATGGTGGACCCAGCCACTGTTGAGGTTGTATACAGAATCTCACATGCCAATCAAAATTGGCATGTGGGATTTGGTATACAACCGCAATGGTGGCTGGTCCACCATTGAGGACTCAAGAGCTGCTTGTGAGGCTGGGTCTCTTTCGTGACAGCATGATACAGGGAATGGCTATTATTAAGCCAGATACTTAAGAGTATTATGTAACTCTGGACTCTACCTTTGGAACAAAGGGATCAAGTTGTCAATGGAAAACCTCCAACATAAAACATAGGTCTGCTAAGAATATACTTCAGGTCAAAAGGGTTTGTTTAAAAATCAAGGGAGGATAGATTTTCATCCTTTGTTTAAGGAAAATTGTGGGTGGAATGATAAAATAAGAAACAGTTCTGGATAACAGGGTACTAGCTAGAAGGTTACTTCAATTATTTATTAAGGCAGTACAAAGAATGTAATTCCAGGTGATGAATTAGACATCTGGGTGAAAACCCAAAAAGCTAGTAAGTAGGTATGTTTATATATGTCTTCTTTCTTTTAGCTCAAAGTACTCTTTATATATTACTTGGTTGGGCGCTTTATTGCCTATACAAGTACATGTGTAATTCTCAACCTCCATGTTGAATTTCCATGTGGGTGTTTAGCATCATGTAGACCATGGGCTTTGTAATTAATCTAGCACATGGTGTTTGGAGCTTAGTAATGGGACAAGTGGTTTGGCATTCGCAACCTGGAATATCCACTTTTCTCAATGCAGAAACCGTTCATTTTTACTGTTTTATTATGTGTCACAGTATCATATATGGGTTATGTCTTTCCTTTAGATGATGATCCTTATCTTTCCATAGATAAGGTAATTATCCTATATGTGTCACATATTATAAGAGATGTGTGTTGCTTTTTTTATGGTTTATTCATTATTACATAAGTTACAAAGCTCTATTTCCCTTTTGTGAGAATTGCAAAAGCTAAATGTTTTATTTCTTGTTAGATACTAGTATCATAGATAGTAATACAATTTCATGAGTAGTAAATGAGGGAGAAAAAATCAATGACTTCTTGTACCTAAAAGGGAAGAGATAGTTGACTATTGTATAGTTGTTGGATAGTTTGCATTGGATAGTTTTGTAGGAATATGGAATTTGAGATAATAGAATTTTTTTATGATTTGTGTAACATTATGTATGATAGGGGATAAAATGGTTTAAAGGAGAAATGACAAGTTTGTAAGGAAGTATGTTATCTCGCTTTAATTTTTAGTCAAATAATGAGGAGGAGTTGTCTTTAGTTGATCTGTTGAGTTATTGTTTTGGTTAAGTAAATTGTTTCTGTTGGGAATTGACAAAGAGCTAAAAAATTAGTTCCTTTTTATGCCAAACAGGTATTTAATCATCTGTGAGTTGCTACTTGCAGAGTTGGTCTGATGTTTTCTTTGCCTAGCCATGGCCATCAGTGCCACATGTGCTGAAGGCGTTATTCAGGGTCTTGAACTGCTCTGGTTGCTTCAACAGTTGCAATTTCTTCACCTGAATGGTGGTATCAACTGGTAGTTAGTAAGTTTATTTTTCTCTAGGGATTTATTAATCCACTTGTTTATGGGGTAGGTTTATACACTTACCCTTTTCTGTCTGATTGATTTGCATCATTGCATTATCATGCATATTCTGACACCTTTTTCTAGGTGTCTTTTGTTTAATTGAAGTCTTTAGGGCAATAATTATTGGCCTAGCTGTAAGTACAGGAAAGCTTTAGTTTCTCTAAGGCTTACATTTCCAGTACCCTGTAGCTCTTGTATATATGTGAGGGAGGAGAGTCCAATTTGTGTCAAAAGGGATTTCAAAGGCAGAAAAATGGGGGGAAGAGATCTGTGGTCATATGGACAGTCCCACAGCTCAGCTATTGTTTGTGTGCCTATCCTGTCTTTGGTCATCACTAAACCCCTGGCCTGTCTACATGGCTAATATTATTTGTATTCTTGGACCTTTGCAACACCTGCATCTGTTGAGGTGAAAATCTAGTATATTTTGAATAATAATGATTGCTTTAATATTTTACAGATAAGCATTGAAATAAAAAATTCATCATCATCACAAGCATAAATCACTTGCTACCAACAATAGAAATGTTTACTTAGCTCAATAATCAAGGCACCATTCTTGAATGCTGAGGTTGTGGGTTTGGTTCCCATTTTATACAACCATTCTTTTCACTTATTCAATAGGTTATGAGCTCAGCACTACTGATGCCATCTGAAATGTTATGTGGCCTTGTTCCACCCTCTCAAAGTATAGGGCTGCTAGATTTTGTTTCTGATTCTCTAGCCCTTATCATAAAAACTGGTGTCTACATTCATTGCACCTGTTACTGTAGGTTTCACTCGCCATCAGTATATCTCATTTAGATTGACCCACCAGCAATAATTCATATACAAGCAGGCTTGGTACTTTACTCTTCTGATCTAGAAATACAAAGACACCTTGGGACTAGAACGGTCTCCCTCAGTGCCAGTTCCCATTTCCAGGTTTTCAATAACAAAGAATCAGTGAGTGAAATTCAAGTTCTTTACAGAACAGCCCACATACAGGTGGGAATTTTCATCCCTAGTGACTTGGATTCAAATACATCATCTGTTTGAAGAATGTGTAGTGGTTGGTAAAATTGAGATGAATTTTTTGTCTAATCACCACAGGACACATATATTTGATGATGTTTGACAATATCTGAGGACTTCCTACTATCGCCAGCTATCCAATTTGTCTACAATACTTCCATCTCTGAACACCTTTCTGACCAAGCTCTCAGAGCAGGGACTTGAAGGACTAATCTTCTGTTCTGGTAAGCCTAATCATAACTTTATCACTTTGATGGACACACAGATTGGACAGACTCACTTCAGTAACAATCATTAGTTCACATATGTAAACCACTCTCAGATGCCAGGAATCACTCCATAAACTCCCTCACCATCTCTAAAAAAGGCTCAATAGCCCCTCAGTACTCAGCTTCATGAATCACCAGCCAAAATTGGAAGTAAAATAAATACCAAGTCAGATATGAAGTGGGAGAAAGTCTAAATGATTTGGAGCAACTCAAAGTGAATTTTTTGTCAGAGCACAGTTAACAGTGAATAAGAACATCAAGTAAAAACTAAAGAGAAAAGTAATTTACCTAAAAGCAGTATGCTTAGTTGCCTTGTATAAGATAGGAAAAGAGTAGGAATATGGAGTGGTGAGGAAAACAAGAAGTGGTAGGGTGAAAAAGTGTTGATAGAGTTATTTGATGTTGTTACTGAAGATGTTGTTATTGCTATCAAAGTTGAAGAATGAGTAAGTTTAGTGCTTTAACGCTTAAGTTGTCTGTTTGCTCTTACTTGCTGATTATAAGCTGTTATATGTGTTAAAGTAACAGTATTATTTTAAACCTATTTTTTGTTTCCTGCTTGATGAATCAAATCTGTGGTTAGAACTAATAGAGTCTTATGGCTTCATATCTTAATCTGTTATGCCTGGTCTGGGACTTAAAAATGCAATACTCCTTGCTGTCTTTTGTATTTGTTTTCTCAAGAGTATTAACACCTTTGTCTGAGTCTGTAACATAATGTTATCATTAGTCTGTTTCTTTTCTTGTCTGTTTAGCTGGAGTCAAATAACAATCACTCACCAAGGTTTGTGTTGTTTGATATTCTGCCTAGTAGGTTTGGAATGGTTGCTACCTTCTGGTTCTGAGCAAGACACAGTTGATTTACCTGCTGTCTGCCTAAGTCTGGGAAGCGTGTGATAAATTATCATCAGCTTTATAATCTAGGTTTGGACTGCGGGATGGTTTAACTCACCAATCCGCGCAGCTAGGGTCTTTTGAGCAGCAACAGCTGTATTTCCACAAAGTCGGCCATCAAACAGAGCCAGACTGCCAGGGCAGGAAACACCCAGGTTCCAGCTACTTTTCCTCATTACCAATTCACCTAAACAGACCCTTTTAAAATTCATCCACACATTAAATATCCATACCATTGATGGTTTGCAAAGGCTTGTGGAAGTACCCTGATGTCCTCAGGTCTCAAATCAACTCCTTGCTTAACCCTTTAAACTTCAATCCCTCCTTTTGAATTTGCTGCTTCAAAAAAAACACTCCCTTAAAATTTGACTTGAACAAGGGTCTCAATCAAACTCGTAACATTAGAATCTATAGCAATGTCAATCTGATCCTGTCATATCTCATTCAATCCTAATGTCACCTAATTATCTTCACCATTTCCACCCATAGCCAGCCTCTCAACCCTTTTTTCTTGGTCCTCATGATAATGATAAATTGACAATAGCCGTGCTATCACAACTGTAGGTCTCACCTCCGTGTTCTAGCACCATGGAGATCCTTCGGAACGTTATACTTCTGTTATACTTATCGTGAACTTCCTATACAGGGACAAAGCGACGAGCGCCACTATATACAAAGCTGAAATGGAAACCGTTTGACACAGAGTAAAACTGTGGCAAACAGTGGCTGTTGTCAGCGTTTGGTTGCAGGATGACTATTTTATCTGTGGACTAAAGTCACCTTTCAAAGATTTATCTCTTAACCTCCACCAACCTATCTTTGACTTAGCTCTACACGATTAATGTGGCACGAAAAAATACTTCGGGGAACCTATCTTGCCTCTGTCGTCATTTCAGCATCTGTCGAGTCAACCCAACCCCAACGCCGTTATGTTCAACCAAAAAACAACGAACCAGCCGCATCGCCCATTCAATGTGGAGTCAGCTTTGGTTCAAATCCAATCAAGGCTCAGCCTGACTGGGTCTGTAAGTGATCGTATCAGGTGCATCGAAAAATTCAATCTAAGTAGATTTCTAATAAATGTGAATGTATCTCAACCCGTAACAGCTTGTAGGAGCTACTCTGGGCTCAGTTATTACTGCCCGGTAGCCCAATGTCACCTTGGAACAGTACAGGATACCCCAGTAACCGCACCATGTGAGTCGCAATCTTGCCTTTCAAGTGATCTCAGAAATGAAGTACATCCCTTGACACTCAACCTGACGAGAATGTTTATTTTTTGTCTTTACTTCACATCTCTTCTTAAACCTTTCAGTAGCTAAACTTGCCTTCACAAATTGTGATTTATATTCTAAGCCAGATCATACCATTGTCGCGTCGGCTGCAGTGAACAGCTTTATGGCCCATAACCTACATGGAGTCTTGGGTGGGTTTCTGGGAGGCGTACACGATCACAGACCTCTTTAGAAGACTGATTTGAAGGTGCTTTCAGTCAGCAGCGGACCTGACAAGGACGTTTACGTTTGCCGGTGGACGAAGGTGACCGATGTCAACAATGCCAGACCTTGTGAGTTCATTTTGTTGACATAAATCGAGAGGCGAACAGCTGACCTTAACTTTTGTGCGATCGAACAAAGGGTGCGAACAATGTGTATCCTGGACTTGGACTGAGCCAGATTGGACACCACTTTTAGTACAAGCATAATTTTAGGTATGATTCCTGTGTTTTGAAATGTTTCAGTCCGTCAAAAACTTCAACTGAACCACTTGATAAATTTATTCCAGTTTTCCCACAAGCAATGAATTCACTCCAGCACTATCAAGAGTTTTTACTCCTTGGTGAGGCCATTTAAGCCTTAAGATGATTGTGTAAAGACCAAATTTATGCTTTGGGAAAGGTTGTGTCTCTAGCATGGACAGTAGTTTTTGGTTTCTGTCATAATACAAATCAGCATTTTTATGCAATAAATTCTTACTAACATAATATAGTGTGAAACACACGCACACACTGTCAGCCTTAGAGTCAGTGAGCTGGCCTGTATTCTGCCTTGTTTTCTTATTCTCCCAATCCTAGTCAAAAATTCATTATATCTTTTTAAGCTTAGGTTAATACTTATTTTGACCTCAGAATCTGGTTCCCCATACAACTTGAACTGCAGTCTTAACTGAGCACTTCTTAATTTCTCTATTTTTTCATAGACTTTTCAATCCCCAATACACTACAGCTGGCCGGGCTAGAGGAATAAGGTCAGCCAACCACATTTACATGTAATACTAATATCACATAAGCAAACCTTGAGAATTGTTGAAGTTGGTGTATCCTTTGTAGTTTCTTATGAGTTCACTTTATTGCAACCCAATGGTAGAAAGACTAAGAGTAGTAAATACACTAATAAAAGAGAATGGTTAGAAAATAATTTGAATAATAGAATTATAAAAATAATGATATTATTGCAACCCAATGGTAGAAAGACTAAGAGTAGTAAATACACTAATAAAAGAGAATGGTTAGAAAATAATTTGAATAATAGAATTATAAAAATAATGATATGAATTATAATAATTAAGTTGTTAACCTTCTTATAATCAGACCCTACTAGTACTTACATAAACAGTGGAAGAATTTAAATTGGAGATAAAAATTAATATTCACAAGCCTGAGAGGAAAGAGTTTAATAGGACAAAAAGTATCAATATGAGAGTAAAACTTTAAGGAATGAGGTTTTTTATCACAATGAGATAGAGAGAGTGGAGGAAGAGATAGTTGAGTGGAATACCTCCACTTGGAATAATGTCAGGCTCCTCCTGAATCTTCACTGTTTAGATTTTGAGTATTTGGATTGGGTAATATAGTGCCAGCAGACAGCTAGTCACAAAAGCTCTTCCACTGCCAAAACCCCTATGTCAAAGAGCAGTTAGCTCTTTTCACCAAGTGAGAAGAGAAAGTAACAATCTTCCAAATGGTCCTTGAAATCTGGTCTTGGTTTCTCAACTCAAGGATCATGGATTACCAATTATAGCAAAAACCCACTTGATGCTTGTTTGATTGGGCCAAAAAGTAGTGTATCAATTTCCTTGAGTCTGAAATCTCTATCAAGACTTGTTACCTTGACTCAACAGCGTGAATTATGCAATGAATTTATTAGAATTAACTTGATAAATTTCTAAGAACCAAAACCAGACTGAAAAGGAAAAAAATGAGAAGGAAACAATTGAAAATGGAATATACCACTTTGAACAATTAATATTTAACAGATAAGTTATGAAGTAGTTTCTAAGGAAAAGGATGATTTTTGGTAAGGAAAATAAGATTCAAGTTCAGTCTGAGGCAAAAAGCAACTAGGATAAGACATAGAAGGAAAAGAGAAGCAAGAACCAACATTGACAAAGAGTTTGTTGTATTTGATAAAGGAGAGTGAAGCCGGGATAGAGTTAAGGAAAAGAACAGAGGAGAGGAATAAGGATCAAGATAGATTGGACAGAAAGGAAATGGAAGATCTGTCAAGAATTTAAAGATAAAGAATAGATCTTGGTTGTTGAGATAAAAAACAGATTTCAATGTTTAGAGGATGATAGAGGAAAGTAAATATAGAAGAGATGTTGAGGATTGTGAAGGATAGAAGATAGAGGATAGGAAGAAGAAGGGGAGAAGAGTGAGAAGGATAATATTGAGAAGGATTGTTGAGATAAAGAAAATAGAATATCAACCTTAATGATGATTATAAAAGAATTTCATTTGGGGTCTGTGTTCTTAGTTGAGGCTTAAGCGCAAGGGGTCCTGTGTACTGATAATGAAAGAATTATTTCAACAGAATGTTTCTGACCCCAACCCTGAACTTGACTATCATATTGTACTTGGCAATCCATTGGAAGAGTATCTGAAGATGTTCTTTGACCTACATGGAACATCACCAAAGAGTCCCAGTCAACTGGCTAGGAACTGTGAAGTTTGCTGTCAATGCAAGCTTAAAATATCACCTCATTCAAACCCCCTTCCTACCACCAATGGCCCCTTTAGGACACTTCATATCAATGTCCTATAGATTTCCCTGCCCAGAACATCTTCAATGAAGGACATCTTAGTTATAATCAACGACTACTCACACTTTGATTGAATTTATCTGATGTGAAATAAATTGGATTGCAAAGCCAAATCCTGTATTATGTGAATGAAACAACTAACAAGACAGGTAAGTGCCCAGCTATTAATAATACCAATTGCAGTGGCAAATTTGGCTTTGATTTTTTTTCCGCTCCAATCTTGAGCACTTGGGAATCTGTGTTGAAGCAGGTCCAGAAAACAGTCAAAAAATAAATGGCCTTGTGGAATGCTTTGATCAAATGCTCCTGGTGAAGATATGATGTCATCTGTCTCAGTATTTGAAAGGGCGAATTGAATACTGTTTGACTTGAGTTAAACAATTTGTAATTATACTATAACATCCTTTACTGCAGGCAGGATACACAACATTCAGACACCTCAGAAAACAAGTAACCAGAAAGTTACAGCTACTCTAGCCAAAAAAGGCCTCTTTCTCCCAGTACACCAAGTATTGTAAGCAAGTCCGCTGCTCTATGGTGCCCTATATTACATACTATGACATGTTGCATTAAGGTTTTTCAAGTTTAAGTTACATAGACACTTACATAAATACATCAATTTCAACTTCATTTTTCTTTTTGCTGGCAAAGTTTGAAGATTCAAAACAAATATGATTTTAGATATATGTATTGAACAGGTCAAAATAAAGGTTGTGTACTGTGGGACTTGAACCCACAACCTCAGCATTCATGAGTGATGCTCTAACCGTTGAGCTAAGTATGCATTGCCTAATGTTGAATACATTGTGATGTGTATGCTTGTGTGATGATGTATTGCCTCCAATGCTGGTATGAAGTCTCACATGGATGTGTTAGCAATTTGTATCAAGCAGTGCCTAGTTTGACACTTCAACAATATGGATGTTGAAACAAGTATGTATATTTTAGTTTTACCTGGTGAAAGTGGAAAATAGGAACTCAATATATGGCATGACTAGTTCAAAACAAGATAAAAACCATATTTGATGCATTGATTTCCTTGCTGCAAGGGATTTAAATGAAAATATCTTATATTGTATTTATAATAAAAGCTCCATTCAGTAGAACTCACTGATGGCCATAAAGGAGTCATTGTTTGTTCAGTGGAGTCTTGCCACAGTTCTACCTGAAATTTGGATTATTTCATTCAATTTCACACCAGTTCTTCCTAAATTATTTCCTTGTGTACAGAAAACATGTCTAATCTGTGCCCTGAGACAGCGAAAGCCATTCTGGAAAAATCCCCAATAACATCCTACACAGAAATAAAATGATACAAACATAAAATTTGCAAGACTGAAAATAAATGACAAAAGTGACTATTCTACCTATGAGATGATGATAGCCTCTGTCTACTCCATTGATTAGCTTAGATTACATATGATAATTTCAGTGATAGGAAAAAATGAATAGAATCAGAATGACAACATACTCATATTGCAAAACAACCAGCTTGACCATTTGGGGCCTGAAGCTCTGACAGATATGAATTGCAGAAAATAGAAATAGTTTGCATGATTTCCAGCCACCCAGGAAGTTTCAGTGAATCATATTAGCTTAATAAAGAAAATTAAAAGGATTAGATGTAGGGATTATAAAACACTACACTTATAATGAGATGAAAACTGATAAAAAAATGCCCAAGGGGAAAGCTAGCTTTCAAGATGTAAGGACTGTTTCTAGTATTAAAAAGTATGGACTTGGGTTGGTAAAATAGTATTGATGTATTAATAATTATCATGTGTGTATACAAATAAGTCAATATTATGTATAATTTTACTAGTAGTATGGGAAATATGTGATAGCTTATGAATGCATAAAAATGTAACAGCAGGCCTAAGGGAGCAGTTTTTGGAAAAATGATTCCCCCAGATAGGAAAGATAGATTTTGGTTGATTAATTTCAAAGTGGTATCATTTCCTTGAAAAAGCCGCTGGATTATTCAATAAACAAAATACCAGGCCAATCTTCCAGTCCAATCCTACTACCTTGATATTGATCTCAATTTTATGCAGCCAACCCAACATAAAGAAGGGGATTTAGTTTATTGAAGCGCAAGAGGAAATGGATAAGTCTCAATTCTAATCTGAAAGGATGGATAAAGGATGACTTTGAGTCAAAGGATTTGAGGATATATTTGAGTGGAAAAGATTTCCATAAACTCAAGGAAAGTTCTTAGAATGCAATCAAGGTAAAGTTTGATTGTACTATGGGTTTCATGTATACTTTCCAGGTTTCAACCTGTGCATGTCCAGATGTGGATTTCACTTTTCCTTTGTTTAAAAATAAATTTCCCCCTTTTTCCTAATCTGTCTGGAAATGGAATCAATCTGTCCTGTCTTTGACTTTGACTGGTCCATGGTTTAACTTCATCTGGTCCAGCTGTTGCAGAGAGATGTCTAGCCTTATACTTTAACCTTTCCTCCAATGGAATACACCAGCCATTGGCTTTTTGCAGCTTCAACATCTCAGTACACAAATCAACTCACTTTGATGGTTTTTTATTTTACACAGATCTCTTGATTGAAACATTTGGTTCCAATTTTTTTCAAGAAACAAAATAAAATTCCTTTTGAATGTAGGGAGTTAGCTTTCATGCTGAAAGTCATGGGCTCAGCTAACCATGGCACAGTCAATACTGTATCTGCTGAAATTTCAATGTACCTCAGCTTTGATGCATGTCAACTGCCAGTTGCTCAACTTTTTTTGTAGTGTTATGAGTATTAATTATTATAATATTAATAAGTTCTTTTATTCATAAGATATTCAAGCACATATCTTATACGTGAAATATTCCAAGGATAAAGAATATGGGCTGAATCAGAGGGAAAAGAGTGACATCTGTTACTCTGGATATTTCACGTGAAAGGTGGGCAAAGGGCCTACAAGTTATGTGCCTTGTATAACAAGAGTTCATAGAGTAAACTGAATTATTCATGTGTTATTCAATGAATGTACAGTAAAGTATGTTTATTAATTATTGTAATGAATGTACTTTAACAAATGTAAGTTATTACTTCATAAAGGAATAATAATAAACAATAATAATAAGGATAAATAATGAATAGTAATTATTATTAACAATAATAATAATTAATAATACTTTTGCAGTTACTTGGTACATGCCAGGTACTGTGATATGTACTCTGTGGCTGAAATGGGTAAGTGCACCTGATTTACTGATTTGAGACCAGAAAAAACCAAAGTGCAAGTTTCTGTTGAGCAATACACACAGACAGGCTTGGGTCAATGGCTGATCATGTCTAGGGAAAAATGGAGTTGCAATGTCAACCCCTGCTTTGTGGCAATTATTCCTGTCCATTTTCTGTCTCAAACTGCTACCCAGACATCTGCAATTCAAACAAAGGGCACTTTTCTGTTGATCCATAGTATCCCAGGTGGGAATAATACAAAAATATTGTATTAATCAACTGAGGAAAAGAAAATGAGATGATAAAGTACAACAGTATTTATAATAAAATAACTACTACACTGCCAGAATGGCTGCCTGGGCTGGGTTCATTCTAGTTACACTAGGATGCAACCAACAGTTCAAAGTAGGTTGGCCTCAACCAAATAAATATAAAACCAAGGGGTCCCTTGGGTTTATATTCCATCAGTTTATATCAACCAATTGTAAATTGGTTGAGTACATCCCAGCTTAACTGGGATGAATTCATCCTAGGGAATTATTCTGGAAGTGCTACTGTCAAAGTAAGGTGTTGAAGAAAAGATGAGTCAAAGACTAATGATTGAAAATTTATGTGGTATTAAATTCACAAAGCATGATCAAAGAAACATGCGTAAAAGAGAATGAACCAGTAAATTAACCATGATAAAATTCTTTGAGTCTGAGGGTAAGGTATTTCCAAGGTGTTAGGGTCAAGTGTGAGGATGTTGAAACGTTTGAGCACCAAGGTGAAATGTCAAGTTCCATACAAGGCTAATATGGAAGTAGTTATTGGATAGCTTCAAAAATACTGTTGAGTGACCAGAAATGGTAGTCCCTATATTTGGGAATGTTGATTTTCAAGTATATGTCAATTGTTTTGATTAAATGACAACTGGAGTTTAGTGGCAGACACACAAAGTTTGGAAATTTTTCAAAGCTGATAATGCATTCAAAGCATGACATAAAAGTATTGACTGTGCCAGATCTGAATGAGCCTGATCAGTTGGAGTGTGACACTCAAGTTTTCCCGTGTGGTAACCCATTCCTGTTCATAAAAAACCTTCTTACATAATGTATATCCAATCTATGTATCATTATTGTTCCATGTTCATACTCTAGACCACAAGTTATTCCACGTGAGCATCTTACACCATCTAGGATTTCCCACAGGATCAGTAGTAAGCTTAAATCCATAATTTTCCTATTTTCATCTCAGTCCAATATAGCATTATATCTATCCTCTTTCCTTAATTGCTTGCATATTATTTCAACCTTACTACATAATTTCTCTCACCAAATACATCAGTCTACACTCTACATATTACTTCAACTACATTCATATTTATTACATAAATCAGTCTGTCAGTTTCATATTCACCATGTCAAGGTTTCAGTTTACATTGCATTTAATCATCACTGCATATTTCAGTTTACCAGATTACATTATTAATCTTCTTACTAGCTTGGTATGCTTCAACAATGCTTCTTATATTGCATAGTTCATATATTTCATGTCTTTTTTTACATACTATTTCAGATTTACTCATTTTGTCAGCCCTAGAGATACTCCAGAGTATCCTAAAGACTGACTTTAATGTAAAACATAAAATATTGTATTAATAATAATATATCCTATAATATTATTACAGAGATCAACTTTTCATACAAAATTAGGTGGGGTGCCTCACTCAAACCACCACGAAATTCCAACTCCTTCTATTACTTTACCATATCTCAGGAGGTACTTAGTAGGAGATGGAATAACCGCAAAAATTATAGATTATAAATTATTGTAATAAAAGCTGAGAGACAATAAAAATTATGTGCATAATTATAAGAACTTAAAGTTATGCTAATAAGAAGGAAATTACATAAGTGCGTGGTAATTTCCCAGTATTATTCTATTATTAGAATTGTCCCATGATGTGATTGGTTATACATACATGTCATGAGGTCATGGGGAAATAGATAATACTGTACTCATTATAATAAAATTCCCATTACATCACAGTACATTTGAATTGTAATACATTAGAGTAGAATTTAACATAATATTCTAGAACTTTCCATAAAGAATTTCTAGAATATAAAAGGAGGCCATTTCTGGCCTAGGATTGGTTCCTCAGCATATTCCCCCAGTACCACTTTAGTAAGTACTCTGAATATTCTCCTCCTACTATTAGAGTAGTGTATCCCCTTTTATCCAACCCAACCTTTTATTACTGGAATTAGTCTCAAGTTACCTTAGAATTCCCCATCTTTTGGCCTTGATCTGTTCCTTATAAAGCAGTTGCTGCAAGACTACCACCTCTGACAGTAGCCAATCAGCTTAAGTGCTTGCCAACTGCTTAATAGCAATTTATATTGCTATATCTTACCCAAAAAGACAAAGAATAGTCAAACCTACACGGTTAACTGTTGGTCTTCTCCAATTGATTGATTTGTATATCAAATCTACAATTATAAGGAGTTTTAGGTTATCCTCTGTGCATAGTTTGGACACTATAGAGAGAATAAAGTACATATTCATTCAGATAACCTTTCAGCACAGTGACAGTACCTGGTTTATTTATAGAAATTAAGCCAGTGTTTCATACACATAGCTGACACATTTAAACTGTTTTATATCCTCACATTGCTTACTAGTTCATTAACACTACTTGACATGCATGTTACTTCAGTGCCACTTTCTAGTTATTTCTACTCATTCAGACTGATTTCATACTCTTGAATGATTTGATTTGCTTGTCATACCCCACTCATTATCAGAAAAAGCGTATGATTATTTTTTTCTTGATGTTGCCATTTTACAAGTTCTTTGGAACAAATGACACAAATGTCTTCTATATTCTTCCTTGATGGAAAATTGGGATCAATCTTTGCAGTGATTTCAGATAAATGTTTGATTTCTTGAATTTTAACTGTCTTTTCATCTTCCAGAGATACTGTGATAGTACATAGCTACTCAACCTTACCAAGTTTTGAATTGGATAAACTCCTGAAACCAGTGGCTGTCTTACATGGAAGACAAGATTGATTGAGGTTTTTTACTCCATTCTATGATGAGTTTACCATCATGTTCTAGCCAGAAGAGCTAAGATGTCTAATGGTTGAGAGTAGATCCATGCATTGAATTTAGGGAGATTATTACGTAATGCATATTCAATATCCAACCCAAAATCAAATTTCAACTCAAAAAAAAAAAAAAAAAAATAATCAAAGAACAAAAGTTTAACCAACAACCAGTGAAAAAAACCAAGGTAAGCAGTGAAACAACCAAGGTAAGCGTCTGCCTTAGTTATCATCATCATCCAACTTGGATCAAACCAGAACTTAACCAATATTCTTCTTAGGAGATGATGGATCGTCGGAAACGTCGGCGTAACCCGAACAAGAACAAATTATTAGCTACCCAGGCTCATCCAGAAGATCACCACCATCACCACCACCACCACCAAGACGAGACACCAGAACTAAGAGCAGGACCACCACCATCAGAGTTCATCAAATCATTACCACCAAGCTCTCTAATCAAATATCTAGACCGACACGATCTCTTAAATTCACCCTTTCAATCTACCCCTTCATCTTCATCATCTTCATCAGCAGCAGCAGCATCAATAACAACCAACAACATCGGCTCCACCCCTTTCATCTAGAAAAAGCAGCTGGTTGATGACTACCATCGGTTCGCATTACTGGTCTCGTCAAGCTATCATCCAAATCAGACGCTCCAACGCTCCGGTACGCCCGAGGATCGATCAGGATCCACGTACAACACGGACATCAAGCCAGCTCAGACGGAGCACCGATCCTGCTCGATCTCGCCTTCCACCTCGGCCCTCTCTAGCGGCGGGGGCTCGTCCGGCTCGTCGAACCCAAGCGTAGCCTGCTCAACGCGCTCGTCCTCATCCTTTTACCGCAAGCTGTTCGGCCAGCCATCTCTTCTGGATCACGCCGAGCACGACGAAGAGCCGGCCCGGAAGAAGCAGGCCAAGTCCAAGCTCGCCGATCCACGCGACAGTCTCTTCTCCTTCGACCACACCCTCACCCAACTCGTCCTGAGCCATCATCACCAGAGCTTCCCCAGCCTGATCGTCAGTCCATCCGAGCACCCTGCCTCCATCCAACCCAGACAGCGTCTCTCCTCTCCCACCTCCTCACCATCCGCCACCGGACCTAGACGTCATCCATCCCATGCTGAGCCTGACAACCACGAGGCCCTCTTCGGCACCGAGCCCGACGGCCTACATCGACCTTCTCTCAAGAGAAAATCTACCCAAAAATCTACCACCCTTAATCACCATGGCTTCGTCTTCGACATCCATCTCAACCATCCACCCTCTATCATCCATCCCCGTCCGCCCTCAGATCACATCCGACTGATCGAAGATCATGTGCTCTCTAACTTTGTTTATTCCGTCAAGACTAGAGGTTAGTCTTTTTCTTCTCTCTATTCCTTAAATCTTTCATTGGATTGTTTCCCCCTTCATCTCATCAAAATCCCATCCCATTTGTCTTCATTTTTTTTTTTTTTGGAATTCGGGACCTCATCAGCTTAAGCTTGTTATTTTTTTCCCCATTTCCCCCTCTCCCCTCCCTTTTTTTCTGCCTCTGTTTTTTTATACCATTTTAAACATCCCAAAATCATAAATGACTATTTTTTTCATTTCAACTCATCGTTCCAAAAAACAAATCCAACTCAATCAAATACGTTTCTCATCCATCTATTTGAACAATCAAAACCGAAAAACAAACTTAATTTTGTTGTTGTTGTTGTTATTGTTAAATATGTTTTTCTTGATTTATTTCGATCGATCTTCACCGTAGGAAATGCATTACGACCTAATTAATCACCCTGATCTCTCATTGCACTCGTACCCTCCCTACACACACACACACATGCATGAGATATACCAGCTCTGGCCAACTTGCCCCACATCAATCCATCTCACGCGTCGTCTCGATCCCGCAGGCGACCATCGAAAGTCTACCCCTTGAGAGACAAGCGTACATAATACACTTCTTTGTTCATTGACCGCACTAAAAGGCCAAACATCGAATCAATGTCCATTTAAGGCAATCGAGATATGTAGGGCTAGATGGTTTCCTTGCTGGCACCAAGGTACGTAGGTGTCGGAAGAGGTAGTTTCCGCAAGACGTATTCTTACAATGGCTTGGTAACCAATGGTGCCATTTACACTTGTGTCCCCAGGCATGATTTAGAGGTATCGTCAGGACAGCTATTTTCCTCCAACATACAATCACATTCTATGGTCATTCAAACTCCTTAAAGGATATCATGAATTTAAACTGATTTGAGCCTGTATGTATACATATTTGATCGAGCTAATGCTTGTTCGCCAACATTTAACAATCTGTGTGTTGATACTTTTGATGGCTCAGATGATGAGTTTGAATTTTATTTATCCAGACAGAAAGATAACAATAATAAATAAAAAAAGGAAAAATAGGAGATGGAGCCCAATAGGTGCCCTTGCTTTTTTTAGCGAAAGGAGACCGCAGTTTGGAGCTCCAAGACTTTTCGGAAAGGCATGAGTTCCTGGGGGTATCTCAGCCGAGGGGGGAGGTCCCCAGAAGAGGTGTTGGAAGGAGCCGGACGTGAGGGTGAAGGGATTGCATGCTCAGCTTTAGAAAAACGCTGGTCTGCTAGTGGTGATAGTCGGCTGAGGAGAGATACTTCAGACTTGAGGACAGCGATCGTACCCTTGAATAATCTGTCGATCGTCAGTTTCAGATCGTCTCCAGTTTGACTGAAATCCGGTCCCTGCATACAACAAACAAAAAGCCCGGTCAATCTTCGATTATTGGTCCTCTATGCAGATACCAAATGTAAGAATTTGAATAGAAGGGGTAGCACGTCCCCCCCTTTTAATTTTTTTCCTTAGTATCTGTAAAAGGAATAGAAGGAACTCAACCGCGTTGATCTCCAAGAGCCAGACCTTTAAGTCTTGGTCGACTAAGAAGTCAATCCCAAAGAGTTCAAAGCAATTGGGATTAAGCTGGAAGTTGATCGGGTCATTCTGAGCAACAAATGAGAAGAGGTTAGCGAGGATGGAGTCGATCTGGTCGAGCACCTGGACCGGATGACTGCCGATCGAGACTGTCACCTGGGGCCTCTCCCCCGTCGACCGGCCTGCGCCTCCTCCAGCTGACGACAAACTTTCTTGTAAACACGTGTTTGTCAGGTGTACACGCAAGTCGGTTAAGTCTTCGAGTGTGTACGCCTTCGATGAGAACAACGAGAGAATGTCTTCGAATACATAGACACTGACCATTTTTGACGTTCAAAAAAAAGGGGGAGGGGGGGGGGGGAAGAAAAGTGATTTATTAACAAAAAGGCAGCTAGGATGGGGTGGGGAAAAAACGGAGAACCCTGGGCAGACCTCAACGCGCCAACAGCTAAAACGTAAACTCGAAGATGATGTTTACGAAAAGACGACCGATCGATCGATTGATCGATAGAGTAAGTTTCGGGTTTAGCAGGGTCGATCAAGAGAGGGTTAGAGATGTATTCCTGAAAGGGCCAATCAAGTTCAGTAAGAGAGATCAAGCTTGAGCAGGGATGCGAGAAGACTGATAAAGCTATAATACCTGAATGATCCAGTCTCGCATTTGAGAAACGGAGACCCACGTCTGACGCTGCTCATCATTGGCACCTTGACCATCCTGTTGCTGATCATCAAGCTCTTGGGATTGCTCTTCGAGTAGTTCCTCGAGTCTCTCGAACTCAGTAAAGATTTCGTATAGCTCTTCCCTGGAACTAAAGAGGCGGATTCCCTGGGCTTTATCGGCGAGGGCAGGCTTGAGGATCCAAACCTTCTTGGGCTGATCGGCTTGGCGGGAGAGGTTACTGTTGAGCTCGTCTGCCAGCTCGTACAATTCGTCGGCCCAAAGTTCGTCCAATTCATCCGAGAACGAAAGCGTGAATGGGTAAGACTTTGGGATCGTGATCGCATGCAAACCGGCCTCGTCCACGGCCACGGGCCTCTTCTTGACTGCATAAGCTTCGACGGCCTTGATCAAGTAATTCTTCCGGATCAACGCCTAGAGGGTGGGGAGGGTGAAGAGCATAGACGGATACGTCCCGGGTAAAGTTATCATTACTATTATTTCTCGAGGCCTTGGACTTTCTCACAGTGAGTGTTGAGAATCGGATGGTACCTTTCTAATCGGGTAAGCGTTGAAGAGGGTTTCTTGAGGGAACGACTTCAGGCAGCCCAGTCGATCCGGTCGTAGTCAGACCATTGTATCGAGCCGAGCCGGCCAGCTGGATCGAGGATCTGAGCTGATAGTCCACTCGGGTAGGCCTTGCTCGATCGCCGGGAGAAGACAACGGAGGGTGTAGTTGTTTGCCGGCCCGGGTGGATAGGAGACTGTGATGTGCCCCGCTCGGAAGGGATAGTCCTGTTCTTCCTCTCGCACTCCATCGGTCATGTCTGCCATCGAGACCGCTGGTAGGTTGGAATGGACTAGCAGCCTCGAGTGATAGGCTGTGATTTGCTGACAGTTACAGGACGGTTAAAGTCTCAAAACGTAAGGGTCGCATCACGGTCTCCGTGGCGCAATTGGTTAGCGCGTTCGACTGTTACCATTCGGTCTCATCGAGAGGTTGACAGTTCAATCCTGTCCGGGGACGTCAAACTTGGGTAAATGCCCACTGTAGTGCGCCTGGCTTCTCTTGGGTTCTAAGTCAATTCGGCAAAGCATGATCGGTGGCAGGTATTTTAGCAAACATAGGCCACCCTGTGAACTGTACCTTTTACCCTATTGCCACAAGATAGTTCCTACTGGCCCAGATCCAAAGAATCACATAAGTTGCCTTCAGATTACAAAAAGGCCTGGATAGACCAAGCGCACAAGAGGGGAGCAAACAGATGGCTAGGAAATCAACCAGTTGTCATTCAGAATGGCTCATCCCGCCGAGCCGATTTTTATTGCCCAACGGATTGATCAGTACAAAGCGTTTTAACAGCCATCCTACATGAAAAGATGCAAACATCATTACCATCCGCAAATGATGAAGAGAAAAAATCAGAATGATAGCGCGATAATATATTAAGAGACGCGACCAAAAGATCAGTACGTGTCCAAGACCTCCTTAAGCCGATTAGTCCGGAAAAATGGATTTGTATCATACCTTTGAGCCGACTCGATCACCCCATCCCAATCGAAACCAAGACGAGTATGGGTAGGGTCGTGTAGCGCGACCGCGCTTAAGATGGTTGCACATAGGGAATCACCAGCGCCGGTGACATTAACGATTCCTCGGTTATCCTGGACTATTGGTTGAGAATCGCTGTGATCCTCAAGAGGGGCGAAAGAGCGGACGGCAGGAAAGAATTTGAAACATAGTGTATGGGATCGGTTGAAGATCCAAGGGTAATGGCTACCACTTGCATCGTGTTGTTGTTGATCAAGCCTGGAAGTGGAGGGGAACAGATGGTGATTTGATGATTTCAAATTAGTAGCTACTAGGACCAAGCCGTCCGCCCCATTCTTGATCACCAGGAAGTCGACAAAGGGTAAGAGCTTCATTGCGATTTGAAGCGTTCCAGATTCGATAACCCAACCGGGCGAGGTCTTCCGGACACGCTCTAGGAACCTCTCGTCCGCTTCCAGCCCTTGGAGAGATTCGAAATACTCCACTGATTCTAGTTCTTCCAGGGATGAATTTAACATTCCCGTCTCATGAATTTCTTTTAATTCCAGTAGGTTGGGGAACATCATCGTCAGCTTCTTTCTCCCGTTGTTGCTTCTATATAACCCTACTAGGCTTTTCATGATCTTAATCGATTTCGAAACCGACGTTGGTTCAAAGGCAGCTGGCATCAACGAAAGTCACGCGAGGTGGTCAATATAAGTGGATCAATCCCATCAGAAAATCCCACTTTGGGTTTCCGATTCCTGACCAGATTAGAGATCTATTTTCAGTAGTAAACAGGAAAAAGAAGAAGAAAAGTCAGATGTATCTCACTTATAATAGAGTCTGTTTCGTGACAAGTTTGGAGGAGTCTGAAAATTCCATCGGAAGAAAGGTTTCCATCAAGGCAGACTACTTTGGGCTTCCGATTCCTGACTAGATTAGAAATCTATGTTAAACATAGGAGGAAAAAAAACAAATGGACCATCGGGGATTTGGTACCAAAGATTCATATTGGCTCTTTCTGATGTTTTTCTGAAAGATGGGGAAGAAGATTGCAACGAACGAGTTGACAGTCTAAATTTTCAATAGATTTTAGATCAGCCACGCCGCCCAAGAGGTCGCCATTATGATCCAAAAACATGTTAACGATCCCAGTTGAAGCGTGACGGTTAAGATGAATACCATCCGATCTGAGACCGATAGAGCGAAGATGACTAAGAAGATAGTTGCCGAACGAGCAATCGGTTGCCAATTGGGAGACGAGCATGACATCCTTGACTCCTAATCCATGGCTTGCACGGGCGATGTTGAGAGCCACTCCGCCTAAGCTCATCTTGACACTGCCCGGACTCGTCGATCGCTTGGCGAGAGGGTTCGTTCGGCCGTCGGCAGGTACTCGTGAGGTGATATCAATTGCAGCCGCACCAATCACCATCATCTTGCACCCTTCCGCTACGGATTCAACGCCTTGTTCGTCCACTCTCCTAGATCCCGTCATCCTATCCTGAGACCCGTGCGACAAGAATGGCTTCAGTAATAACTTACTTTCAAGCAACCTCAATCAGCTTGTATATAATCATTCTCACTGGGATCATCGCGGGCGATGTGGGTTGAGAAGAAAGGATGAGATCGTTGTAGTCTTTAGCGATCTGTGAAGCCACCAGCACATTATTTTTGATCAACCCAATATCTGTTTTTTTTATGCATGATAAAGAGCGGGCATCAGAAAAAGTCAGATTGCAAGGGGGGTTTTATTTGCCCTTTTTTTTTCTTTGGCTTTGGGTCAAACAAACGGATGAAGAACGGCACCTACTAGCATCGACGCTTGTTCCACCAGAGAGTTCTTTCACTCTATTTAACAGCCAAGGGGTTGCCGATTTCCCCAAGGTGTTGATGCCCAGTTTCTCAGATTCTAGGACGGCAAGCTCGACGGCTTCTTGAATACGTTTTCCAGATTGGGTGTATTGACTGGGGATAGGCACGGCGACTAGTGTCCCACTAGTAAGGTTGAGTAAGTCGGAATGGTCTACAGAATGTCGTTTATCGGCTTTCCTCTCAGAATCTGCTCTCTACTCGCTGTGATCTTCATGGAGCGTCAGTTTAGCTCACATATCGTTTGGGCGCATTCGAGGGTAGAAGGTGAATTGAATGGGGCCTGTTTTCAAAATTGGAATAAGAGTGATAAGTAACCATCGTTTTGGCTCTATGGGATAAATTCTTAATTTCTGATCCCCACGAACATCGTGGCCTGAGCTGGGAGTATAAAACGCAGGAAATTCTTTCGTTTTTGAAAAACTGATGACCGGGACTCCTAAGGTTTCCTGATTGAAGTATATGATAAATAGACGCGAAAAAATAATCAGTTCAGGTCATTCAATCATCTTGGGGACATGTCTAGTTTTCAGAAGGACAATTGATTGATTGATTGATGGTTCTTGCGAACATAATGTGTTGATTTATTATTCATGACAGTTTGTTGATTGTTGGTTCTCTAGTGACTTTCATAACATCTGGATCCCGAATCTTCTGAATAATTGATTTGTTTAAAATGGATGGATGATCTTGATCTTTAATCTTGCATAAATGACCCTCCGTTTTACTGTCCCATCATCATCACCAGTCTCATGTATCTCCGAGGGAAATTTGGCAAAGAATAAAGGAGAGAATATTATGACCCGAAAAGAAGAAAACATGAAAGGGAACTCACTAAATATTCCAATGTTAGAGGGATATCCAAAATGGATTTAACACCGGAACAAACGACGGCAACTGGGGTCCTAGCAAGTTCAGTCAGATCAGACGAGACGTCCATAGCTAGAAAAGAAGAAAAACTCGATTCAGTGTGTTTCTATGCCTGACTGTACAATAACAAAACATCCAACACAAGCTTTTTTTTATCATTCAAGAATCACTCAACTACGAACCGCTCCCCTGTGTACGCCCCCGATTCCACCTGTGGCAAATACTTTGATTCCAACGAGATGAGCGATGGCCATAGTGGCAGAAACGGTAGTCCCACCGGACAATTTCTAAGCAACGAATGAGCGAGTGAGCTCAGATAGGTGAGTTCAGAGGGGAGGGGACAGACCTGAGTGATTGCGGAGGACAAGTCTCGTCGTCCAAGTTTGAGGAGATTCTCTGGAGAGACGGTTTGGAGGAGATGGATCAGGTGATCAGCCGAAAGTCCGAGTTTGATTCGCCCTTCAATTAATGCGATGTGAACGGGGACAACATCGAGGCTCTTGGCGATTTCCTCGAGCTCGACGGCAACCTTGAGTGCTGTTGAGGCTGGCAAGCCGTGTGTGAGGATGGTGGATTCCAAGGCAATTATCGGGCGATGGTCTCGTTTGGCGTCGATGAATTCCTGACTTGGGTCGATAAACTCTCTGAGTCCGCCCAAACGGACATCATGATGCCAGGCAGTGGTGTGCAGAGTCCTTCTGGATAGGTGAATCAGAGATCTCGATGGCACCGTGCGACTGAGCGAAAGCATCATAGTGGTTGGCTCCGAAGTACTGATGCAACGTCTAAAGGTTGTGATAACCGGGCTCAATTAGTATTTAGATAAAGCCGGGCGCAACTCGGAGTCGTATGGTCTGACATCTCTGCATGGTGGATTATGATTGTATTTGATATCCCTCTTAACCTGGCACGGTAAAGCATATGTACATTGTCAACATCCATGCATTACTAATTATATGAATGATTAAACAGGTGTGTGTTGAGCAAACTATGAAACAAATACAAGATGGGATGTAAGAAATGTGTAAGAGCTTATAACAGATGACAAAAGTTGAGAGGGCATGGATCTGGTGACAGTGTAGAACTTTGTTATGGCGAAAGAGACATCGAGGGCCGTAATAAGTGGGCTATGGTTCTGTAAACATCAAGTGCAAGTCGGGTCAGTACTCCAATCTCACACCAGGTGGTAGTCATAAAAAAGACTGCGAGATAGGTAGGGAGAGGGTGAGTGTGATGGATCATATTGTGTTTTTGAATTCAATGTCAGTCGATTGCGTTTTGAAAGCAAACGGAAGACTCAAATAAGAGGTGCCAGAAATAGGGGGCGAGTATAACCTCAACTCGCTATAATCATTTGGTGTTGCTAGTTAAATCTATTAGAAGAGAATGGAAGTGGAGTGACTCACGTTAAGTTATGGTTCAAGAGACCAGAAGATACACAGAATGGATATGGATGAGACTTGGGTGCATGGGGGGAACGGATGAGATTATATAGTTTCCCAACTGGGATCCGATCAAGTTGTGGGAGCAGGAAATCATTCAGATAGGGTTAGGGTTGGGGTCGGACAGACGTCTGCCAATCCAGGTTGCGTGAAAGAGCAAGCATCCGGTCTGCGCAGGTGATTCTAGTGTTTTGTCAGGCGCCCCTACCTGTTGATTTTCACGCCCCTACCTGTTCATTTTCACTATAGGAACACGTGGATGATGAAACATCTAAATTTCAGCGCCACTGTTCCTGTAACAAGTAGTTGGCTGTTACCTCGCTTACTCAGAAGTATTAACACCATCCTTCCAGTAAAGAAATTAGGAAAGAAGCAAAAAAACCCACAGTGTTGCTGCGACAAAGAAACATCCCCCCAACAAGTCCAGACAATAATTACGCTCCAATCCAAGATACCGTTCGATTGGAAACACCTGAATCAGCGGTTTTGTGGAATTTGAAAACTGTTGAGATTGAGATAGCGGTAGTTTTAAAACATCGATAACAGAAGGAAAAAAAAAAAAAATAAAAAATGAGCAAGATAATCTCTTGAGAGCATCCACAGTTGTTGTGCTAACTTTTCTGCAACTGCCAAGAGGTTACGGAGCTCTTTGGCTGCCCTACCAAGATCCCACACTCTGGCACTCAATCACTGAGCTTGGTAAAACACAAACACCCCTCCAATGAGGAGCTTTCATATTTATTGTACAAAAAGAAAGAAAAATCCTTCTTTTTTCATTTGACATCATCAAGGGATATTGAAATGTCACAGATAGACTCACTTGCTGAATCACTGCAAATAAACATCAGCAACTGAAGATGCGGAATTGAAGAGACATTGAGTTTGAAACCTAATCTGATCTATTTATAAATTACTACCTTTGTTACACAGTTGTAATTTCAAGTTTCAACAACTCATCTTGTCTCATAACTTGCACTCATCACTGTTCAGTTTATCCTCGCAGGTGTGATCATTTTCTCTTCATTTCTTTCATCCTTCTCTTTATTCTAACTCATGTTATTCATTCTCATTTTCTATCAGGTGTGGCTCATTATTTCATCACTCAACTCAGTGATTCTTAATTCTCACATCTCGTCGGTTCTTCATAAGAACTCGAACTCCTTTTTTGTCCTTTAAGGGAGAGGGATCAGTTGGACGGAGGTGGTGTTGGAGGCTGGTTGTAGGAGGGGGGCTTGATAAGCCTGTGGGTGGGCCTTGAGAAGCTTGGATAAAACTTAGCCTACCAAGCTCTGTAGAGCCTAGAGGTCCCTAGATACAGAGACCCCTACTAAGAAACTTGAAGAATACCTAGTTGTAAAGGCCTAAAGCGGCCACACAAGTGCGGTATGCAGGCACTCCTTCTCTGTAAATGTGGCTTACCAAGCCGCTTTACAGATGTGGATGCTCTAAGAGCTTATAACCCATTGAGGTATATGGTTTGTAATATATACTGATCACCTCAGCTCAACAACTCTGGCTGTGATACCACGGGTGTGCTGCAGCAAGGTAGAGGTATGTAAAACTAATGCTATAACAATAGTTTTTTTTTCAACTGGTGGAATGACAGAGGTGAAAATCTGATACAATTGTGATGTCAGTGTGTTGCATACCCAGCATTCAAGTTTTTTTAAAGTCTTATCTATCATCCTTTGTGAATTTCTTTAGTCTTGCAGAGTGCAAGTGTGTCCTGTGGAGGTTCTATAGTGTAGGGTGGAGCTAATAAGCAAGGATAAGCTAGTTCTTGTGGAAAGAGGGGACCTAAGTGTCTCAGAGCTTGTAGAAAAGGTTAAAATTGGCAGAGGTAAGGGAATGTTGCCTCATTGTTGAGTAGGGTCAAGTTTTTATACCACCTACCAGACCATGAAAGTCATACATCAGAGCAGCTTGGCCAGAGAAACACTTTACCTTGGACCATGTTTACCTTTCCACAAAAATTGACAGGAGACACTGTCCCAGTCTTAGTACCTATTTTGGTTGAGTTCTCTAGAGTGGCCTCACTATCTTCATTTTCAGAAAAGATTGATAGAACTGAGAATTTGTTTTGGCATTTTTCCTTTCACCTAGTTCCAAATCTTAGGGGACCTTCTGTAGGGGAAAGAATAAATCAGCAAAGTTCCTTGTGGGATGAGCTTGGATGAACTAATTCCCAGGTTATTGGGTTGGCAGTTATGATACTCTTATTTTATTTTATTTCTGACAAAGCCAGATTGAATACACATGACTTTTGTGATTGAAATAGAGTCTGTCTAGTACACCCTTATGGTTATTCAATTTCTCAAAGGTGAGGTCAAGACTGCCATAATTTGTGTTCATTAGTGTTGTCAAACCTGACTTGTTCAAGTTATCATTATTGGTTGAGTGTCTGGCAGATATCTGACTTGAAATGAGCTTGAGTAGTTTGGCCATTTTAGGGTTTAACTAAATATGGGGGAAATTTTTGTTGGTATTGGACATTTGAGTCAGTACACCTTTTATTTTCATGCTGGGGCAACTAGAGGATTTCTTCTTTGAAGCTTGAGTGATGATTGGAGTTATGGGCCTGGTTGGGCCTTGTGAGCTTCTGATTCATTTTTCATGGTGGATTTTGATGGTTTAGTGCTAAGGAGGCTTGGATCAAGCAGCATAGTTTATGGTGTGTGGAATGGTGTTGGTAAAGAGCAGGTACAGTGCCTAGACAACAAAATTTGTTGCAGGTGGTTTTTTTCTCTCTTTTCTTTTTTTTTTTGTGTGAAATGTCAGTGAAACCTAAATGGTGAGCAGGGTACTGACTGATCTAAAATCCATCCCAAATCAAATTTCTTCCTTCAAATTTACAACAAACTTCATTGGCAATCAATCAGCGGAATAGAAAGTGAGTTTTTCACAATATTTTTCATCTTGGAGTTTATTTATGTGTTTTTTAGATGACTAGGCATCATAACTAAACCAAAAGAAAAGCCAAGATTGTTGGCATGGTGGCAGCAGGGATGAAAAAGATGTTGATTGCACATAGGCTCAGAATGCCATGATCAACTGTTTCATCAATTTTAGCCCAAGAGGCAAACCAAGGCACTGTTGCCACCGCAGAAAGATCTGGGTGGCCTTGCAAAAACAACAAGAGGGATCTGTGTCACCTCAAATCAATACTTCAGGAAAATCCTTGAATGAAGATTGCTGAAGCTAAGGATCAGCTCCCCACAACCATTTTGACTTGCACTACTTGTTGCCAAGCTCATGACCTTGGATTCAATAACCGGGTTGCAGTCAAGAAACCCTTTCTGAACAATCTACACCAGGAAAAATGACTCCATTTTGCAAAGGACCATGCAAAATGGACCACTGAAGATTGGCAAAAGGTTCTCTGGACGGACAAGTCCTTGTTTGAAATTGGTAAAATCAGCCAACAGTTGAAAGTCTGGCAAGGAGCCAAGACTAAATACAACACGGCAAATCTTGCTCCACCCTTCAAAAGCAGGCAATCTTCAACAATGGTCTGGGGTTCCTTTTACAGCAATGTAAAAGGCCCTCTCATTGTCGTTCCACCTTGTCAAAGAAAAGCAACTGAATTCATCAAAAACATTTACAAAAAGGCTCTACTGCCATTCCTCAACAAAGCCAATCCCCTCCATCAATTGTCATTGATGGTGGACAATGCCCCAATCCACACAGCAAAAGCAAGCCGCTCTTATCTAGCTGAGAACTCAATCAAAAAACTCGTTTGGCCGGCTCAATCACCCAATCTGAACCCAATCAAGAATGTTTGGTTCCTCCTCAAGAGCAATGTCCAGGAACTCTATCAGCCCCGGACCATTCCAGAAATGCACAAGGCCCTCAAGCAAGCCTGGGAGGATTTTCCAGCCCCGGCCTTGGATTGTCTTGTTGAATCAATGACCCACAGAGTTTCAGCTGTAATTGACACCAACGGAGGGCCAACTAGATGGTAATTCTTCATTCCAAACATAAATAAAAAACAAAAATAATAAAAATAAATAAATAAACATTTTTTTAACATTTTTTCTCATAATCACTCTTCCCCACTCTCAACACTCCCCGTAGTGCTCTCCTTTTTCTCTCAAAAAAATTATTAAAAAATGTAAAAATATAGCCAAAAATTCCTGGATTTTTGTTTTTGTTTTTGTTTTTGTTTTTATTTTATGTTGTTTTGTAGTTTGAAATGTTTCAAATTCATACTTATCAGTCCCTGAGGACCCAGTAAGAAAAATGTCTGGTGAGGGTTTTCTTTTTCCTTTTTTTTTAAAAAACAAAAACCTGTGACAAAAACTTTTGTCTAGGCACTGTACATAGTTATTGAAAACAGGGAGAGGAAATTGACAACAAGTGTTTTCTTAAACTGGGAAAAAACTGGTACCAATTTTCCCTCAGAAATGATTTCTGGCCAAAAGAAAAATGGTAAAAACTGAGCTTGGAGGTGCTATGGTAGGCACCTTAAGAGTGATGCGAGATAATAATTTAATGATTTTGTTTGCTACTGTTAATCCAAGCTATGTGTGTTATATAAACTGATATCTGAATCTTTAAGAGACAATCATTAAGAACCTTGTTGGTTAGCCTGATCAATTTTGAACATGAACCCATCAAAACAAATTGAATTTCAAGAATGAATTGCCAGATTGAGATTTTACCATCCATATCAATTCTGATTTAATTTTACCTATTGGGATAATATACATATTTACATACCTAGTAGGCTAACAAACTCTTAGACCGGAGTCTATGAAAACTGGTGGATTAAAGGTAATTTGAGGTATGAATCGATCGATGAGATGAGATGACGTCACACCGCATTCAATCTGATTAGTCATTATTACCTGGCACAGTCAAGCCTAAGTATGGTCAACAGCAACCCAAAGTCAAGTAAGTCTGGAAGGAAAGAGACTTAAAACCCATTAAAACGAATATACCTATTTATTTAATATAAATACCATATCATTATCAATCCTTCAAGACCAATAAAATAAAATCAAATGTCCAAGAAAGGTCTCAGCCCAGAGGAGAAGCAAATCAAAACCCTCGAATTCTTTCACGAAAATGTTAGTCACATGTTTACTAGTGAGCTTGCTCTTGACCTCAAAGGGAAAACGAGTAAATAGCTAATACATCTTGATTTGGCTCCTGACCACCATCACACCCTCAAAGGATAGCTTCTTTACTCTCAAAGACCTTATCAAGGTCAGTCAGTAGATCTCTATGAGCTAATAATAGATCCAACCCTACTTACCTCAGATCATCTCAGCTAGTACCCAAGGCCAAAGGGGTTGGTAAGCAGCTTAGGTCCTTAACTTATAGGATATTATAACGGTTGATTGGTGATAATATTTCATATTCCGGGTTCTCTCTCTCCCTTGCCCCCCTCATCCTCTGATAGTTGCTCAGAGCGTGGAGGAGACTGTTAAAAGTTTGGTTGACGATGGCTTGGTCCACCTCGAAAAAGTCGGCACCGTCAATCTCTTCTGGAGTTTCTCCTCCGAGTCAAGTCTCACCGCCTCGCGTGCAGTAGCCAGTTTAAAGGTCGAGCGCGATCATCTGGAGAAGGAGAGAAATGAGCTTCAGAGTGCGCTCGAAAAGTCTACCGCGGATCGATTGGCCAATGTAAATCTCTTTATATACATTACTAGCTCCTCCCCCGTTAAAAAAAACAGTCTGCTTGCACTGAATCCATCAATTTGAACTGATGGGTTATACACGTACATCATCAGGAGGAACGCGAGAACAATCTCCGAGAAATTAAAGTCTTGAGACAAGACATTTGCGACATGAAAGCCAAACTCCAACTGTTTAGTAACAACGACCCACAAGTTCTCAAGGAAAAGAGTCAGCTCTTTAATTTTCTCTTCAAACTAAATGATCAGATTCAAATTAGAATTAACCTATTCGGTCGGATGACCTATGTTTGATATCTTACCAAAAGCGAGATTGTGTCAACTTTATAAGAGCGGGGCAGAAGTTTGGACGGGTGAATTATTGAACCTCTTTCAGTCGAAAAGAGTCTACATGCATATCACGAGGATTATAAATATATACTTTTGGAGTAAAAATTAAAATAGAGCTGATGATTATCCTCTTGATATATGATGCATGTGTAGAAAACCTATCGATGATGATGAGTTACTGTCGGAACGAATATCAAATCGACCGTCCCAAGTTTTGTGCACAATTCGATCTGGCCGAAGATTTTGAAGAAGCTCTGGAAAAACTCGAGCATGTTGAAGATCGAAAAGATTAGCAGGACTTGATTGGTGTGAAAAATGTATAGTTATCCTCCTTTCTTATCAGTATCGTCGAGGATCATATGTCTAATAATGATGATCATCCGCATGGTCGATTGTATGTTTGAAATATTTGGGTAGCTTCCAAGTAGTCATTCCATATGTTGAACTTGCGTCACTTCTAGCATGCTAAACACAAGGAAAACTGATGTGACTGTCCTTTTTTTCTGTCGATTAGACAAAAGCAACTTCACTTTGACATTTCTGCAAACAAGACTTGCTTTAAGAGTCGTTCGGGATATATGTAGATGGATATATCCAAAAAATGAATTGATTGCGTGCTAAGTTCGGGTTAAATGTTGTGTTTAGATTTGGAATCGAAGATCGATAACATAGTGCGTCAAGAAAGTACATGAGCATTGAAACCCAAAGGATAAGTCGTCGAAGAGGGTCATAGAGAAACTTAAGGCTAAATAAACAAGCAGATGGTATCACAGGTGGATTGAAAAACGAGATCAAGAAACGATCCAGGCTGAGAGGGAAAGGGAGAGGAGCAGAAGGCCAATCCATCGGGTCCGACGGTTCATCTGATCCAATAGTGATGGTCCGGCCTGGGCGACTACGACAACTGTAGCCACGGCGGGGTTTACTTGAACAGTCCTGGCTGGTGCCGTTGATGCCCAAGTGCTGAAATGAGGATAATGGAGATATTAAGTTCTTTTCTTCTTTCTTTCTTTCTTGTTGTTTGCTGTTAGGTCAAGGGCAATGATCGCCAACACTTACGCATTTGTCCACGCTTGTCCGGTGCACATACTTGGAGAGATAATTTGGCAGCGACACTGGCTACAAGCAGCGTCCATACAATGAGCATACCAGCCGTTCTGTTGGACTATGACGCGCGAAAGTAAGTAATAAGTAAGGATCAGTAGAATGCTTGAAAGGGAACCAAGATTTAAAAGTGATGGGGACGTACAGTTTGGGCATACACTGTTGCAGGCCATGTCCGACCAACAGGAGGCAGCCGAGCCAGGATTGATGATCGGCCATCCTCCGCTGGTAATCATCGTATTGGCCGGTGGGGGCACGGTGACGGTGACCGCGACCGGGCTGGCATTGGGGTAACTAGCCTAGAGATGCACGAACAAGTGGACGCATAGGACGAGAGGAAAGAGAGCAATATGGTCTTTAGATGCAAGTTGACTCGATCGGAGACACCTCAGGTTCGATCTTCGATCTACCTTTGGGACCACGTTAATGATGGTGATGACTTCAATTTCCAGTACAACCTGTCGCTTGTTGAGGGTGACTGAGGTGGGAGCACTAAGAGGGGCGGTGTAGGTCCAAGTGAGAGGATGGGAACCGGGTCGATTGAGAACACGAAAGGCGGAGGGGGAACCGGTCGATTGAGCGCCAAAGATGAGCTGGTTGACCGAGGGCCGTGAAGGCTGGTTGTAAGCCGAGGTGGGAACATGGTACGAGGGTATCACCGGCAGAATGGTCGAGGTGGCTGCCGAGCTGATGTTGGCCATATTCCCGGGGTGCATGTTCGACTCCAAGTGATCGGAATCCAAGGACTGTGAGGCGTGTGTGTAATCTGTTGGGGATATTTCCTCGACGCGTCAATCGAAGCTGAAGGGGACATTGCGATGATAAAATAATTAGAAGCAAGAAAGTTTAGTAAGCTCTGGGTATTGGAGGAGGAGGACGAAGGGAACATGTATAATAATTTATTAACCTCGTACCTAAGACTGCACCACCAAACCCAGGGGTAGAAAAGCTTGGAGCAATGGACGAGGAGGTCGTGACAGACGCGACGGGCGCAGGGTATTTTGGTTTGGTATTCAAGGATGGGTTGGATTAACCCCTGGCGCGATTCAGACGCGAATTGAGCACACTTAACTTAACTTAACTTAACTTGTCCTAACGGTGCGTAAGAGGTAGCTTGGTCAAAAATTAAGTTAAATGGCCTCCAGTAGAGCTGAACTCAACACAAACCAATCAAGAAATAAAATGACCACAACAACTCAGGAGAACGTTATCAACACGGACGAGAGGGGGAACGATACTAGCATTCAGCAGGGCGAGAATCGAAAACGGGTAGAGAACGAGGAGACAAAAGTATCGAGCGAGAAGCAACCCAGGAGGGAGGAGACAACGAACAAGGATGACAGAAGGACTAGCACTAGTTCCCTCAAATCAGATCCAATTCTCAACGAGCTCATCGGAAATAATGTCCCAAGTATCCCACTCCAAGTCCTTAAACGAAACCCTCGTTCTGAAAACCTATCTCCTCCCACTCCCAAGTGGATCTGGGCTCCAATCGATCACCCAGCTCGAAAGGATGGATTAAAACTTAAACATTGGGTACGTACTGATGATCAACATGAGGGTTCGTCCAAGCTTCTCTTCCTTAGCATCCACCTAATCAATCCTGACTGCATCCACTATTCACCTGATTTATGACGTCTACTCGATTACCGATGATGATGTGTAGTCTATCGATTCGGGAAATATGATACGACATCAAACGTTTTTAGCTATACAACCGAGGAATACTATCATCTATTGAGAGATGATCACTGGACTAAGGCAGAGACAGATTATCTATTCGATCTCTTAAATACTTACGACCTACGATTTCCAGTAGTACATGACAGATACGAATATGCGGGTAGTCATGAACGAACCTTGGATGATCTCAAGGCACGATACTATTCCATCTGCCAAAAGTTAATTCCACACCGACCGCCTCCGAATCCGACAACGGCGGCCCATCTGGATGAGTCGAATAAGAAACAGTTGATTCAATCCTATCAGTTCGATAAACAGAAAGAAGTCGAACGCAAGAAGCATGTCAAATCCCTAATGAATCGAACCCCGGCTCAGTTGCAAGAGGAAGAATTCATTTACATCGAAACGCGTAGATTAGAGCAAAACTTACTCAGGCGGATCAAGAATCGGGATGAATTGATGAAGGTCATCGGAGGCTTTCAGCATCAGATCCTGAATGAGATGAAGTTCTGGCCGATCGTCGAGCCAAGTCCAACCACCTTACAATTATCACGTCTGGCCATCAGTAATAGCATCAGTAGTAACTCAAACTCAGCCAGCAATCCATCTGGTCTTACTCATTCAACTCAGCCTGATAAACGCAGCGCTCGAAAGGATGATGTCCTGGACGAGGCACCCATCTATGCTGCTAATGGAGGTGTTCTTGGTCACGGACAGGAGATGAATGTTGATCGTCCAAAAGCGATCGACCCACGGGAGCAAATCGAAAACGACATGATTCACTGCATCAATCGATTAGACTCTCAGTCACTGCCTGGATCGACCAGTGGCTCGGCAGGGCATCATCGTACGGTTGGCTTACGATCGGCACGGATCACCTTGCCCAAGACGGTCGCCGCCTCGACCCGGCTCTCGACGGTGATGAGCGAGTTAAAGATCCCGAGCCTGATGAGCTATCTGCCCAAGCCACTAATCATGCCCACGCGGAAGAACGTGGAAAGCTATGAACGGCTGATCCAGGCCACCAACCAGCTCGTCGACCTCAAGCGACTCGTCGACCGTGTTGATACCGACCTCAAGATCCATCGGAAGAAGAAGGATGCCCTTCTCGCCACCCTCTCTACCTCCTCCGGAAACCATCCTTCATCGGCTACTGAGGATCCTCCTACTGGCCCTACTAAAACAGAATCTCTTGGCCATTCCCCTTGCCCTCCGCAGCAACACCCCCAAATCGAATCGAATCCGGATCATCCTTCGTATCCTGGACTAGATTCACCCAAGTCTACCTCTGTAAGTCCGGCAATATCAATCAATTCACTTTCATAAATCATCTCATTAGCCCGACCCTCGCCAATTCATACTGGGTCTCTTTAGAACAAAAAACGATCAGCGTCTGTTTGCTCGTCCTCTTCATCCTCTTCATCTGCCACTGGCTCACCAAATAATCCTCAACAACAACATCCTAAACCAGGATCCCAATCAAGTCGGAAAAAGATTCGAAAGAATTAATGTTTTAGTCCCCAGAGTCAAATTATCACAGTTGTCTGTGCACAAGCCTCCTCAGTTATACACCAGGAAAAAACAATGATCACTTGGCTACAAGTGACATTTCAAATTACAAAGGGGCCTTTGTACTTTCTGATGTCACTTGTAGACAAACGATCATTGTTTTTTCCTGGTGTTAATGACAACATTGTTTAAAATATGATTGACAAGCAGAAATTCATTTCATATGTCAAACAGGACCCTCAAATCAAAATTTCAGATCCTCCCCCTTTGCCACACACATCAACTTTTCCTCCTTCAAAAGAGACCTTGACACAGATGGATCTTGATGTCAATCAGATACTGTGGTTGTATTGTTTGGATGATGTGTTGTAACATATATATATGGATTGTTATGCAAGCTTGGTAGAATGCTCTTCTATGAACAGGACCTGACAGGTTGCTTTGTTAAGATTGGGAGTAAGGGTGAGGCTGTAATGACTAATGTTGTAATCAAATTATGTAAGGCTCTTAGGTACTTAAATCAACAGACTAGCTAACAACAACACTGGAGGCACTTAACACAAGATGATACTAAAGAGTGGGTTGTATTATGATGGATTTTATAACAATTGGGCAGAGATCTACAAATGATGATAAAGAAAGAAACAGAAATGTTGAGATAAGGAAAAGGGAAAAGTCAAAACAGCAAGGTACAAATGGGCTTTTTATAGATGATACAAGCTTCTGATAGGACAAGTAATTCCTAGGAGTTTTATTCTGAGATTTGTCTTTTTACTAGGTTACCGCATATTCCCTTGTATCTATCTGATAGACTTTATCATAACTTACCTTGGCTTTGATCCTTGGTTTTTAGTCCATGTGAATTCTTTTTTACCTTTAGTAATCCTTACTTAAAAGCAGCTTACCTAATTTCTCCATTATCCGTTTCTTATAGAGGCCCTATTTATTACCTATTTATTACTCAACATCATAATAAATTAATGTTCACTTGATCAATGATTTTTTGTTCTCTTGGTTTTATATGCCATCTTTTGAGACCAACCAAGTTTAAATTGGCCAAATGCACACTGTCAGCATCTTTTCTTGGGCTATCAAGTCATCCCAGTTAGACTGGGATTTACTTCAAATAATTTGGAATAGGTGGGTCTTCAACCAAATTTAAACAGGTTGAAATCATGGAACTTTGCATAAAAAGTCTGGCTGGACAGGCCTAACTTCTCAACAACACCCCCCCCAGTGCAAAGCTGGACTGCCACTACACCTTGAGAGTGCCCTGACATGGGCATCACTGGGAATCCTCAAGGACTCCATGGTGAAGCAATCTGAAAGGTTGGACTTGTGAGTCTCCATCCACAGTTCCTTGTGGAGTCCACAAGGAATGTTGCTGGGTTCACCTTGCATTCTGGCACATATCACAGGAGGTGTAATCAGGTAATAAACATGAGTGAGGTGTACAAACTTAACCCAAAGAAGGTATGACAACATTTAATGAGAGAAATATTGATGTTTTATGTATATACTATTTTACATTTAATTATTACCTTTCACAAGTTTTAATTTGTATTCTCTCTCCCCCCCCCCCAAAAAAAAAAAAAAAAAATCCATGTGATGACTGCACAGCCAACTTTCTGGCATGATGGATTCACTGGAGATATTAAATTCTTGTTAAAATAAGTTGTTGGACATAATTTGTCTGAAAAGTCCTGAAATGTTGTGGGCTTCAATTTCAGAGCCGTTTGTATTCTGGATCACACATTTCCAACAAATACTTGGATGGTCCTGTCCAAGCAATTATTTGATGCAGTGAGTATACTCAAGCCCACCAGTTTTATGCCTTTTCTCACTGAAACAAACTGTATCCATTCACAACATCTTTGAACTCACACTCTCTTCCCCAGTACACCAGCCTTTGAAGGAGTGGCAGGTTTATTCTTAAAGACCCATGTTGAATAGAGGAGTTTCTTTGGAGTTTCCTCCTGATCGTCCCAAACTTTGTGTTGCTTGATGTTGTTAAATTGTCAACTTGCTGTAATCTAATCCACTTATTGTGGTGTGTACAGTAAGCAATAAAAAATATCTTACACTTAAAAAGTGTAATAAAGAAGATAACTATAACAATAATTACTTAAGTGTTATAAAAACACTAAGTACCACAAAATAACAGGTTATGACCCTGCTGCCAAAACTTCTATTGAGGGAATAATACCTCAGAAGGGCTAACCAGATTAAGACACGGTTCTTCCAATCAAATTAAAGAGTATTTAATTTATTGGGGGGGATTTGTTGAGGAATTTTAATTGTAAGATAGTATATAAATGATAAAGGCCAGTCCTCCTTACTTACAGGGAAAGGTGAGCGCCTTTGTAGCTTATAATAAATTATCTAAGTGTATGATAAAAGCGATGGGGAGGTTATCTTCAATTTAGTGAAGGAAAACCTCCTCTTAAATAATAAAATAATTATTATTTCACATGCTTGTTGGGAGCAGTGATCAGGGTAAGATCACCAGGGGGAAATGATCACCCTGTTCGTGATCTGATGTGAAAAATGGTGTCATTTCTATGTGGAAAGACCCCATAATTATTTCACAATAAATTACTTAGTGGGAAATAATTATTTCAGCAATAAATAATTATTTCACTAAGTAATACTTGTGTGAATAAATTTTCCAGGATCCAGAGCTTGAAAAAGCGCTTTCCCTGAGTGATCATTGATGTAAAATCACATGTACTTATGTATATAATACATACTACATAAGTTATGTAATTAAATACTTATGTAATCTTATAGTACATATTACTATGGGTTATGCTGGGATTTTCCAGGATTTTCATGGAAAAAACTATACCAATAAAGGGTTCTTTATCCATTTATTGCGTGTTTGAAAATTGATTTGCCAAGGATTTTCTTCAATTAAATTTCCTTGGATTTTTGATAAAAAATAGATATAATGTAAATAATTTTATTAATATATTGTACATGTGTTCATGAGTGTGGCTTGAACACAGAGCCTTGTGTATCAACCAGATATTTCTAAGCTTGCTCTCAGTTGTTAGACTATTATACCAATTGTTGAAGCAGTTAAGTATAATTTCTGTTATAATCAGAAAATCTAGTAAAATAAATAAAATAAAATAAATAATAATACAATTAAATATTATTAATTGTTTCAGCTTGCAGTTTCAAGTGTTACATGTTGTATGTAATATCTTGGTGGCTGAAATCAATTCACTATTGATTGCCTCCAACCATTCAGACAATTCATTGCTTGCTAGAGCTTTCCTGAAGGTTTTTGGGTCAGTAGTGAGATGAGAATATTTGGCAGGTCTGATCTGAAGAGTTCTATTGCAAATTACTCTGTTGGAAGTTGAGTTTGTCACAGGGATAAGATCCTTGGCAACAAAATTGTCATTATTGCCGGAGTCGTGTTTGTCCTCAGCAAGATGTTCCTCCTCTGTTACTTCATCTTCCTCATTTTTGATAACGGGAGTGTCCAATGTTATCTTGATGGGTAGTTTCTTTTCCACTGTTGGTTCATTCTCTTTAATCAAGACACTGTCGTGACTTGTATCTGAATAGTTGGACGGGTTATATTTGAGAAAGTGAATACTCTTGGAGTTTACTATATGACCATTGTCAGTCAGAATTTGATAGGATTTCAGCTCTAAATTGAATCTGATAAGCCTTCCCATCTGTCCATGAGGTGCAAGCTTGGATGTCTTTTCATTTGAGAGAACCACTACTGGATTTCCAATAGGGTAGAAGTAGCTTAAGGGAATTTTCTCATCCTTGAAGAGTTTGTGTGGTGATTTCTTGCTACAATGAGCGGGAATTTGATTCAGCAATAATTTTTTTGCAGTCAGAAATTCATTCCCTAGATTTTGTTGAAGGCCTGAGTCCAAAATGGTAGTTTTTAGAGACTCAAGGATAGTACCGCTAAATCTTTTGGCAAGACCGTTTTGCTGGGGGGTGTAGGCGTCTGAGAATCTTTGGCGGATGTCATGTTTTTGACAATATTCATTGATTTGGGAATTAGCAAACTCGGTTCCTCAATCCGAGTGTAAGACAAAGGGGTAGTATCCCAGTCACGTAGCTTCCACATCTAACGCAAATGTGAGAGCTGAGAAGGTGTCATTTTTTCCAACTAGGGGAATCACAGCACAGAATCAAGAAAAGGCATTGACAATGGTAAGTATGTACTTATGTTTTTGATGAGACATAGGGCTAATAGGCCCTATGAGATCCAAATGGATTTCTTCAAGTGGTTTGGAGGCTCAAGAATATCTTGCCTTGAATGATGCTCTTGTGATCTTCACAAGAGAACAAGAACTGTAGATTTCAGGAGCCGAGTTTCCCTTTTCCCTTATCTCTTATTGACTTTGTCATCTCTCTCAATTATATTTTTCCTTTATCTCTTCCATTGACTTTTTTGCTCCTCATGAACATCATTTACACTCTATCAAATTTTTTGACATTGTTGATCACTAAAAAGTCACTTGTGCATTCTCCAATTTGGCAAGAAGACAAAATAAATTCCCCAGGAACCCCTTCTTATTTCTGAATTTATTATTCTCTACTATTAGTTCCTGTGTCTCTTTATCCATTTATTCTCATTCTCTTTTACTATTCTCTCTATTTTGTATTACTTCAGTGATATTCTAATATATCTTTATCCCAGTCTGGTTTTTTGGTTATAGTAATAAAACAGAAATCTATTAGGCAGTAAAATTGGCAAGGTAAGAGCAACTCCAGAAGGGGCGCTAAACCAGGTTGCCATCCCAGGTTTAGCGCCCTGCCCCCAGAAATGAGCCTCCATTGGGGGAGGCATCTGGGTTGCTATTGGCCTTGGGTGGGATCTGGGGAGGGAGTTCCTGGAGCCCCCCTCCCACCTATTGTGGAACTCCTAAAGGATCAGGAAAGAGCTTGAAGGGGAAATAGACAAAAAATCTAATGGGTAGAAGATTTTGAAGCTACAGGTGCTGATGAGGCTGCCCTTCTTGAATAATGCTGAGGGGAAAGGGTTTCACTAAGAAAAAGAAAGAAAAGAGTTGTGGCTATATTTCTACTAATCCTTAGACTGCTGCTACTAATGGGAACTTGGGTTGTTTAATCAATCTGAGGCAGGGACCTTAAGTCTAAGAGGAGTGAGAAAAGCACTGAGAAAGAGTATGGGGTATGTGTTAAGATTTTTATTTGTGTAAAGGTTGATGCAAAGGTAAATGTAAAAGGTTGAAAGGTAAAGGTAAATGTAAAATGTACTTTGGTAAAAGGGGGGTGCATGCCTCATAAAGGGTACATAGAACTAAGGGGAGTTCTACTTATACAAAAGGGCACAAGATGGCTGATTCTGGCAGTAAGAGAAAGGGGAAATGTGTTCAGAGGTATACAGCCAAAAGAGAGTGGTGAAAGAGTAAGAAACATGAGCCAATTTAACTAGTAACTATGTATATAAGGAATGTAATGTGACTAGTAACCAAAGAGGATAATACTGAAAAAAGAAGTAATTATGTAATATGAATGACCGTGCTGTACAACTTTATACCAAAGAAGATATAAACTAAAGAAAATTATGTAATATATATATGTTTTATTTATGTACTGTATATTTATAAATCAACACCTTGTATAATATCCTATGGGGTTGTAGTATTGGTAAAGTTATGTGGTTATAAGTGGTAATATTCTAAGAATGCCAATAACTTCTGAACCAAAGGGAAATCAGGGGTACTTTGAGTGAGTGACTAGGGGTAGTTTTGTATGTAGAATCTGATTATGTAATAGTAATGAAGTATATGAAGGAGGAAATTTAAGGTTTTGATGATTGTATGTGAAAAGGTATGGATTACCACACCGTGACAATTTTATTATTGATGATATCCGGGTGTGAACTGTACACAACATCTGTAGCCCCACCCCCAAATGGAATTGATGATGGAACAAATCCATGTGAGCCTTGGAGGCAATACATAAATCATTGTTGAAAATTCATCCACCAATACAGCTTAAGAGCAACTCCAGCGGGGGCACTAAACTGGGTTTCTATCCCAGGTTTAGCGCCCCGCCCCCAGAAATGAGCCTCCACTGGGGGAGGCATCTGGGTCATTATTAGTCTTGGGCGGATCTGGGGGTAGTTGGGGCTGCATCCAAGATTTTTACCTCCACAATTTTACCGCCCCCGCTGGATTTGCTCTCAAAATCTTGGATGCAGCCCCAGCTCCCAGCTTTGCCTCCCTAAATTGCTGAAGCATCCAGCAGGAGGAGCTATCTGGGGAGTTAAAATAACCCATCACCTATTACCCGAGATGCTACTGTCTGCTGTCAATTCCATTTGGGGGGCCCAGTACACCTAGATATCATCAAGAATAAAAATGTCACAGACAGGAGGGGGGATCCAGGAATAGCAACCCACTCCCTTCCAAGATCCCACCCAAGGCCAATAGTGACCCATATGCCTCCCCCAGTGGAGGCTCATTTCTGGGGCGGGGTGCTAAACCTGGGATAGCGACCCGGTTTGGTGCCCCCGCTGGAGTTGCTCTTAAGCTGTATTGGTGGATGAATTTTCAACAATGATGTATGTATTTCCTCCAAGGCTCACATGTATGTGTTAGCAATGTGTATCAAGCAGTGCCTAATTTGACACTTCAACTTTTTTCAGGCTAAAAATCTTGAGAAAGCCATTTCTGCACAAATCAAAGCCATCCACAGCAGAGAACAGTATAGAGTACCTCAGCAAAAGGCTCCACCTAAAAAATTGATGGTCAAAGTTACATCATTCTTCCAATCCCAATCTTTGAAAAAGAAATACTGCACTCCCAATCTTGGACCTTTTTGGTTGTCAATTAGGCAATGTAACACTGCTTTTTGCTGGATTGATAAACACTGGCAAGCTATATCTGTATTAATTCTAGGCTGGAGGATTGAATAAACCTTATTCATGTACACTTTGAGAGGGTTGCAACCCAGCGGCTTCAGTGCAACAATCACTAGCTTGTAAGAAACTGCTATTATCCTGAGCCGCTATCTGTGTCAAGAAGTGTGTCTTGATCTCTCTCAATAGCAGTCTTATTGTATGCGGTGTAGCTTGATACTTAGAGCATGCACAGTTGTTTTGATAAAATTTTGACAACTGTGGAGCTCTTAGCGAGCTCAATAGTTAATATATTGAGACTGTCCCCACTCGAGGCTCAATAACCCGGCTCTATTGCTGGGTTATTGAGCCGGTTCCACACTTGTGCTCCTCTGCAACTCAAGTTCAATAACTCAAGTTTCAGAGGAGCACTACACGGGGTGGCAGTTTATGGGTGGGGAGTTCTCGGGGGTGTTGAATGGGGGGTGGGTTCACAATAAGGTGACCTGTGAAAGTTATTCACAAGTTACCTTATCGAGCTCAATAGAGGTCCATAAATTTATGGACCTCTATCAAGAATCCTAGAGATTCAATAGCCCAGTTCACGTTGTGAGAACTCCTTTTGGGACGGGGGTAGTTCTGTGAGGGGGAAATAGCAGTTATAGTATTTCAGGTATGTATGAATCTATTACAACTGTTAAGGGTGGGTGGAAAGACCTGCCCCTCTATTTACTACAAGAGTTAATACAACAATTTTATTTATTGTTGTGGCTGATAACTTTCTTTTTGTTTTCTTTAAGAGAACTATTTATGTAGTAATCTCTTATCGGACAAAGATCTAATTCCAACTTAAAAATAATCAGCAATGGGCTTGATGAAGGGATCAGGGGCGTAGATAGTAGATGGATTGTTACAGAAAGTTGTGGTAAATGGAATACAAGGTTTTGTTGGAATTGATGAGGAAACAAGTATTTATATGTTTATAATTTATTTATTTATTTTGGATGTAGTCTGAGGAAATGAGTAAAAAGATGTTTTTGGTATAATGTGAAATATTCAAAGTGTTGTACCCTCTTCCTTAACCTTTAGTTAAAAGAGCACAATTTTCCTTTTGTTTCTTTTGTGTATTTTAAACTGATATGAAAGATTTTGTTTTGGGTCACCTGATTAAGATCACACTATTTATATGGATGAGTAATTTTATTTAGTTTGCTAGCTAGATGATGGGGCGTGGGATCCCAGTGGGATGCTACTGGGATCCTACCAGGATGATTTTCTTTCTGGGAGGGAACAACCTCCCCTTTATATAGTAAAATGTGAGGGATTTTTGCTGGTGGGATGTCTGATTGAGGTATTTATGCTGGTGGGGTCTCTTCTTCTACGCTGCCTTCATGCGGGGAGTGCATAAAGTGAGCTATTTCTGCTGATGAGGTTATGTACTTAGACTGTGCCACAGATCATGTGCTGCGTCTTGTGACCTAAAGTGAGCTATTTCTGCTGGTGAGGTTATGTACTTAGACTGTGCCACAGATCATGTGCTGCGTCTTGTGACCAGACACTAAACTATATACTACTTCTATATATATACTATGTACTTATTATTCACTATAATTCTTTTTTAACTGTATAACTTTTGATTTAGCCATGCAAAACCCTAACATAAATGGGTGACTTATAGATTAAATTTACCCTAGATTTCAATTATGCAATTATATTGCTACTATTTTAGCTTCTGAAAGATAATGAAAGAATATAATCCTGCCTGATACTTGAAACAGGGTTTGGAATACCACAACGTAGAAGCTCATTGGCAAATAAAAAATTTACAACGATATAATTTTACCATAAAATCCCCCCGGGATTTTATCCCGACAAGCAACCCCTATCTTGCAACGAGCAGATGGAACAGCAACCATCATCACAAGTCTCCTTCAACGTTTTTCCCCTATTCCCCTGAACTATTCCACTTCTCCTCAGCACACTCCTCTCCCCTTCAAACATCAACTATTCCCAGCCCTCAAGTCGAGTCAACTATCCCGGCATACCTGTAAGTGTATTTGAATCCTATCTGTTTCTTTCCATTCTAACAATCATTTTCCTCCCTGTGTTAGTGAAATGAGAGGACATACTGAACAACAATGCATCATTTGAGACATATTTTTGGTTATTGTCTGGCTGGAACACATTGAAATTGATGACATGGTCGACTCTGCCCTCTTTGGGAAAAAATCTAACTTATTGGAAGCAAAGGCTGTTTTCCCCCGTAGCAAGACTCTTCAACTTATGTATGATTTCCTCCTCAGTTATTGGGGATTTTTTGAAGAACAATTATGAATCCTCCTCATCAACCGATACCTCCATCCCTGTCCTACACCAATAACCCGTGACAAGTTTGACATGCAAAAATTGTTTGACATGCCAGATGCAGACTTCCGACAGGCCTCAAGGACAACCAAACCAGGATTCCTAGAAGTTCTCAATTCAATCTATACAAATTGTGTCTTCCATCGTGGTGGAATTTGACCCCAACTTCCCATTGCACATCAACTAGCACTTGATCGCCGAGCCAAGATATCAGATGTCATGAGGGAAGAGTTTCGCCGGTTGTGTTGGGTTTGTGGATGGCACTACAATTCCCTTGTTCCAGCGCCCTGGATATGATGGAGAAGTATTCTACGCCCGGAAACGACGATACTCAATTAATGCTCAGATCGTATGCAACTGTGACAAGTATATCACCTCGTTCATCACCGGCTGGCCAGGATCATGTGGAGACAGCCAAGTTTACAAAAGGATGCATCTGCATCAATTCCCTTCTGATTACTTTGACAACAGTACACCATTTATCTGATTGGCTTTTAAATTTGTTTGATGAATCATGTCTCACATGTTACTCTTTGTATCTAGGTCAATACTTGTTGGCTGACTCTGCTTACGAGTTGACTAATACTTGCATACCAGCATACAAGGTCCCAGCAGCAAACGACCCCATCAACTCAAGCTTCAACTACTGCCTTGCCAAGTCTCGCGTCCGAAATGAACACACAATCGGAGTCCTCAAATCTCGCTGTTCTTCTTTGAGAGAGATGCGTCTACATCTCTATTGTCGCAGCTATATGCAACAATTTGCTGCATGGCTCTACACCTGCATCATCCTCCACAATATGCTCTCCCAGCTTGGCAACCAATGGATAGAGATATATGCGGAGGATCGGACAGTCTTGGATCACATGGATCACATCAATTGTGGTTTCCCAACTGACCCCACGGAAGATGCAGAGACTTTTTGGACTTGTTTGACCGCTGATTGTTTACAGTTCAACTATAAAAAGGGAGTTCTCCCAGCCTGAAAGATTATCCATTCTCTCTTGTAACGTCATGTTTTTTCTCTTACATTACATGTTATGCTCTCAATGATGAAATAAACTATAAATAAGTAAGATTATAAATAACTATTACAAAAAGGGGGGTGACACATCTTGGTATTTGCTCTAGCAAAAAAGGCACCAGCATTGAGATGGAAGGGATTAGCAGTTGTGTGATAAGAGCTGATTTGAATCAATACTATACATACTTTGGTCAAGCTGAGATTCCACAGGGAAGATCTTCAGGTAATGACCCGGTTTCGTCCTTGATCTGCTGTTTATTCACTTGGCCAAGACGGTTTTCTGTTTGGAGTAAGGTATCAATATTGCCCATGGTATTGGTAGCGGACATTGCGTTCAAGGACAAAATTCTTCTTGGATTGCAATGAGATCTTTGTCTTTAGATTGCGTAGAAAATAAAGAGACACAAAGATATAATAAAAATAAGATATAATAAAAATAAAGAGACATAAAAGATAAAGGTCGAAAGAGAGACAAGACAAGAAAGGTCACTGATAGATGAGATGGAAAATAGCCTCTGCTTTGGCAATTGATTTACCGTTTGCAATTAAGTCCATGACCATTATTTTTTCTCTTCTCTCATTCTGGCCTCGTTTTCCTCCTTGGCAATCGCACACTGCTAATCTCGATTGTACCACTCCCGTTCCCACTCAAGCTGTTTAACCCATTGATTCTGCTCTCTCTCATCTCTTCGATCCTCCCGCGCATCATTTTTATCAGCTCGCTTATCCTCACGATCCATTCTCTCTTGCTCGACTTGGATGTTTTGCTCAAGGATCTTAAACCGGCCATTGGTGGATCCACTGAATGCGGTAGCCAAGGAAATCTTTGCATTATGTTGTGGAGGAGTTGGGGTTGCTCGGGAAACCCTGCTGGAAGTTGGAGGAGCCCCACGTGCGCCAGTTTTTGTTGGTGGAGTTGAACTCTTAGTGGGGAATAGAAGCAACACCATTCCATCAGCAGGAGTCGTGTGTGAAAACGAGTTTGAATGGATGCTTATTTCATCCAGTGTGCTATCTTGGGTTGCCTCCCACGCCAATGAAGTTGGGGTGCTTTGAATGGGATCTGGAGACATTGGTTGCCGTTCTGAGCTTGTTGCCTTGTTTGGATCAAAATTATCAATCACCTCGTTGCCATCTTCATCTCCGGAGAACTCGATTTCTTGATGCGGTTGCAAAAGGTCAAACTCATACATCGCTGTGACATTGGCCTTTTCTCTGAGGAGATCATCAAGGCGGTGATAGCACATACATTTGGCCTCCAAGAGATTGTAGAGAGTTTGGGGTCCATCACAATTCTTGATACCGGCTCCGGTATTTTCCTCGTATTTCTTTGTATTGAGGTACTTCTTTTTCCATTGGTCGATCCTTTGTTGAAGACGCCTTCCATTTAATAAGAGATCGGGGTTCGGTTGGTTCATCCATGAGGCAAAGACCTCAAACGCTTGAGACCTTGTCATCTGTTTCACACCGAGTGTAGTTTGCAAGCCATTGTTATACAAGGCAGTGTAGTTTTTTGGATCCTCCAGGTACGTCAAGATGTTGTTGTAATTGTTGCATGTAAACAATTTCCCTCGGTCGTCATTCTCAGGTTGAGATAATTGAGGTGATTTTCCCTTTGCCAGAGCGGCTCGGGCTAGCTTCTGTTGCTTCTTTGACTGGTTCTCTTGGTCCTTCAACAATGATTTTTGGTCTTTAATTAGCTTTGCCATCTCTTGTTTGTGTTCCTTGCGCAGGCGTGCCTGTTCTTCCTCTGCACGAGCCACAGCCATCTTGGCCTTTGTACGACGGCGGTGTTTTGCTGGGGGTGGCGTAGTCTTGCCAATACCAGTGGAAGATGTTTGGGAGGGGTTTGTAGTTGACTCAGCTAGATCCATACTTGACAAGTTCAGCTGTAGACAGTTATCCAACTGAAACAAGAGAACAAACAAGTTGTCTGTCAATCAGATATCATCAACCCACAAGAGAAAGATAAATTCAAAGAGAAACACACCTCGGCAGGATGACAGCCATTGGGGTGATCCATGACCATACTATTCATCTGTTGAGATGACTCAACCTGTGATGATGCTGAGTCCAATAATAAATCTCCAACATTTGTACTTGAGCTGGGTGACTGGAGGTTTAATTACAAAAAATTACATCAACTGCACATTACAGATGTGAGATGAGAAACAAGATGTGAGATGAGAAGTAAGACATACCAAGTTTGGGAGCTGAGATTCCATGTTGCGTGGTTTTCTTGAGGTGTGTGGTGTGTTGAGTTGGAGGTGTAGAGCAGTTGGGTGAATGTTGGACCGGTCGGGGGGGTTGGGACTTTGAGCAGGTTGGGATAGATTTTTTAAGGGAGGTGAGTGTATACACGAGCAGCGCAAGTTGAATTTTTATGCTTAAAATTTTAAGGCATGAGCAGATTAGATTTTATGAAATGTGCATAAAACAGCCCTACGTGAACTGGGCTAATAGCTGTCGAGCGCTATCGAGCGCACAAGTGTGGCATTGTCTCGATAAAGTTGGCTTATTGAGCCGACTTATTGAGACAATTGTGGATGCTCTTAGTCGAGATATAGTTGGCAGTTCAGCTTTCTGAACTAGCCCGGATCTTAATTCTTTTTTGGTGGTAATCTCATGAGGTTTCAAGGTACGGCACACTTTTGATTTGAACCTTTGATCTCTTGAGTGTTTGATCGGACAATCCATGCTGTCTTCAAAACACAATAATCGGGAAGATATGGACAACACATCCCGTATTTTTGAAAGGTCTATGCTCAGGGGGGAAAGTTTCCTCAGCGCCTCACGCCCAGGAGAGCTGGGCTCAATAACCCTGGCAACCAGCACCACACTGTAGACTGAACAAACCCATACGACAAGGGATAGACCTCGTTAGGAAATCAATTTGAATTACTCGTGTGTTACAGCGATTGTTTTTAGTAACCGCCCAGATCTTCGGCCTCTGGCTCTTGGGGAGCAGCTTGAGGTTCCTGGTTCTCAGGAACAGCCTCCAATTCACCTTCGAAAGATGGATTAATGTCCGCAGGGCGGGAGTTTTCGGAGACAGGCATCTGAACAATGACTTCCTCCTTAGGTTCGAAGATGGTAACCATGTCAGGCAGCGGCTTGGGAGGGGCGCCACCACGACCTTCAGTGTCGTTGCCTCGCATGCTAGACAGGATCGATCAATGTCAGGACAGGCGCATGGTGAAGACATGCAGAAGCAAAAGAAGGCAGATGCGGACATTTTGACTTTGATACCGAGGACACCTTGTCGGAGGAGAACGTGTCGGACGGCCTGGTCGACAAAGTCAACGCTGGGTTGACCGGAGTGAATCATGAACCCGTCGGTAAACTTCATGGATTTAGCTCGAGCAGCTCGCAACTTGCCCGAGACAACGACTTCACATCCCTTGGCGTTCGATTCCATGATGAATCGAAGGACACCGTAGCAAGCACGACGAACAGCAAGACCACCAAGTAGCTTGTAACGAAGAGATTCGCATTGAGCGACGGCGCAGAGCCCACGCTGTTGAACCTTCTCAGCGTAAACTAAATGTCAAATTACGGTTAGTCAATCGGAAGGAGGATCAGGGTCAGTAAAGGTTCTTCAAGATTTCTTATTTGGAGTTTGGGCTTTTTCCGCTTACGCTCGACACTGCCTTCGGGGAATTTGAATCGCTTTTGTACAAGACTGGTCAATTCTCGGATCCGACGACCCTTCTGGCCAAGAACCTCTTGAGTGTGAGTGGCACGAATAATGACCTCGGTTCGAGCATGAGTAACTCGAACTTCACATCCGGAGTAACCTTCTTCGGCAAGTTCACGGGTGAAGAACTCGGATAGTTCAGCGTAAAACACGCCATCGGCCACAAATTTTCTTCGCTTGCTGATGGTCGTCATCTGAATCAGCGTCCCCCGTAAAAGGCGCAGAAGTTAGTCAAATGTGGCATGTGATATCAACCAGCTTTGGAAGGTAAATGCCATCAGTTGAGGATGGACATACCCTGGTGTCCGATGGTATGGGTTTTCACGACTTGAGGAGGGGCGTGATGCTTGGCGACGATACGGTGGTCAGCGGTGGAGCCCCGGCGGACCGGATGGAATTGGATTTGAACTCAGAGGCGCAGTCTCATTTCTCCGCAGCCAGCCTTACAAAACCTAATCACCCACCCTTCACCGAGATCGGGTGCCTCCGTGGCCCGGGTAATTCAGGGACCCTTACCCGGCCAATGACATCATCGGGGGTACCTCAGAACAAGTCCAGAAACCTGTGATAGCGTACAAAATATTCACCACACCATTTTTTCCAAAGTGTTGTCAGAACCGATACCTACGCAGAACGTGCTCATCTCTTCGTTATGGTTGGGCAACCGTTTACATGTCGTTGGGGTATTTTGGTCAGTATGAGCATAGCAATCACCGACCTCAAACACATGATTGGTTGGAGAGTACCCGTTGCGATTCATCACTAAATCCTAATGAATGAAACCTATGTCTACAGGGAGCTGGCGCTATATCTGAGTGAGTTTTAGTCATGGGCTTTGATGGCTGGAAATAAGTTCTGAAAGCATTGTATCGAATCAGGAAATTCGTCAGAGACCTTCTGATTGATCCGAAAACTCGGCAAGTCTCCGATATTCATCATCAAGTGAGTGTCATCACTATCCTGCGATCATCCAATCAAGAGATCCTGGATCGATGAATATTTTTCTAGATTGCTGCAATTGGTTCACGATCAGTTGCCAAAGCGGAAAACTTTATCAGTCGCGTTGGAAGCCTGCAATCCCATTCAACTAAGGGGTATGGTTCTTATGACGATTTGGTTTCCGACCCAAACATCGATGTCATTTACGTCGGTAGGCAGTAACATTCCTCTTATTCAAAACTTTGATGGCGTGTCTACAGACTCCTGCTGTTTGCTAGACTTGACGGGAGTATAACCAAAATTATTGGTTGTGAAACACTAGGAACCCCTCATTCGTCTCACTTCTCGGATGTGATGCTTTGCCTGGGCAGTAAAAAACACGTGTTGTGCGAGAAACCGATGACAGTAGGTCTCTTTTTAACTTCCAAATCAACTAGATTTGTTTTACCAAGGGTTTGCGGCGTCTGGAACAACACAAAATATCTATTGTTCGTTTTAAGGTCAACGCGGCCCAAGCTCGAGAGCTCTGTCGAGTAGCCACGGAAGGAAAATGTTTTCTGATGGAAGGTAAGCAACCCTTCGTCTTTTGATCCACCTCCAAGGCCTGCCTGGACCCATAAAATCCCACGTGAAATCACATCAAGCCTTGCATGTGTATTCAAGCTAACTAAATTCGAAAAATGAGGTTAGCTGTATGGACTCGTTTTTTGCCTATTACCTACAGCCTCCAAAAGGTAATCGCATCAGGAGTGATTGGTGAAATCCAACGAGTAGGTGTACCCGATGTTGTAATTAGATTTGAGCCGCTTCTGACCAAATTGCGGCACCCCTGCCTTGGGGCATAGGTTGATGCGGATTTGAGCGTTGATTTTCATCCGGACTCATTGCCACCCGACCATCGGCTGGTTAATTCGGAGCTAGCTGGCGGGGCACTTCTTGATTTGGGGTCAGCAATATAACATCATATATCTACCTTCTTCGTGAACATTGATGTCCCATTCTTGTCATTTTTTCAGTCCTTATCCATGGACGATGCTGGCACTCACATTACTTCATCAAAACATCAAACCGGAATCATCATCTTTCCACGATGACAAAGCTGTTACGTCCGGTGGGTCCTTGCAACCGGCCGCATGCCTTTTACAGGGCTTGGACATTTGAAATGAAACGTTTATCCGCTCCATGTGGCTTTACAGCAACAATCGACCTACCAATACCAAAAATTTCTGCATCTGCATTAATGTATAAACATCCCAACGCCAGCCCTTCATCTTATCCAGTAGATGGCTCAGTGATGGCAATTCTCGAGTTCCCTACCCCTTCTGGTGGAAAGGCCCAAGGGTAAGTCATTTTATATCGTTTGTGGCAATAGCACAATGATAATAACACCGACTCCAACGATGATGGGCCCGAGGATTGTTGATCTGTGCCTACCTTTCATGAGATTGTTTAGGTTATTGATTTCCAGCATGTTTCAAAACACTAATGAAGATAGAGCGGTGACCATATATGGCACTAAGGGTCGAATCAGAATTCCATCGTATGTCACGCTCCCTCATCAACTCTCACTAGTCGGGCTCCAGTGTAATTGGTTGGAGAATTTTTTTTCCGATGGAATATAGTGTTGCTTGCTGTCCGCGTGAATTTGGATTGACAGTATACTCGGATATAAGTCAACAAGGCTCAAGCTCGAGCAAAGGAAGGGACAGACACCACCGGGAGGAGATTCACTCCTTTGAGATTCCAAGTTAAGGAACCGCTTTTATGGTCACATTACATCTTGTCACGAATTTGATATTGAATTTTCTTCCTTCCAATTTGATAGGCAATGGACAAGGATACAGTTCGTCGGAGTTTTGAATATCGTCAATTTGACAGCGCAATAGAGCCTCACAAGCCCCTTTTTCCTGTCTTCGTTCTCTCTTTAAAAGTGTGGGAAGCCGATGAAGTTGCAAGATCCATAGCGTCTAACAAACTTGAATCCACACGTATGCCTCATTGTGAAAGTATATTAATGATGGAAGTTGAGTACTCGATCTTTCGTTTGCTGATAGCCTTGTCAATGTGAATCACATGTATTGTTAGTTGATGCAATCATCCATTTTTTTTCAAATCTGTCAGGTTGTTGACGAGATTCGTAGGCAGATTGGATTGAAATACCCCGATTCTATTCAATCGATATCATAGCTCCTCTCCTCGCGGGGATGCTCATAATATCCTTGCTTGATCCAGCAAGATAGAAAAACCAAAATTAACCCCGACGCGATTCACGCGATTCAAGTCAAGCATATTTTTATGAATGATCCATAGGGATCAGTCAATTGATCACTTCTATTGTACAATCCAAGTACGAATTACCTCCTTCTTGGTTCAAGATTTAGCTCATGTGAGAGAATCTCTGAAGTGGCCGTGGCATTTCTTTCTCTCCAGCTGTAAAATAGCTAATCCAACCACTCTATCTACTCTATCCCACCTTAAAGCTGGCATCCTGTCTCCAATCATGTCTGCTGAGTTTCTCACCAATATGATTTTTTTTCTTTCAAGAAGCAACTTCTCAAACTCTAGTCGGACTTGTCTGTATTCTTTTTGCACTGAAGGTTTGGCAGGGTTTGGCCAGGTCTGTCAAGGGAAAATCCCAAAATGTCAAGTTTGAGATGCTTGATTGGGCATGGTGGAGATGGAACAACAGAGTCCTGAACAGACAGGCCCAACTGGAACATTCTCAAGATGAAGTTGTGAGGAGGAAAATAAAAATTGCCAATGCTATCGAGGAATGACAACCTCCACCACCAAAGATTGCAAATTATCTTGGGCCAACATACATTAACAAGTCATAAGTACTGTCCCTGCCGGAGATATCTTGATGCTTTGCATCTTTCCCAGGAAAAATAGGTGCCCTGATTGTCGCAGAGACAAGGACTTTGATAAGTTTTTTCTTTTCTTTTCTTTCCTTGTGTTTTTTTTTTTTTTTTTTTTTTTTTGGGGGGGGGGCATTTTTTCTGAAAAACTCCCTGGTTTCAACTCTTACAGCATGTTCCAGGCTGAGTCCAATTTTGGCTTAATGTTCAACTACATCAAGTATCATATGCCTTTTAGCACCAGGAATAAAGGAGGTTTATCACCAAAAATGATAGTTTCCAGTGCATCTCAAGCTGTGGGTTGGATGGTGTAACCCAGCACAGACTTGCTGCCAAGACATGAAGAGAATTGAGGCACAAAAGCAGGTGTATCAGTAGATGAACAGGAGGGGAGGTACTGGTGAGAGCTTATCAATTGGATTAGATAGACTAGTGTAGAGGACATTTAAATTGGAGTTTCAGAGGGGTGTATTGTGTTTTTACAAATGCTTTGACTGATTTGTGTCAATGTTTGGTAAACTCCATCAAAAAAAAAAAAAATCTATTATGTTTTTCAAAACCCATGATCTGGTCATTAATGATCATCATGGCTGAATCCTGGTTCTGTGTGTGGCAGTAACCTGAAGATTAACCTGAGGCTGTGTGCAAAACCCCTTAACCGTGCTATCCCAAAATATTTGAATAATCCAAGCATTAATAAAAACACAATAAGCTGGGAGAGGATGTGCAGAGGGCTCCAAGGAATTCAGGGCGTGCATGAGAGTGGAAACTAGGAAAAATCAACGATGACTTGTCTAAAAGTGACACAGTAAAGTATAAAGCAGCCTTTTTGGTTTCTCATTTTACTTGTACACATGTGATCATTGTTATTCCTGGTAGGAAGAGATCAAGAAGAGGGTGTAAAGGTTTCAGGAGGGAAGTGATGTGTGAATTTGGCTGGAAGCCATTGGAGGAGTGCAGGAGAGTGTGGGGTGTTTTATGGGTTGGGGATGTATTCATCTTTCTTGTACACACCAGGATGTATTTGGGTTTTAGATACCCATTACTACACTATGTTAGAAAGTAAGTGTTCTGAAATTTTTCTTATTGATTTCTTTTTTTGAAAAATCATATTTTGCATGTGTGAGGTTTTTCTGTGGTCCCCTTGGTACTGAAGTGATCCATACCATCTTGAAAGAGTTAATTTCCTTTATCTTTCTCCTTCACCACAAAAACTGTATGTATTCAAAAGGAAATAATTACATAAATCCATCATTATTATGGCATATTCAGGTTCTACATCATGCTTCAAATTTAGTCAATGAATAAAAATCATTCAATGTTACCATTTTGACAAATCCATTGTATCTATGTATATCATAGCCAGACTCAGCTACTACCTTTAATATTTCTGTATCTCAGATATGTAAGGAAATCTATTACCTCTCTCTTGTAATCATTATCATCCACATTTCATACTAGAGATCATAATGTAAAGGCAATGTGTATTTCAGAATATCTCAATTAGAATAATAAACCACATCATTGTAGTGTCAAATCCCAGTTAGTCAGCTAGCACTTAGTATAAATCATTTAATATATAGTCAAATATTCAATTGATAGTACATAAAATCCACCCAATGGAATTTAAACCTCATTTGATGGCTGTTCATACATGTGATAAAGTTTAAAATCCATTTAATAACCATTGAAGATAGGCCATTGAATTAAGTTGTGAATCCATTCAATTTCTTGTACAAAGTGACCATTAATACTAAACAATAAACTCTAGAAACTGCCAGCATTCAAAATGTGGCATACCATAGTGTAACTGCTATTTTATCTCCAAATTATTAAATCATGCCCTTTCATGAAAGGTGAATATTCATTGAAGCTTGGTTGAGATAACCTTTGAGAAAGGCTTGAGTATCCTCCCAAGCTTCCTTTGAGTTTCTGAAATTCACATGCTTTCAGTTTCTTGAGTTTTATTTTTAGTTCATTGAATGGCTTTACATGTTCAATGAGTGGCATATACCTTCAATTAAGTTGAGTTTTGACTTCATTCAGTGACTTTGAATGGCTTTACATTTTGAATGGCTTTACATGTTCAATGACTAGCATATACCTTCAATTAAGTTGAGTTTTGAATTCATTCAGTGACTTGCCCTACTTGTATATTAAATAGATTCACAGGTAAATTTGACTATCAGCACAGAATCTTTCTGTCAGCTATGTGTATTAAAACCTTGCTTAATGTCATTAAAAAGCCAGGCACTATCACTGTGTTCAAAAGTTTATCTGAATAACAAATTATACTATTCTCTGTATAGTGTCCAAAATATTCACAGAGGATACCCATAAGTCCTTATAGTTGTTATGTTTGAAATGAACAAAACAGTTTATTGGAGAATACTAACAGCTAAACTTATAGTTTTGGCTATCTTTTGTCTTTTTGGGTAAGTATAGCAATGTAAATTTCTATTAAGCAGCTGGAAAGGACTTAAGTTGGTTGGAAAATATTGGAGGTGGCAGTATCTGAGAAACTGCTTTATCAGGAATATATCAAGGCCAAGGATGGGTAATTCTAAGTTAACTTGAGACTTATTATAGTAAATAAAGGTGGGTTGGATAAAAAGCAAATAAAAAAACTCTAAAAGTAGGAGGAGGATATTCAGAGTACTTACTAATGTAGTACTGGAAGAATATTCTGAGGATCCAATCAAAGGCCAGGAAATGGCCTCCTTTTATGTTCTAGAGGTCCTGAGGAGGATGTTCTAGAATTTTGTTATGAATTTAAACATTCAAAGGCACTATGATGCAATAGGAATTGTATTATATTCAGAAAATCATTTTCTATGTCTACATGAGCTCATGGAATGTATGTATAACCATGGGCCAATTCATTCATTAGAATAATACTGGGAAATTACCACACACTTAGGTAGTTTCATTCTTATCAGCATAAATTTATTTTAGTATTTTTATATTTATGCAAACAGAAATATTTTCTCTCAGCTTCCTTGTGGCAATACTTTTAATCCATGTTTATCTTTTTCCTACAAAGTACCTTTGAGTTATGATGAAGTAGTAGAAGGAGTGAGAATTTGGTGGTTTTTTGAGTGAGGTCACCTAAATTGACATGAAAAGTTGATTGTATTATATATGGTAGTCATACAGTATTTTATTATATTTTACAGCTAATTCTTTCAGCCCTAGAGATACTCCAGAGTATCCTAAGAAGAAATTACCTGAGTGTGTGGTAATTTCCCAGTATTGTTCTATTATATGAATTGGCCAATGATGTGATTGTTTATAGGCACATGTCATGAGGTCATGGGGACATAGAAAATACTTTTATCAATGCAATAAACTTCCCATTGAATCACAGTGTATTTGAATTGTAATAAGTTAGAGAAGAATTCATAACAACATTGTAGAGCCTGCTCCTGAAGACCTCTAGAATATAAAATGAGGCCATTTCCTGGCCCAGGATTGATCCTCAGCATATTCCCCCAGCGCAAAATTAGTAAGTACCCTCAATATTCTCATCCTGCTTTTAGAGTAGCATTATTTGTTATTATCCAACCTACCTCATCTACTGGAATAATTATCAAGTTAGCTTAGAACATCCCTGTCTTAGAAATTGATATATTCCTTATAAAGCAGTTGCTGCAAGACTACCACCTCTGAAAGTAGCCAATCAGATTGAGTGCTTGCCAGATTCCTTTTAGCAATTTATATTGCTACATCATTTTTAAAAATACAAAAGATAGCTGAACTTATATGGTTAGCTGTTAGTCTTCTCCTTATTGAATAATTTGTAAATAAAATCTGACAATTATAAGGAGTTTAGGCTATCCTCTGTGCATATTTTTGACACCCTCTATAGAGAGATTAATAGAAATTATTACTTTGATGGAATTTCAGCACAGTGATAGTACATGGCTTGTTGTAGACATTAACCCAGAGTTTCATCCACATAGCTGAAAAATTAAGTCCCAAAAATACTCTGGAGTATCTCTAGGGCTTACAAATTTGGTGGTGGTTTGAGTGAACTACCCTGTGTCAAAAAACTATACTCTATTCCACTGAATATGGCGTGTGCAGAATAAAGTATATAAGTTAAATACACTTAAAAAGTGTTTATAAGGATTATAAGTCTTTAAAGAATAATTTACTATAGTGTTATAACACTTAAGTAACAAATTAAAACAGGTTCTAAGCCTGCTACCAAACTTCTGATGGGGAGAAAGCTCCACAGAAGGGTTATCCAGAATAAGACAAGGTTTTTCCAATAAAATTAAGTAATATGGATTTAATTGGGGGGATTTTGAGGAATTTTAACTATATAAGATAGTTGTAAGAAAAAAAGGCCAGTCCTCCTTACTTACAGGAGAAGGTGAGCGCCTTGGTAGCTTATAAGTGGGGGTTAAAATTGATGGGGGAGGTTATCTTCAATTTAGTGAAGAAAACCTCTCCTTAAATAATAAAATAATTACTCTTTCACACCCTTGTTGGGAGCAGTGATCAGAGTAAGATCACCAGGGGAAAGTGATCACCCTTTTCGTGATCAGATGTAAAATATGATGTCATTTCAATTAAAATGATCCCATAAATATTTCACATTGTCTATATTTAGTGTAATATGTATTTCAGCATTGTATTATTTATTTCACTAAGAAATAAATGTGAATAAATTATCTTGGGATCTGAGCTTGAAAAAGCGCTTTCCCTGAAGGATAATTGACTTGAAATTACATGTACTATTTATATAATACATAATACATAAACTATTTACTTAAATATATATGTAATCTTATAGTATGTATTACTATGGGTTATGCTGGGATTTTCCAGGATTTTCATGGAAAACGCTATACCACTAAATGGTTATTTATCCATTTATTGTGTGTTTGAAAATTGATTTGCCAAGGATTTTCTTTAATTAAATTTCCTTTATTTTTGATAAAAAATAGATATAATTTACATAAATTTTATGACTATTTTCTGAATGTGGTCATGAGTGTGGCCTGAACACAGAGCCTTCTGTACAAGTCAGATATTTGTAAGCCTGTTTTTAACTGTTAGACTATTATACAATTTGTTGAAACAGTTAAGTCTAATTTCTCATTCATTCAGAATGTCCAAGTAAAATAAATAAATAAACTAAATAATAATTAAATTAAGGAATTATTATTTATTCAGCTTGCAGTTTCACGTGTTACATATTAAATTTAATATCTTGGTGGCTGAAACCCTGCCTAATTTTACATGACAAGTTGATTTATCAACTAATATTTTTGGATGTATTGTTATTTAGAGTATCAATAAAGAATTTTATTATATTTTAAAGCTAATCAAGTCTTTTGGATAATCTGGAGAATCTTTAAGGCTGTCAACTTCTCTCCCAGCCACAAATATTGGCTGGGTTGAGATTATCTGAGTTAGACTTGACAAAATTAAACAATCTGATTTTTTTGGATATCAAATTATAAACTATAAAGCCATTATATAAGTTGTTTATTGAGTGCCATCACAGGTGGAATGCCTTAAAACAACCAAATATTCTTCTCAGTGGAGATCCAAAACCAAATTTCATACTACTACTGAGCTAGGTAAGAAAATAATTATTTTCTTGTATTTCTTTTTTCTCCTCCTCCTTCTTCTTCCTCATCAATATGGAGAGAACCAAACCTAAATCTCATTAATCCTACTGGGCTAGCAAAAAAATTTACTGTGGTTTTAGAATCTTGGTCTCTCAAAAGCACAACACTTTTTTTGAACCCATAGGCAGTTGGCAGTCAAGAATCTGTACAGGATTCTTACAAACCCTCCATCAGAGGGTGAGATGTCTGCAATCCTAGAATCCCACATGAAGGATACTTGTACAGTCCCTTCCTATGGAGAACTTAATATGGTAAGAGACATGTTACAATTCAAGGGGACAGCACTTACAGTGATTTCAGCAAATCAATTGAAGCTTGTTCCTGGCTAAATATTTGCTTCTTTTCAGACATGGATTCTTTGGGTGTGAACCAATCTTTCAAGGGGTCCACTAAACCCTTATCAACAATCAAGACAAGTTGTATAGTACTTTCAATGCCCCCTCCATGCCACTTCAGTAGATACTGAAATCTCTCCTGAGATTACTGGTAAATCAAACATCCCCCTCTTTTTATTATTTTATTATTGGTCCTGGTTAAATTTATTATTTTTGAATCTGGGAATAACTGTTGACCAAAAACCAGACTAAGGAAGAATACAATGATTAGGGAAAAATTACATGACAGAGAAAAATTTTTTTAAAAGAAAGAGTTTAGTCATACCACTTGAACATGATTTAGTTTTTATGATAAAGTTATGAAGGAAGTTGAGATGAAGAAGAGTTTGACTGTAGAGTTAGGAGAAGCTATTGAAAAGAAGAAAGATAAAGGTTCAGTCTGAGGCATCAAACAAAAGAAGATAAAAGAACAAGAGTGAAAAGAATGATAAGAAAGGGAGAAACCAACAGTGTATCACTAGTAAGAGAAGGTGATAATATTGATGATGATTGACTGGCAAGTTAGATTATAAAGTAGAAGAAGTCTAAAGATTCAGGTAAACAGCAGATATTTTTCTGGAAGTGATAGTTAGAATGAGGACAAGGAGATATGGAAGGGAAAGAAAAAGACAAAGAAAAAAAGGAAGATTAGATGGTTTTAAGAAGGGAAGTTAATTGTAGAAGAAATTTGGAGGATCAGGAGAGTTTATGGTGAGAGTAATGTGAGGATGATAAAGAGATTTCATAAGATCCTAATGACTTGAGATGATTATGATTTGAACTGAGTCATTTTCTTATAAAAATCCATGAGGTTGTTTAGGAAGAAAGCGCAGGGGGTCTAGAATATAAATCAGGTTTCTGCCTTTTAATTTCAACAAAATTACTCCCAGGAATTTTAGGAACAACTCCCAAGTTTCTGGGATGTCTAGTTGGCCACCTGAGGATCACTTCTCAGGGTCCTCAGACGGTCAGGCTCCCTGATGGGAGTTTTTTCTCCAAAACAACTGTCAAAAGGCTGTTTTGGAGAAAAAAATTGCAAAAATATAATATTGTTTTTTTGAGCCCCCCCCCCCCAGGTGATGACATCACCAAATCACAACTGAGACTTGATGATGTAATCCCACCTTGAAGGCCGGGTTTCTCCCAGCCATCAAGGTTGTGAATTTACCAGCCATCAAGATTGGGAATTTCCCAGCTGTCAAGGCCAAATGCAACCTCAATGGTAGCCCCAGCTATTGAGATATCTGGTAGTAGCATACTTTTTGACCGGTTGATAGTGATAAATTACATCTGAAACCTAAATGAAACCTAATGTAAAATTTAGTTTGTATAGTAACTCTTGTTTTTGTTTTTGTTTCTATTTTCTTGTCATTCAGTTTTCTGTTCTGATTCAAACTCAAACTCTCAACCTGTTCAGGTGTGATTGTCTTGTTCTCAGTCTCCCAGTCTTGTGTGATTAACACACTTGTGGTCATTTTCAAAGACTCTGTGCGCCTTTGTTTCTATACCGGCCACCGTCAAGGTTTTATACAGCCTCATGGCCAGGAGAACCCCGGCTGTCAAGGTGGGATGACATCACAAAGTCTCAGTTGGAATTTGGTGATTTCATCACCTGGCGGGGGGGGGGGCACTCAAAAAATAAATAAATTATATGTTTGCAAGTCATTTCTTCAAAACAGCTTTTTGATGGTTGTTTTGGAGATCAGGGAGTCGGACCGTCTGAGGATCCTGAAAAGCAGTCCTCAGGTGGTCAACTATATGTCCTGGAAATTTGGGAGTTGTTCCTCCAATTCCTGGGAGTTGTTCCTCCAATTCCTGGGAGTTGTTTAACCAGGACCCTTTTCTTCTTTTCTTATTCTCTGTGCTTGTACTTTATTCTAAATGATCAATTGTTCAGAATTAAACTGGGACCAACCCAACCAATTTATAATAGGTTTATCTAAACCAATGAACCATGAACCAAATGGTGTGAGCTATCTTGAAGGGTCCAAGTATAGGATCAAGGAGTAGTGCCAGATGAAAAAGGCTCAGAATGAATTCTCTATTGCAAATGTTGAGATTTCAGCTCTTTAGGAAGAGGAAATTAACAGGGGGCTGGCTATCTTGAGGGATCCAGAGATAGGGCCAAGGAGGTTAGGAAAAATTCAAGGCTCCTGCTCAATGAATGATTTCAAACATGAGGAGCCAAATTAAGTAGACAACTAGAGAGCCCCGTCGCAAGATCCAAAGGTGGCCTAGGAGGCTAAAAAAACATCTGGCATGAGATTGAAGGAGACAGACACAAGTTAAAGAAACATTAACATGTGGATGACATTTTAAATTAACAAATGAAAAAGAAAAAACACATCACAACCTTGTGATGGAAAGAATCAATGACTAATTGATGGAAATTTTGAATGCATCACACACTGTGATGGAAAATGATAGTTTGGAAAGGGTTGAGCATCACTAATCAGTGATGGAAAAGAGACTTGAGCATGTGAGCGGAGAAGATGGCTGTTGGACTCAACTGGGTCAGAGTGAAGTGAGATGTTTGTGGAAGGATTAATTGCATCAATAAAGAATGAAAACAAACATTAAATAAGAAAGGAGAAAAAGAAAGAGGAAACAAAAGAAGAAGGAGAGAAGTGAGGACATACCTGGGTCAGAGTGAAGTGAGATGTTTGTGGAAGGATGAGGAAAGGAATCCTTCCACGTACTCTGGCCCAGGTAAGCTATAGATCTTGTGACAGGTGAATGAAACTTGGATGAAAGGTGAGAGGCACAAGAAAAGAGAAAAAGAAAAGAAAAAACAGGAGAGACTGAAAGAATACTCCAACAATGGCTAGAATTCTGACAGCAAACACAAGGAATGTGTAAATAGTGACAAATAGAGAGCCCCCTTGCAAGATTTGAAGGGAACCTATACATGAATAAGACAGGGCATCTCACTCGAGATGGACAGGACAGGTTACAGGGAGGAATGGGAACAAGACAGGGAACAAGACAGGGAACAAGACAGGGAACAGCAGGGAACAGGACAGCAAAAAAGACAGTGAACGGGAAAGGGAACAGGACATGGCTACTTGGTCAAACAGGACAAGGCTATAAGGCCAAACAGAAACAGGACAGAAGACTGAGAGCGGATAGAACTGATATTGTACCAATTAGATCCTACTTTTCCACTTCAAGCAACTACACAGGTTGGTGAAAGCTATCCAATTAACCTGAGTGTTTAAAAACTTTCAAGGTAGGAAGGTTCACCTATTGAGTCTACATACTGTGTTTTTCAAAATGCTTGGACTAATTTGTACCAAGATTCGTCAAAATCCATCAATAATTTTCAATAATTTTATGATTTTCAAAACCCATGATATAGTCATTAATGATCATGGCTGAATACTGATGCTGTTTGGGGCCACAAGCTGAAGATTAACCTAGGGCTGTGCCCCTAACCCTATAACCTTGCTATCCAAATATCTTTGAAATGACCAGCATTAGCATCAGTCATTACTTTTGACCCTTGCAGGGCTCCACATGCTTGCAGTGGCTGTCACCACAAGCTAACTGCTTGCACAAGATTACATGCAGTGTGTGGTTTGCCGGCCCAATACATATGTGACATAGGCCCCGATATCGGGCCCGCGGTGATGCTCTTTTGGCAGTTTTTTGGCGCCAGCCGGCCACTTTTTGAAGTGTCGCCGACATCCATAGACGTGACGTCATCTTCGCTGCTGGTCCAAACTTCGCCAATAACCATCTCACCACAGAATTCGGAAGAGCACGACTTCAACAGCCTTCTTACGCACCCGTACTCTCCATCCCGCCTTCAGGTTCCGAGTAAAGTGATTCAATAAAAAAATCAAATGGCTGCAACCCCAATCAGCTTATGGGCTCCCAATCCCGGTACCGGCGAAAGAGGAACGGCCATCAAGCTCGACTCCAACCAAAAGGGCTCAATCGTATATGCCGCTGGAAGATCGATTTTTATCAAGAATCTTGACACCCTTCAATCCATATCTTATTCAGGACATGTCCGACCGACCACCGTAGCCAAATTTTCACCCTCAGGATTCTACGTAGCATCCGGTGATTCGACTGGTAGTGTAAGAGTGTGGGATATCGCTGGAGAAGAACAAATTTTAAAGGTTGAGGTGTAAGCTTCTCTCGTTTTTCACTATCCTCTCTCGCCTACCCAACTTCTAAAAAACTAATTTGAACAACATCACCCTTATGGCCTCAAGAAAGGCAATCTCAGGGAAAATAAATGATCTTGCCTGGGACGCCGAAAATGGTGGAAAACGTATAGTAGCTGTTGGCGAAGGTAGGGAGCGGTTCGGTCATGCGTAAGTGTTGGCGCCAAAGCTTCTCAAAAGTGAAAGGCTGATTGTTTTTTTGCAATAGGTTCACTATTGACGGCGGAAATTCAGTAGGTGAAATTGCCGGACATTCCAAACCAATTACTAGTGTTTGTGTCCGTTCAGTACGGCCGTTTCGGGCAGTGTGAGCACTCTTTGAACTTATTGTGCTGAAGTAGCTATTGACGGCCAATCTTTGAAACCTACTCTTGATTCATCCAGTACCGGCAGCGATGACGCATCCCTAGCGTGGGTCTTCCCCTTCTTGGTCTGATCGTAGGAAATACAACAACGAGTGGGCTAATTGAATGAAATATATACCTTCGAACATCTTATATTCCAGATTTTTTACTGGCACGCCATATAAATTCTCAAAGACGATTCGAACTCATTCAAGATTTGTTCAAACAGTTGAATATGCCCAAGACGGCTCCTTGTTTGCATCCGGAGGCTCTGACTCGAAGCTTTTCGTCTATGATGGCTCGACAGGGGATACTATCTGTCAACTTGGCGGTGAAGATGCTACTGAGAAACATACCGGGACCGTATACTCGATTGGCTGGTCCAAGTTACATCCATCAACGCTTGCTTCTTTCTCTGCAGATGGAAAAGTGATGAGATGGGATACATCGACCCAAAAACATGTTGGGTAAGCTAGCTTTCTTTTAAAAGTTGTTCCAGAAAATCCTTAAGAGTCATGTGCTCACCTACCATTCGGGGGCCCGATTCGAAGAACATGGAAATTAGCAGATTCACCTAACCCGGAGCAGCAATTAGTAGGAGGAACATGGCTTGAAGGTAATCGACTAGTTTCGCTAGCTTACAATGGCGATCTCACAATACTTGACGACAGGCAGCCAGAACCTGTGAAAAAGATTTATGCAAGTGCTCAGAGCCTCCTTCCTAATACTTACGATCTTGCCTTCCCCCTCAAGATTCTAATATCGCATCTCTTGTTTGACTGCAGTCTTGTCAAAAAGGCATCATTGCGGCGGCAAAATGCCCCGACAGTTCGGGCGTATTTGCCGGCGATCACGCCGGAAGAGTTTTCCATTATTCGACTGAAGGTGTCTGCAATCCGGTTAGCGCATCAACATCATCGAATATTATCAGCTTATCTGCTTCCCAGAAAAAAATATTCTCGATCAGCATGGACGATACTGTGAAAGAAATAAATCCGTCCAAAGCTGCTTACAAGTATATCTTTCTTACCTCTATCTATCCCTATTTCCACTCATTATCACATCCCAATTGGCGACTGAATTTCAATCTTTTTCTTATGTAGTACCAATGTTGCAGTTCCCTTACCAACACAAGGAAAAGATCTTTGTGCTCGTTCAAATGATGATGTTGTCCTGGCCATCACATCTAATGAAGCTAGGTTAATTGAGTCAGGCAATTCTACAACCACGGTACCTCTCGATTACAGTGCCACCGCTTGCGCATTATCCCAGAAATTCGCGGCCATCGGAGCTGCTGTACGTTTTTCTTGTTTTTGACCTCGCCAAGGAAATCTGAGGCTCTGAATGTATACGCAATCGTCTAATCTTTGTTCTGGTTGTTCCAGGACGGGAAAGTATACGTGTACGATGCTGCACTAAAACTCTTAGGAACTTTATCTAAAAACATTTCTTCGGTTACCTGCATGGCTATCAGCCCGGATCAAAAATTTCTCGGAGTTGGAGAACAAAACGGAAAGATCGTGATCTATGAATTATCTGGAGACTACCCATTGAAAATATCTCAATGGTGCTGGCACACGGCTAGAATCATGAGCTTGAATTGGTCTGCTTGTTCGGCTTTCTTAGCCTCTTCATCCTTAGACACGAATATTTATATATGGAGTCTCGCCAAACCAACGAAAAATATTCCGATTAAGGTATGTTTGTTTATTTTTTCTCTTGATTGATGCGCCTACCTGAAACTTACCTCATACAATATCAGAATGCGCATGTGGGCGGAACAACTGAAGTGATTTGGGAGACCGAAGGTAAATTGCTATCTTGTGGATCCGACGGAGCCATCCGAAAGTTTTCGATCAAATTGGACAGTCTCAGATGAATAAGAATTGGAACTTCTCAGGACACACAGGCCAATTCAACGTGTTATCCCCACTGAAGTAGCTCCTCTGACATCCTCTTTTGTAAATCAAAATTATATTTGGTTATTTAATCCAATAGCCTCATATTTTGAGATTGATGTCCTTGTTGCTTTCTCAAAAGGTATATGTATGTATATGGACTTTGACGTCTGTACGGTGTGATTCAAGATCAAGATCGCCAAAATGTACTGTATTTGACACATTAAAAATTACAACAAAAGGAAGCATACTTCGAAAAGAAAATATAGCTGTGAATGATTGAGATGAAGGTCACATGAAAATTTGTGAGAGGAACTAAGGATGCCGCAAAAGACAGTATGAATTCACAGTAGGAGGTATATGCAAGACCATCACAAAATTAATCTGATGAGGAATCTGCTTAATGTTTGCCATTTTCAATTTTCTGTGCTGATTTCCAATTTTATTTCTGGTAAGTTTGATAATGGTAATGAAGGTACCCCATCATTAATTAATAAACCAAAATTTATAAGTGGAGAGATTGCCCTAAGTGCCAGACAAGAAAGTTAGTCACACCTCTCTTTTTCTTAGTGAAACCATCCCTTCTAAGCAATTAACAAGAAGGGAAGCCTCACCAGCACCTGTAGCATCAATTTACTTTACTCTCTCTAGTTTGTTTTTTCTATTTTCCCTTCAAGCTCTTTCCTGATCCTTTGGGAGTTCCACAAGTTCTGAGTCTCATCTAGCTTGGAAGGTGATCCTGGTCATTATCAAGTGGCTAAAAGGACTGTAGAGCACAGCATGCACTTCTGGAACAACCACACTGGCCCTAGTACAAAGCTGGCAACTTTATGGGCAATCTCAATCAGTCCTTGGCCCAATTCTACTTTCCAAGCCATAGTTCAAAAAATACTCACAGTGTTGAGGTCAAAGGATGATAAGAGGCTACAGATGCCTCTCCATCCAATAACCAATTAACACATGCAACTATCCAGTTGTGGAAAACATTAGGAATTTGGGTATTTTACATATCCTCTTTGGTGTTTAGCTTGTGGGAAAGTTTCCAAAAACAAAAAAAAACCTCAGTAAATCAGTGTCAATTTCATGGGTGATGGGTAATTTGGCCTTGCAGCCACATCTCCCTCCAGAGGCTTCTGTCTGGTAATTGATTGGAGCCTTGTGGTACCTATTGTAAGGAAATTCAAAGTACAATTTGAAGGGCTCCACCTAACCAAAAAACCATTTTTAACATCCAAGGAGGGGGATTTACACTGTGGGGAACTGAGACCTCTTTAATAAACCACTCTGGGATGATGTCTTTGTTGTTACAAATTATTGGACATTTCCTGCTGGAGGGTTTTAGATTAGTGTTTAGCATTTCTTGCAGGGAGTGCCAGCTATGTGTATGAAACACTGGCTTAATTTCTATAACAGATCCAGGTACCATCACTGTGCTGAAAGGTTATCTGAATAATAATTACTATTACTCTCTCTATAGTGTCCAAACTATGCACAGAGGATAACCTAAAATGCTTATAATTGTCAGATTTGCTCTAGAAATTAATCAATCAGGAGAAGACTAAAAGCTAACCATATAGGTTTGGCTATCTTTTTTCTTTTTTTAATAAGAAGCTGGCAAGACTGTCAGAGGTGGTAGTCTTGCAGCAACTGCTTTATAAGGAAAATTTCAAGGTCTAAGATGGGGAGGTTTGAAAGTAACTTGAAAATCATTCCAGTAGATAAGGTAAGTTGGATAATAAAGGATGAAACTCCTATAAAAGTAGGAGGACAATGTTCGGGGTACTTACTTTTGTGGTACTGGGTGAATATGCTGAGGACCCAATCCTAGGCCTGGAAATGGCCTCCTTTTATGTTCTAGAGGTCTTCAGGGGAAGGTTCTAGAATGTTGTGGTAAATTCTGCTCTAATGTATTACAATTCCAATGTACTGTGATGCAATGGGAATTGCATTAAATTGAGCACCATATTTTCTATGTCCCCATGAACTCATGACATGTATGTATAACCAATCACATCATGAACCAATTCATTTAATTAAACAATACTGGGAAATTACCAAGCACTTAGGCAATTTCTTTCTTATTAGCATAAATATATTCTTCTTATATTTATGAAAATAATATGATTTTCTCTCAGCTTTTATGTTTTAATCAATATTTTATATGGTTATTTCTTTAAGTACCTTTAATGTATGATAAATTACTAGAAGGAGTAGGGATTTAGTGGTGGTTTAAATGGGTTACCCCACTTAAACTTGGGTGTTGATAAACCACACCCACACCAGGGGCACACCAACCCCCATTAGCGTGTTTGGTGGGCCCTCCAAGGTTTGGCCGGTCCATGGCCAATCCTTGGCGTGCCGGCCAAACACGCCAGTTACATTGGCCTGTAACTGGTGTGTTTTAAACACGCTAATTACATTGGTGTGTTTGGCACACACTCCAATTACATTGGCCTGTAATTGACGTGTTTCAACCACGCCAACAGCGGCCCGCCCACCCCCGTGGGAGTGGGCCTTGTTGGCTGGGAGGTTTTCCTCCCATCCAATGAGGTTATACAACCTCATCCGCTGGGAGGAATTCCTCCCAGCCAATGAGGTTGTATAGCTCATTGACCAGGAGGAACCAGCCAATGAAGTTGTATAACCTCATTGGCCGGGAGGAATTCCTCCTGGCTGATGAGGCCATCAGAGATGTCCAAGTTGGACATCTCTGATTTAATCTGTTGGCGTTCCCGCCGGCACGCCAATGGATACACATACATTATGTGTATCCATTGGCGTGCCAGTGGGCACGCTGTGGTGATCCATTCCACTTCATTACTATATTTTAAAGATTACTCATCACTCATAAACCCCAAATACTTACACATATACACATATAAATCCCAAACCTTACACATATTCATCACTATTATTGCATAATCACATTTTACACCACATTTTAACCCTAGTCACTCACTGCAACCACCCTCAAATTCCTCATGGTTCAAGAGTTACAGGCAAACCAAGAACAATCCAGCAAGTTACAGTGTAAAGCAAGTTATAGAATAAAATAAGTACATATTATAAGTAGATATATTTCATAACCAAGATACATAATACATATTATATAAAATACATAGACACTACATAACATACACTGCACATGACTAGGCTTTATTCAGTAACATCTTACATCATATCTACTGTACATCAACCCTACCTTCCCATGACTCATCTGTCACTGTCATGACTATTTCATATATGTCACTTTCTATTCTACCCATCTATCATTTTCTTCCTTTTCCCACCAGCTACATGTCATAGCCTTGTTCATTCCTTCCTCTACCCTGAGGGCTCCTCTTCTGTCTCAGATATATAAGGACACCTGTTCCTCCCTCTTGTTCCCTTATGGACCCTTTGACTTACTCACTTACCTATACCAGCATTCTTGATCCCATATACTAGTATACCTATAAAGTAGAGTCACCATCAAACCTATAATTATAATTATCAATATCAATATCAATATCAATATCAATATCAATATCAATATCAATATCAATATCAATATTAATATCAATATCAATATCAATATCAATATCAATATCAGTACAACTCAGTCACTCAGCTAAAACTAAAATCTCATATCATATCATTATCCCCCTCTCTTGTTTGGTCCACCCTGACTCAAGAGTTCTAAAACCTTACCTCATATTATAAAACACTTATAAAAACTATTACATCTACCTTTATACATCCCCTTCCATAATCCATTCCTCTCACCTGGTGTGTGTAGGAAGCAAGTTCATCAGTACTAGTCCTCTAAGAATAAATAGAAATTAGCCACACCTTTATTTTATTCTTAGTGTTACACTTATTCCCCTCAGCATTAGTCAGGAAGGCAGCTTTACATCAGCACCCTTATAACTTACATTAGTACTAGTGTAGTCATCCGTCTCCCTTCCAAGCTCTATCCTGCCCTTGAGTAGTTCCAAAACGCCAATGGATATCCCATAGGCATGCCTCACATTGGTGTGCCATGAGACAAGCCAACACCATTTGGAGTGCCCCCAAACCCGCCAAAAATGGATGGCGGGGGCTTAACAACACACCAAATGGGATTGGCGTGCCCCTGGCGTGGGCGTGTGCCAGGGGCGTGCATTTATCAAGCCCCTTTAACCTTACATAATGAGTTGATTGATCAAATAGTATTTTATGATATGTTATTATTTAAAGTATTAATACATTATTTTTATTATGTTTTACAGCTAAGTCATTACTTATAATACTCTGGAGTATCTCTACGGCTGAAAGTTAGTCTGCCCATTTCTAGGTGTATATGTATGGGTAATTTCCCATATATATACCCAGGGGGTGATGTAGTGAACCCAGATCTGGGTTTGCTTAAATCAGCCCTCCCATTACCAACTAAATATTTTTTCACCCAAGGAGTTCCCTCTGGTAAAAGAGATCAGGAGTCTCCTCAACAAGAGGGACTTATTCTGGTCAAACAGACTACATGGTCTCTTTGAATGGAGATACTTCCTCCAATCAAAGAGAATATGTAGTGTCTTTGACCAGAGGGAATCCCCTGTTTGAAGATACTCTGTAGTCTGGTACTCACAGAATAGTAAGTATCAACAGTGGGCCCGCTACGCTAACAATAGCTGTAGTGTAGCGTAATGTTAGCTTTTGTTGCTATGCTAACACAAAGTTACTGTTAGCCAAAGATTTTTTCAGCTAACGCTAAAACAAATTTGTTAAAAAAGAAAATAGTGGGTAGCGTAGCGTTAGCGACATCAAAAAAAAAGTTAATGCTACAGAAATTTACTGTTAGCTGATTTTTAGCGGTGTTAGCTGGAACAAAAGCTACGCTAACTGTAAGCGTAGTGTTCTTTTCAGCTACGCTAACTGTTAGGGTAGTGCTCTTTTCAGCTACACTAACTGTTAGCAGAGCGCTCTTTTCAGCTACACTGACTGTTAGCGTAGCGCTCTTGTCAGCTACGCTAACTGTTAGCATAGCGCTCTTTTCAGCTACGCTAACTGTTAGCGTAGCCCTCTTTTCAGCTACACTAACTGTTAGCATAGAATTCTTTTCAGCTACACTAACTGTTAGCGTAGTGCCCTTTTGCAGTGCACTAACTGTTAGTTTAGCAATACAGTAACTATTAGTTGAGTGCTATACTTGTGGGAGTATAGCAATCATTTCTTTTCTTGAGGCGTTGATTCTTTCAAATTGATATTTTCATGAATCCTGTTGAAGAATTCCTTTTCCAGCTTTACTAGCTTCCTTTGAGTTAAATAAGCATTTCTTCTCATTCTCTGATGGGCATTCTGATTACTGTTCTGGGCAATTTCCATATGATTAAAATGTGTTATTCAATTGAAATTTGTCCAGGCAGTAACCATATTTCCCAAAGCAATGAAATAAATGCATATCCAAACATTGGAAAGAGAAAAAATGAAAAAGAAACAAACAATTTCTTTTTTGAAAAAAAAAAAAAAATTAACAGTAGAAATTAAAAAAAAAAAAAAAAACACAAATAAGCTGTTTTGATTGATGTAGTTGCACAAGTACAGGAGTTAAAACAGAATTTTGATTGATTTACTTGTGAACGTTGAGATTTTTGATCACTTGACTTGCACCAGTACAGGATCTATAATTCGGCAGAATGGACCAGCTTTGACCTCAGACAGTGGAATTTATCACTCCTGCTATACTATGAGTAACTGCAACATGCCTAATCAGTGTCACCCTCATTGGTGAGTAGGATTTGTAATGAGGGTGACATTGATTAGGTATGTTGCAGTTACTTATAATATAGCAGGAGTGATAAATTCCACTGTATGAGGTCAAAGCTGGTCCACTCTGCCCAATTATAGATCCTGTACTTGTGCAGATCAAGCAATCAAAAATCTCAACTTTCACAAGTAAATCAATCAAAATGCTGTTTTAACTCCTGTACTTGTGCAACTAAATCAATCAAAACAGCTTATTTGTGTTTTTTTTTTTTTATAATTTCTATTGTTATTTTTATTTTTTTATTTTTTTTCAATTGTATGTTTCTTTTCCATTTTTTCTCTTTCCAATGTTTGGATATGCATTTCTTTCATTGCTTTGGGAAATATGGTTACTGCCTGGACAAATTTCAATTGAATAACACATTTTAATCATATGGAAATTGCCCAGAACAGTAATCAGAATGCCCATCAGAGAATGAGAAGAAATGCTTATTTAACTCAAAGGACGCAAGTCAAGCTGGAAAAGAAATTCTTCAACAGGATTCATGAAAATATTAATTTAAAATAATCACAGCCTCAATGCAAGGCAATTTGTGCAAGGGAAAAACTTTCAACATTCCCACATCATTTTCTTTGCCCAAGCACATCACCACAACTATTTGTAAAACAAGCAGGGATGTAATCCACCCAAAACATTATGTTCAGACTGTTCACTCAGCTGGCTGTGGGCCAATACTTTGCACTATTTGAGCATAGTGTAGTGGGAAAAAATTAAGCTAACAGCTAACATTTAGCAGGAAAAAATTCAGCTAACAGCTAACATTTAGTGGGAAAAAATCAGCTAACAGCTAACATTTAGTGGGAAAAAATTCAGCTAACAGCTAACATTTAGCGTAGCGTAGCGTAGATCTGATGCCGCTACGCTAATGGGAACTCCAATATGTGTTAGCGGAAAAAGAATTACGCTACTTGTTAGCGTAGCGGTTATTTTCCAAAGCTAACACTACAAAAAAAATGGCTGAAAAATTTCTTGCTACACTAACTGTTAGTTTAGCGGAGTGTAGCGTCAGCTAACACTACAAATTTTGTGGTAAAAAAAATAACTGCTACGCTAACAGTTAGAGGTCAAATAGCCTAGCATAGCGTAGCGGCCCACTGTTGTAAGTATGGTAGCTGGGCTGACGGGAGGAAGGGCCGGGTAGCTGGATTGAGGCTTGGTAGGTAGGGAAGGGTAGCTGGGTTTAGATTATGTAGGGAAGGGAAGGGCATGTAGGGCAGGGAAGGGTAGCTGGGCTGAGGGTAGGTAGGGCAGGGTAGGCAGGGTCTATACATAAACTTGTTTCAATCAATCAATCAATTGATTCATTGATTTATCAATAAATCAATTTGTTGATTTATTGTTCAATCAAGTAATCAATTAATTAATTTATGGAGGGCAGCAGGGTGGGTGGGGACTCATAGGTGGGGGTAGGGTTGCAGGGTTGGGAAGAGTAGGTAGGGTAGGTAGGGTAGTGGTAGTACTGAGGGTAGGATGGGTAGCAAGGTCAGGGTAGGCTTGGCCTATCAATCATTTGATCAATGAAGGGTACCAAGTAGGTTGGGGGCACAGTAGCATGTTTGTTCAGGGTTGGTAGGGTGTAGGATTGGTAGCAAGATCAGGGTAGGCTGAGTAATCAAGATTATCAGGGAGGATAGGGACTCACAGGTAGAGGGTGTTGAGATTTATCTCTTTTCTACATGCTTCATCTTGATTTCTCTATTCCTACTATCTCAATTTCTCTGCATTTTGTTTCTTTTATGCCAAAATTTGTGACAGGTCATGTATTTCATCTCACTACATATCCTACTTAGCGTCAATGATTATGGTCTTGAGAGCTTCTAGAATGGTTCTATTAAACCGTTCCGCTAGTCCATTTTGTTGTGGTGTGTATGCATCCAAATATCTTTGGCTTATAACATGATCTTGACAGTACTTGTTCATCTGAGCATTGATGAACTCAGTTCCTCGATTGGAATGAAGGACTGATGGATGGTACCCAAATTGTTTGGATTCAACATCCACAGCCCAAGTCAATCGAGAGAAGGTTTCAGATTCAGAAGTGAGAGGGATTGCTGAGCAGAATCTTGTATAGGAGTCAACAATGGTCAGGATATATCAATTTTTTTTATATGACATCGGATCTTAGCTCATTAGGTAATCCCTGCGTAATAGGGATTACCCATCACTACATGTCATTAACTCAACACCAACAGTGGGCCGCTACGCTATTTGACCTCTAACTGTTAGCGTAGCGGTTATTTTTTTTGCCAGAAAATTTGTAGCGTTAGCTGACGCTACACTCAGCTACACTCCACTGAACTAACAGTTAGCGTAGCGAGAAATCTTTCAGCCATTTTTTTTGTAGTGTTAGCTTTGGAAGATACCCACTACGATAACAAGTAGCGTAATTTTTTTTCCGCTAACACATATTGGAGTTCCCATTAGCGTAGCGGCATCAGATCTACGCTACGCTACACTAAATGTTAGCTGTTAGCTGAATTTTTTCCCACTAAATGTTAGCTGTTAGCTGATTTTTTCCCACTAAATGTTAGCTGTTAGCTGAATTTTTTCCTGCTAAATGTTAGCTGTTAGCTTAATTTTTTCCCACTACACTATGCTCAAATAGTGCAAAGTATTGGCCCACAGCCAGCTGAGTGAACAGTCTGAACATAATTTTTTGGGTGGATTACATCCCTGCTTGTTTTACAAATAGTTGTGGTGATGTGCTGGGCAAAGAAAATGATGTGGGAATGTTGAAAGTTTTTCCCTTGCACAAATTGCCTTGCATTGAGGCTGTGATTATTTTAAATTAATATTTTCATGAATCCTGTTGAAGAATTTCTTTTCCAGCTTGACTTGCGTCCTTTGAGTTAAATAAGCATTTCTTCTCATTCTCTGATGGGCATTCTGATTACTGTTCTGGGCAATTTCCATATGATTAAAATGTGTTATTCAATTGAAATTTGTCCAGGCAGTAACCATATTTCCCAAAGCAATGAAAGAAATGCATATCCAAACATTGGAAAGAGAAAAAATGGAAAAGAAACAAACAATTGAAAAAGAATAAAAAAATAAAAATAACAATAGAAATTATAAAAAAAAAAAAACACAAATAAGCTGTTTTGATTGATTTAGTTGCACAAGTACAGGAGTTAAAACAGCATTTTGATTGATTTACTTGTGAAAGTTGAGATTTTTGATTGCTTGATCTGCACAAGTACAGGATCTATAATTGAGCAGAGTGGACCAGCTTTGACCTCAGACAGTGGAATTTATCACTCCTGCTATATTATAAGTAACTGCAACATACCTAATCAATGTCACCCTCATTACAAATCCTACTCACCAATGAGGGTGACACTGATTAGGCATGTTGCAGTTACTCATAGTATAGCAGGAGTGATAAATTCCACTGTCTGAGGTCAAAGCTGGTCCATTCTGCCGAATTATAGATCCTGTACTGGTGCAAGTCAAGTGATCAAAAATCTCAACGTTCACAAGTAAATCAATCAAAATGCTGTTTTAACTCCTGTACTTGTGCAACTACATCAATCAAAACAGCTTATTTGTGTTTTTTTTTTTTTTTTTTAATGTCTATTGTTATTTTTTATTTATTTATTTTTTTTCAAAAAAGAACTGTTTGTTTCTTTCCCATTTTTTCTCTTTCCAATGTTTGGATATGCATTTATTTCATTGCTTTGGGAAATATGGTTACTGCCTGGACAAATTTCAATTGAATAACACATTTTAATCATATGGAAATTGCCCAGAACAGTAATCAGAATGCCCATCAGAGAATGAGAAGAAATGCTTATTTAACTCAAAGGAAGCGAGTAAAGCTGGAAAAGAAATGCTTCAACAGGATTCATGAAAATATTAATTTGAAAGAATCAATGCCTCAAGAAAAGAAATTATTTCCATACTCCCACAAGTATAGCACTAAACCAACAGTTACTGTAGCGCTAAACTAACAGTTAGTGCACTGCAAAAGGGAACTATGCTTACAGTTAGTGTTGATGAAAAGAATTCTACGCTAACAGTTAGTGTAGCTGAAAAGAGTGCTACGCTAACAGTTAGCGTAGCTGAAAAGAGTGCTACGCTAACAGTTAGCGTAGCTGAAAAGAGCGCTACGCTAACAGTTAGCGTAGCTGAAAAGAGTGCTACGCTAACAGTTAGCGTAGCTGAAAAGAGTGCTACGCTAACAGTTAGCGTAGCTGAAAAGAGCGCTACGCTAACAGTTAGCGTAGCTGAAAAGAGCGCTACGCTAACAGTTAGCGTAGCTGAAAAGACCACTATGCTAACAGTTAGCGTAGCGTTTGTTCCAGCTAACACCGCTAACAATCAGCTAACTGGAAATTTCTGTAGCGTTAACTTTTTTTTTTGATGTCGCTAACGCTACACTACCGGCTATTTTCTTTTTCAACAAATTTGTTTTAGCGTTAGCTGAAAAAATGTTCAGCTAACAGTAACTTTGTGTTAGCGTAGCAACAAAAGCTAACATTACGCTACGCTACAGCTATTGTTAGCGGGGCGTTGATAAACGCACGCCAACGCCAACCCGCACGCCAATTTTTTTTGGCATGCGGGGCCTACACGCCAAAAAAAGTGGCGTGTAGGGTCTACACGCCAATTTTATTTGGCGTGTGAGACCCACACGCCAATTTTATTTGGCGTGTGAGACCCACACGCCAATTTTATTTGGCGTGTGAGACCCACACGCCAAAAATGGCGTGTGGTTCCCACACGCCAATTGTTTTTGGCATGTGGGCCCCGCACGCCAAATAAAATTGGCGTGTGGGAGCGCACGCCAAACAATTGGCGTGCGGGGCCCACACGCCAAAAAAAATTGGCGTGTGGGAACCACACGCCATTTTTGGCGTCTGGGTCTCACACGCCAAATAAAATTGGCGTGTAGACCCTACACGCCAATTTTTTTTGGCGTGTAGGCCCCGCACGCCAAAAAAAGTGGCGTGCGGGTTGGCGTTGGCGTGCGCCGTTGGCGTGCGTTTATCAACGCCCTTGTTAGCGTAGCGGGCCCACTGTTGTCAACACCTATTCTTTTGTTTCCTTCTCACACTTCATTACATAATAACCATACTATAAATAACCTTGTGTTTAGAGTATGATTATTCTCTTTTTTCCTTATGCAATCTACAATTATATTTCAGTCCTCACTATTCCCATATTATTCCCATATTTAGGACACTTTAGTTTATGAGTGGTCTCTCAAATCACTATTCTTAGTGTTTTTTTCCCCAAGTTTGTTGCTGTCCAAAGTGTGTGTCTGTGTGTCTTCATCCCACCTGTGTTTATCCAAGGTGCTTGTGTTTGTGTAAATCCGTTCTGTGTGTGTCCTTTAGTGGTTTTGTAATTGTTTTCTGTGTGTTTGCTGCTATTTTCTCTTGGCAGTTTTCTGAACGTTTGGCGTATCCTTGCATATAATACCCTTTCCTCTCATTGTTCTCTTTCTTATAAACACTTGAGTCCTTTTTCCTTTTTTTTCCTTTTTTCCATTTTCCCTTCCATTCAGTTTTCTTTGCAACACCCCTTCCCCAATTTTTTCCTTTTCTTGTACATCCTTTCCCAGTTTTTCCCCTTCCTTCTTTCCTTCCATGTTGGTGCAACATTCCCCCATCCAAATCACTACCCACTCTTCAAACCAGCTTCAAGCTATTGACGGTGGGCCCGCTATGCCAACAATAGCTGTAGTGTAGCGTAATGTTAGCTTTTGTCGCTACACCAACAAAAAGTTACTGTTAGCTTAAAAATTCTTTCAGCTAACTCTAGACAATTTTTTCAAAACAAAAAATAGTGGGTAGTGTAGCGTTAGCGACTTCAAAAAAAAAGTTAACACTACAGGAATTTCCAGTTAGCTGATTTTTAGCGGTGTTAGCTGGAACAAATGCTACACTAACTGTTAGCATGGTGCTCTTGTCAGCTACGCCAACTGTTAGCATAGTGCTCTTTTCAGCTACGCCAACTGTTAGCGTAGCGCTCTTTTCAGCTACGCTGAATGTTAGCATAGCACCCTGCTCAGCTATACCACTCAACCATAGTGGACCAGAAGAGGCTCTCATAAATCAATATTAAGGAGTAAAAAAAATAAATAAAGAAAGAAACTAGTCCAGGGAATAAGGATAGTATGAAGGCAGTCAGATAGCAATTATTGTGCAAAATAATAGCTTAGCTATGTCCTGTCCCACATCCAATGAAGACAACCATCCTACCGTCACCCCAGTGTCAGGTACACTGGACCCTCTGCATGAACTTCCTCCTCCTTTTAACAATGAAACACTTGATCACCGTACCAAGTCTACATTGATCAGCGACACTACGGCTTGGATTTCAACTTCCATTTTGCACCCGGATGGATCTAACTTCAGGGTATGGCTCCAGGAGCTCACTTTTCAGCCTCTGTGATGCCAAGAACTGAATTCTTCTAGCTACACAGGGTGCAAGGTAAAAACAGCTTCAGGTTGTGCAGTGACAGGTGGGTAAAAAAGGTGAAAAGATATAAAAAAAACTATAAAGTTTTTATTAACAGAGGGGCCTGAGTTACAGGGGTATTTACTGTGCCCTCTAAAATATTCAGGACTTGAGTGAATAGGGGGTATTTTGGGTTCCTGAAAGTCTATTCCTTTGAACAATGAGTACACCTAGACAATAACTACTGAAGAAATGGAGGAAATAGACTTACTGGTTCTATGTCCTGTCAGGGATTCTTCAGGAGGTTGTAGATGGTCCAGAAGCGCTCAAAAGGTTGGGTAACAGGTGATGGTTGAGTTCTGAAGCAGGTGAAAACAGGTGGTTGGATGAAATTCAGATATAAAACAAGCAGAAACTGTACTATATAACAGGCTGTAAGACTGGTTGATATGGTGGGTAAAAGCTGGTAAATGTATATGAAGATAGGGATATCATTTCGTGGGAAGCAAGGGCTGTTTATATATCCATTCTAGGCTCTTGGGGGCGAAGAAGAAGCTCTGTTTTGCCTAGTCTAGTCTTCTACTAAGTGTTAGAATTCCACCATGCCCAGAAGAGGGCTTATCTCTTTCTGTTCTTTTTTGCTTTCCAGAGTGTTCCACAGCCCATTATGCCCCCACTCTAGGCCCCTTTTGTCATATGTATTTCATCTGTTCCCACATGAAATACAAACCGTACTCAGTTCTGAGCCCTTAGTTGTCAGACCTGCTCCTTTGGAGACTTCTGGTCAGCTTTTCTGAGTCCCTGAGCATTCTGTGCTCTTGATTTTTCCAGCTCGCTCTTTTCCCTCATCAGGCCTCTGGCCTCATTTCTTTCACTAAGCCCTAGTTACCTGTATAACTGGTTTGGTTATGGTAGGGCTTAGTTACATGTTTCAAAAGGCCCAAAGTGGTTTAATTTTCCCAGTAAGGTGAATAGTTTTGTGTCTTCCTTCCTTTTGGACCAGTAGTCTATTCACAACCAACCAATTGGGCTATCTTGGCCTTAGTAGGAAAAGTATGGCCACGGTGTTGGTTGTGGCTTGTATTACAGGTGCCATGTACATGTAACTATAGAAATGATGATGCAAGCCTTTTTTATGCATCATAAATGAACTGTATTAACCTTAATTACATATTCTACTAGCATATATTGAAGGTTATGTAGATCTTCAAGTGATATGAAAACTTAAAGCCCTTGTGACGGGATATGAAGGAGTAATACTTACAGGGTGCTTTGGCTGAGCTACCCCAGGTTAATATACGTTGAGATTCAGAATCTGAAATAATATTCCAATTTTTCTTTATAATTTAGAAGTTATATGTAGATTCTGTGTTATATATTTTTGTTTTAATAATTTCTTTTGAAACAAAAGACATAGGGTGTGCATTCTTTTGAGACTAAGAATATAAGTGTTATATTGGTATAATCTTCTATGGTCAGGATGTCTCTGAATTAGTAGCAGGCTGACATCACTGAGGTTGGTTCAGCTACCTTTGGGGCAGGGTCTTTTTCCTGATGGATTGGCTTGGACACTCCCAATCACAAGCGGCAAGAGGGATCCTGCTTGGTTCAGTAGACCCAGCAATCTGCTTTGATCTTTACCACTACACAAGGAGTGACAAGATGCTGGTTGCCATCAAATCTTGTTTTGCCACCATCAACCAGACAGACAAACTGTCTTGCTGGAACAACCTTTTCCATCTTCCAAACCCATCTGAAACGAGTGCTAGTGAGCTGGCTAGCCAATACTGTTCTTGCTTTGAAGATCTAGTGGTGTCTGGTGTTCCGCTTACACAGGATGGGAAACTTGGTTTGATTTCGCACACGTCCATACCCCTGGGCACCAAGCTACAGAATGACTTTGATCAAAAAGTTGACTCAGAACTGTCCAGGTGCAATATTGTCTTGCCCTGTTTTGACCACCTCACCAGCAACACCAAATCCCTGGTGGATTTTTGGCCGACATATCTGGACAGCATAAACCTTCCATTGAGAGCCACCCAGACAATGTGTACATCATGGCATCACAGCCGGATCAACGTTGTGATCCTTGGGTGAGAACCTTCTTCAAATGCAACTCCCCCAATCATTAGATTGCAGAGTGCCCCAAGAGTCACGCTCCCCAACTCCAGTGTTTCCCCCCATCTATTCCAGTCCTTTGGGTCAATTCCAGGCCCATTACCCCATTATTAAAAGGATGTCTAATCAAGGAGTATAGATTTTCTGCCTTCTACCCGGAATGTTGTAAAAGTGTATATATATTAAGTCCTCACAGAAAGGTGATGATTATGACTATGGGGGTAGTTTATTTTTCTGGTCACAGCGCGGGCTCAAAAACTGTTGAGCTGTGCAACCTAGAATGAGGTGAAATGATGGAAAAACTCCCTCAAGGGAAATATCATTGTGAGCAATGAGTAATTATATATAGTAGTTTGTAAATACATAGCTTGGTTGGTGAGAAAATAAGACCATAATCCTCTATGTATATAAAAAAGGAATAAGGTTAATAATCTAATAGTATGTGAAAATACAGAAATAAAACTATATTTTGATGTAACAATCACCTTCACTCTCCAAGGTTATTACCTCTAACAATAGCACTGTTCACGTAGGCTAAACATCATCAAACCTTGGATAAAGTTTAGCCACCTTCAAACAAACCTGTAGCCAACGGCTAACCATCCAAGCTCATCTATATCCATCTGTGTATAGCCCCCCAGTCCTTCCCCCCCCCCCCCCCCCCCCCCCCTCCCCTCCATCGCACCACTTCAAGATATCAACTCCAGTCACACTTCCTCCCAAAGAAAATCCTAACTACAATGGTGACTGAACCCAGCCAGCCAGAAAATCCCTCAGCAGACCCCTCAATTCAAGTCAACAATCAAATAACTATCCCATCCCAAGGAACAATGCAAAGTAGTTCGCAGCAATCTTTGGCGGCAAGTTCTGATACTGGAAACACATCTCAAACAACAACGCACTCCCTGATTCAAGTTCCCTCAAATAGCGGCTCAGTGAGCTCACATGGTAAGTTTTTGGTCTTAGTTGAAATTCCTTCTGTGATATTATTGGCTGAAAGTTGTGATTCTAGCGTCGCCGCCTCAATCTCAGCTTGGTCCCCGCAAGCGTCCCACTCGTGCCAAATTACCCGCACAACCCATACAAGGGCCCTCGGAAGAGAAATCAACTCGGCTCCAAAAGAAGAGTTGCCGCTGGTTCACAGCCTCAATCATCCCATTGATCAACCTCCGCAGCTACTGAGGCCTCACGACAGTTTGGACGGATTGATTATGAATATATATGTACCTATCTGGAGAACAAGGAGAACTTTCAGCAAGTGTTTGGTAGTGGGAGCCAAACAACCGTTGGAGGAAGTCAACTAACCCGTGGTCAAGCCTTTGATCAATTTGCCGAGTACATGAATATCATGAATTTCGACCTCGAACTCACTGGAAGACAAATCCGGCAACTCTTGAATAAGTACCGGAACAATTATTGCAAGGCCTAAGATTTTGAACAAAACACAGGTGCCGGTGTGGTAATCCTGTTCCTTCTCACATCATATCTTCTACATCATATAAACCATCCATATATTCATCATTATTACTTCAGATTCAGATTCTACACCATATTTTACCCCTAGTCACTCACTCAAACCACCCTTGATTTCCTTTTGGATCAGAAGTTATTAACATTCATAGTTTTCATAGGTACATTCTTTTCTTTTCTTTTTCCTTTTGGCTTACATCATCCAAGTCATTATTATTTCAGTAAATAAAACATCTTACATAATCTACATCAAATGCTCATCATTGCTACATACATTCACTTCACTATTACACTTGTAGTCTTTTGCTCATCACTATTACTATTATGGACATTGCTCATCATCATATCTTGTAATACTGTGCTCATCATTTGTTCCCCTCTTGAAGGGCCCTTTACACATATATACTCCACTCTGTTGTAGTATTACCATATGCAATTTCTACCCCATACAACCTGTATGACCTTTTACCCCAAATATTAGATTCAATTTCATCAAAGACACTTCTTACCTAGACATTTTAGATATCCTTGCCATTTAAAACCCTTTTACACAACCATTTTCCCTCACAACTTCTCCTCAACTCCCCATACCTCAGAGGTAATAGTAGTCAGCTTATAAGTACTAGTCAGTCTAAGATTAAAATAGAAAAGCCACACCTTTTATTTTATTCTTAGTGTTACACTCTTCCCCATCAGCATTAGTCAGGAAGGCAGCTCTTATATCAGCACCTTTGTCTTAACTTACATTAGTACTAGTGTAGTTATACATATCCCTTCCAAGCTCTATTCTGGCCTTAGAGTAGTTCCACAAGTGGTGTCCCAACAGTGGCTTTTTCCATCCCTCAGAAATCTTCAGCCCTAGTAACAACTTTACTTTTAGCTACACACTACTTCTTACACCTCTTCTCTTCACTCACCCTCTTCCTTAAAACCCTTCTTCCCCTTCCACTTCACTTCTCTTACTCCTCTCTTCATCCCTACAAAGGTTTTCAAATCACAATCAATCATCAGTCCCCCTTCTTATCTTTCAGCACCCTCATTTAAATCCCACCTACATACCTTTTAAATTCACTTCCCCTTTAAAGATGTCTCATTCTGGAAATTACATCAACTTCTCTGCTCCCAGTCTCTACCCAGCTCCTAGTCAACCTACCAACCCAGTCAATCCCCTTCCTCAAGGCATGGCTCCTGCTTCTGGTCACAACCCTGGTCCCTACAGAAACAATCCCCAACCATCAGAAGATTCAGAAGACTTAGGCATCCCACTTCAGTCCCCCAGAACCCAGCTACCCATGAGAAACCTACACAGGCCACCACCCCAGGATTCAGCAAGATTCAACTCACATTTTTTTGAAAGGGAAGCTTCCATGCCAGTGTACCAGGACCCAACCTCCAGGGGAATCAAGATCAAACCAATGGACAAAGAGCTCTTCTTTGATGGTGGTAATATGCCAGTGGAAAAGTTCATCAGGAGATTTGAGGCTGCAGGAAGGCATGATGGTGCTAACTCAAAAGAACTGGCTGATCAAATTACTTCATTTATTAAGGGTATGGATCTAAAAGATGAAGTAGAGGAGATGTCAGGACATGAAGAACTGGATTGGGAAAAGTTAAAGAAACAGTTGCTTAACAGGTTTGGATCCTCTCAGCCTTTGGTCAGATACACCAGACAGGACCTAAGGAATCTAGTCAGCACCACTGCCCATGATGGAGGAATCAACACCCTGGAGGACTTCAAGACATTCAGAACCAAATTTGAAACCATTTCCCACTATCTAGTAAGGATGAATTACAGTACTGACCTGGAAGAATTCAGAGATTTGTTGCTAGAAGCCCTCAGCCAGGAACTGGAACTTGCTGTAACAGATGAACTTCTCAGGGACAACCAGATGCTTTCAACCAAGGATGGAGGTGATATTTTACCAAACACTGAAATTGTTCTCACCTACATACACAAGAAGGTCAAATCAGCAGCTGTCATCAACAGGAGGAGACTTTACAGGACAGAAACCCCAAAGACAAAGGACTCACCTGTCACCACCACCAAGCCTTTCATCCCTACTAGACCTTTCAGACCTACTGGATCAGCCCCATTGGAACAGACCATGGATACCCTTACCAAACAACTTGCAGCATTCACAACTGGCAAATCTCTTCCTCCCCACATGGACAACACTACCCTAGCATACAGGCCCCTCAAGTGTTTCTACTGCTTCCAGGATACCCATGGGACCAACAGATGTATCAAATTATCCCAGGACATCAGCTCAGGACAGGTAATCAAGGATGGAAGGGACTACAAACTTCCAAATCAAACCTTAATTCCATGGGACACCAGGAGGCCAATCTTAAGTGTGGTGGAGCAGTTTGCCAAGGAATCAGTCAAACTTTCAACTTCTTTTGGACAACTGGAGGAATATGACAACCCTCAACTTACTGTGTATGATTCAGACATGGGAAAAAGGACCAGATCTTCAGAGGCCCAGGAGGAACCAGCTCTGCCAGAAAAGAGGACCAGGAAGGAGAAGACCACTCTCATGGATATGGACTCCCAGGATTTGCTCAACATGACCAGGACTCCCTTTTCTTCAACATCCCCTGCCCCTGCTTCAAAAGTCAGATTTCAACAACCATCAGAACAGCCAGATCCCAGTAACCCTTCCAAAGAAAAACCTACCAGAAAGACTTACCTGGAAAAGACCCTAGCCAAAGAATACCCTGGAGTAGATGATGAGGTTGCCAACAGAATCCTAGGCCAACAAACCATCCAACTCACTATTGGAGAAACTTTTGCTCTTTCCCCATCACTATCAGAAGCAGTAAAAAGAAAGATCACTAACAGGAGAGTCCCAGTGGAAGAAATTAAATCAGCAAGCTTTGGAGACTTGGACCAGGAAAAAGAAGAACCCCAGGAACCTGGCACTCACTATTCTTGCCCCCTTGGATATATAAGCCTCAGCATCAATGGACAACAGCATCAAGCCCTTCTGGATACTGGATCAATGATCAACATTATACCTGAATCCCTGGCCCACAAACTTGGACTTCAGATCACAGCCAAACCAATGAAACTCAAGGGAATTGGAGGCCACCTTACAGAAATGCCTGGAATTGCTGAAGATGTTACAGTCACCATTGGGAAAGTATCCAGGACTGTCCATTTCTGGGTAGCTAGAGGATCTGTTCAGCTCATCATTGGAAAACCCTTCTTGATGGATGTGTCAGCAACCATCAACTACCATGGAGACAGAGGGGAATCACTGGAAATCAAAAACACTTCTGGACAAACTTACCTGGTTCCAATCATCCTTCCCAGCCACCAGAAATGGGAAACTTCTCTCCCAGCAAACTCAGCAACTTTTGGATTTCTTTAGTCCAAGGCCAGGTTTCCAACTACACTCCTTTACAGATGGAATCCTGGAAAATAACCCAAAAGAACCAACCCTAAGTCATTCATTCAGCAAAAATATAAATCCAGAATAAATAAATAAATAAAAAAAAAAAAAAAAAAAAAACTTACAAATAAAAATAAATAAATAAAAATAAAAATAAAATATAGAAAAAAAAAAAAAAAAAAAAAAAAAAAAAAACTCACTAAAATAAAACATTCATATTTTTTTATATAAGCAATAGTTTTTTTTTTTTTTCTCATTTTTCTTGGCTCATCAGTTTTGTACGGCTTGGTCTTGGCAAATGGCTTGGTTTTGGCAAACGGCTTGGTTTCGGCGAATGGCCTGTTCAGACGCGGCGAGGCAACTACAGTATCCAGAGGGCCCAGCTACGCGTTCGCGTTACGGAAAACAGCCTGTTTGAATCAATAAGAAAGCGTTTAGGATTATACTTGGGTTTGTGTACGGAAATGAAGGGACGATACCTTTGAACAAATTGGTGTAGACGGTATCGGCTGGAATAATCAAAGGGCTGGACGCGGCCAGTACAACAGCAAGTAGGGGACGACATGTATTTTTTTTTGGAAGAAGCGAGGTGGGGAACGACGATGATATTGTCGAAACCTTTATAAAGTAATCAAAATCTTTTCGACGCCGGTGAACGACCCGGGAACCAATTCATCCATCTCTCCATCATAACTAGTAAATTCATCATCATCCTCATCCATCCTCACCATCCATCTTCAACCATTCACTCATCATCCATCATTAACCACCTTCCTCCATCTATTTTCTTTCAAATCCCAATCTCATCAACTCATTTCTTCCACACCACTCCCTTCCAAAATTCATGGGTTCTTCTCCATTGTCTGGGGACAGGCAATAAGTTGGGGGAGGAACACCTCATCTGTCATACCCAGGAATTTTAATTTTTTTTTCTTCTCCTTTTCCCATTCTTTTCTTCATCCTTCTTCATCTATCCACCTCTCCACAACTTGGTATTTCACCCTTAAAGCATACAATTATTTTCCTCTGGACCAGTACTCCTCACCTTTCTCTGGATCAGTCATTCTTCACCCTTTAAATTCATCAATTTCTCCTTTGGTTCAATTCATTCTTCTCTGGATAAATTCATTTCTTCTTTGGATCAATTCATTCTTCTTTGGTTCAATTCATTCTACATTGGACCAGTTCATTCTTCTTTGGATCAACTCATTCTTCTTTGGATCAGCCACTCTTCCTTGGATCAATTCATTCTTCATTGGATCAATTCATTTCTCCTTTGGTTCAATTCATTCTTCTTTGGATCAATTCATTCTTCTTTGGATCAGTCACTCTTCTTTTGGATAAATACAACTAGTAGTTTCTTTTAATCCTTCCAAACCCAGCTTTCTTTTCCCTGGACCTGGAGCCATCTTTTCTTCCATGGATCAGTCATCAACAATTCTTTCATTACCCAAATCAACTGTTCCCTTGTTTTTTCTAGAATTTCCCATCCATCTTCCATAAAACCTGTTCATCTCCATCCAACCATTCTTTCCTTGAACCTGGATCAGTCAATCTTCTTTGGATCAGTCACCAATTTCCTTCAAATTAAATCACATGGCCATACTGGATTCCTGGACCTCTGGACAGCACTTGGATATTTTCTTCCTCTTATCTTATGACTTAAAACCATTTCATACATCCTGGACCATCATTAAATTCCACTGGCATTTTTAGAGATATCTTCACTTCCTTCTAGCTTAAAACTGAACCCATCATCCCATCTTCCTAGTAGAGTTGTTGCATACTCTCTAGACTTCTAGTTCAACTACTCTTTCATAGTAGTCTTCTGTTCAATTCACCTGTCATATGTCTATACTATCTTGGGTATAGCAAAGGTCTTCTCATTTAACCTCCATCATTTGCAGTAACCTGTTGTGTTACTGGTGATATGTTATACAAATCCATCAGTTTTAATTATTAGAAATAGTCAAATATCAATAAAAATAATAGTAGTCTTTCTAGATATTTCATAGTGTTAAAATCTTTTAAAATCATAAATATTAGTTAGAATTCATCAACGTTCTGGACTTAGGCCTTGGACCTCCCTTCTGGACATTGGATTTCTTCTGGACTTTGGATTTCTTTCTGTACCTTGGATTTCTTTCTGGATTCTGGACCTTGGACTCTTTGGATCTGGATTTCCCCTTCTGGACTTGGACTTTTTGGACTTGGATTCTCCAGGACTTGGATTCTTTTGGACTTGGACTTCTTCCTTCTTTCTTTTTTTTCCCTGATGTCTGGGGACAGACATTTACTTGGGGGAGGATGTGGTAATCCTGTTCCTTCTCACATCATATCTTCTACATCATATAAACCATCCATATATTCATCATTATTACTTCAGATTCAGATTCTACACCATATTTTACCCCTAGTCACTCACTCAAACCACCCTTGATTTCCTTTTGGATCAGAAGTTATTAACATTCATAGTTTTCATAGGTACATTCTTTTCTTTTCTTTTTCCTTTTGGCTTACATCATCCAAGTCATTATTATTTCAGTAAATAAAACATCTTACATAATCTACATCAAATGCTCATCATTGCTACATACATTCACTTCACTATTACACTTGTAGTCTTTTGCTCATCACTATTACTATTATGGACATTGCTCATCATCATATCTTGTAATACTGTGCTCATCATTTGTTCCCCTCTTGAAGGGCCCTTTACACATATATACTCCACTCTGTTGTAGTATTACCATATGCAATTTCTACCCCATACAACCTGTATGACCTTTTACCCCAAATATTAGATTCAATTTCATCAAAGACACTTCTTACCTAGACATTTTAGATATCCTTGCCATTTAAAACCCTTTTACACAACCATTTTCCCTCACAACTTCTCCTCAACTCCCCATACCTCAGAGGTAATAGTAGTCAGCTTATAAGTACTAGTCAGTCTAAGATTAAAATAGAAAAGCCACACCTTTTATTTTATTCTTAGTGTTACACTCTTCCCCATCAGCATTAGTCAGGAAGGCAGCTCTTATATCAGCACCTTTGTCTTAACTTACATTAGTACTAGTGTAGTTATACATATCCCTTCCAAGCTCTATTCTGGCCTTAGAGTAGTTCCACACCGGTATTGAAGAGCGCAAGGGCTATCATTCGCTGGTCCAGAAACTAAATGCGATTTGCCCGTGTTTTGAATGAATGGATGCTCTCTTTAAGGATAAGGCTAACATCACCCCATTGGCAGTTTTTGATTCGTCTGGAAATGTAACACTTGACTCAGCACTGGATGTGTTATGGTCTGATCATGGGAGAGGAAGGCACTGGGGTTCTGGGGTTTCTGGGGTTTTGGGATCCTATAATGTAGATTGCAGGATGAGGAAGGGATGTGGATCCTCGTCCTGACAGACTATATAGTGGCCCGTCTGTGACATGTACGTGATAGACTATCTACATGTGGTGCGGGCTCTGGTGCGGGCGGGCCCGCAATACGGCTCATGACATTATCCTCCTTTTAATGCTTAATCCTCCACTTGTTGTCCAATACCAAAATTTTTTTCCACCTCTTATCAATTCCATCCCTCACTTCCTTCTCCGCTTCCGCCAATGAGTAGTTGCCGCATTCGGAAATCTTGAATTAAATCCCGCTACCAGTTCCTCGCAATTCTTCAAGTTTTCCACCAGTTCCCATGAGTTCTCTTCCGCTCCAAATCCCTTCCAGCTAACTAGATATTGGGTCTTCCCGCCTCGCCTTCTACAGTCCATTACCTCTTCAACCTCCCACTCGTCCCCGCCGTCTACTGTAATTGGTTCTGGGTCCTCCTTCCGCCGTTCCGTGATTTTGTCGGGTCTGTGTTTGCGGAGTATTGACACATGAAATACGGGATGTACTGCCTTCATGGATATAGGGAGTGTCAGCTTATACACAGATTTTGAGATTCTGTTACAGATAGAAAAAGGTCCCAGCCATCTATGTTCCAGTTTTGGGCTGGGGCGGGTTGTTGAAATGTTGCGGCCGTCTAGCCATGCTTCATCCCCTATTTCCCATTCCGGTGATTCCCTTGTTTTCTTGTTGAATTGGTCCTTCATTGTCTCTTGCGCCTCTTCCAAGCAATACTTGAGTTCATGTTGGACCTCCGCAAGGTGGCGGAGTCGGTCTTCCACCGCGGGAATGCATTGTTCTGTAGAGGGTGTTCCGCTGTATGCCGGGTTGAATCCGTAGTTGGCTTTGAATGGGGAAACTCCTGTTGATGTGTGGTCATTATTGCTGTAAGCAAATTCGGCCATGGGGAGGAGCGGGGCCCAATCGTGTTGTCGGTAGCAAACAAAGTGCCACAGGTATTGCTCAACTGCCTTGTTTGCTATTTTGGATTGTCCATCTGTTGTTGGGTGGTATGCTGTGGAGGGTTGCAATCTAATTCCCAGGCGGGAGCTCAATTCGCGTGTGATTTGGGAGATAAAGATACTTCCCCGGTCTGAGACAATTGTTTTGGGGGTTCCATGCAGTTTCCATACATGTTCCGCCATCAGTTCTGCTAGTTGCTCCGCATTCATGGTTTTCCTGCATGGGATGAAGTGTGCCATCTTGGTCAGTTGGTCTACTACTGCCAATATACTTTCAGTTGAGCAGGATTCTGGGAGATCGGTGATTAAATCATAACTAATATCTGTCCAAGGGCCTGCGGGGATCGGGAGGGGTTCTAAGGTTCCAAATGGCCTTTGGGTGCTAGAGTTGACTCTTTGACAGGAATCGCAGCCGTCCACGTACTGGTTGACAAATCTCTTCATCCCATTCCACACAAAACTCCTGCGTACTAATGCCAACGTGCGGGATCTGCCTGGGTGGCCTGCCGACTTTGTGTCGTGTCTACTTTTGAGGATTGTTGCCCGCAATGCCGTGTCCGCTGGCACTACTATCCGTCCCTTGTTGTAGAGTACTCCGTCTGCTTATGTGTACCTGGTGTGGTTCCCTGATGGCTTCCGCAACAGCTTAATCCAGTTGGTCAATTTTGGGTCAAGCGGGGTCAGTTCCCTAATCTTGGCAATGATCTCAAGGTCAGATAAGGCTAAATCAGTCCCCATGACGTTGACTTCAAACCAATGTTCACTATCCTCAATTTCGATTGATTTGTCCAAAAACCAGCTGTCCAATTCCGCGCATTCCGCAACCTCCTCAAACGTCCGCTCTGTGATGTTACCTGGTTTCAAAAGCTGGCCAAAAGTCAGCTTTTCTCCTGGTGCTGGGGCAAGGTCCGGTCTGCGGGACAGGGCATCTGGTTTTGTTGATTGTCGTCCTGGTCTGAATATGATCTTGAAGTCGAAACACCCCATGGTTTCCGCCCATCTTGCCTGTCTTCTGGTGAGTTGCTTGGTTGTCATGAAGCTTTCCAGGTTACGGTGATTGGTGTACACAATTGCTGTCAGGCGGTGCGGGTTCCCCTCCAGGTATTGCCGCCACTCTTTGAAGGCAGCCACAATAGCTAGTAACTCCTTGTCAAAGATCTCGTAGTTGCATTCCGCCTGTACTAGGGATCAGGACAGGTATGCTACGGGGTGAAGTTCTTGGTCCTTTGCGCAAACCTGGGACAGTACTGCACCCAGTGCAAAGTCAGAACAATCACATTCAAGGATACATGGCTTGTACGGGTCCGCAATTTTCAGGATCGGGGCGGATGTGAAGGCGGTTTTGAGGGATTCAAATGCGGAGTTGCACTTGGTGTCCCACACAAAGGGGGTTTCTACTTTTGTCAGGTTGTGAAACGGTCTAGTCTTTCCTGAGAAATGGTCGATGAATCGGCGGTAAAAGTTAGCAAATCCAATGAATCACTGGAGTTCAGTCACATTTTTTGGTGCGGGCCATTTGGTTACTGCTTGTACCTTTGCGGGGTCCATTCTGATCCGGTTGCATGATATCAACAGTCCCAGGTATTCTACTTCAGGCCTTGAAAACTCACACTTTTTGGGTTTCAGCCACAATTGGTGCTTGCTCAATGTGTCCAGTATACTGCCCACCGCTTCCGCATGGTCTGATCCTTTCCGTGTGTAGATCATGATGTCGTCTAGGTATGTGGCGGTGTCGTTCCCAATCCTTCCGAAGAGGATGTCTTGCATGAAGTATTGGAAGTATCCCGGCGCTCCAGTGGGTCCAAATGGCATGGTAAGCGGTGCAAATTGTCCTGCCCGGCAGATGAAAGCCAGTTTATCTTTGTCGCCTTCCGCAACTCGGAGGTTCCCATATGCGTTCCGGAGGTCCAGCTTTGTAAATTTGTCCGCATCCAAAAGGCTGTCAACTAAGTCCGTTGTCAGTGGTAGCCGGTACTTGTTCTTCACCGTTACTGCGTTGAGTCTCCAGTAGTCAAAACAGGGCTGCAGGTTCCCGTCCTTCTTCCCAGTGAATAGGACCGGTGCCTCCCAAGGGGATGTGGTCCGCCGGATGGTCCCGTTTGTCAGCCCTTTGTCAATCATAACATCAAGCGCCTGGTTCTCCGCCGGAGATAGCGGGATGATTCTTCCGGCCTGTGGGGTAGCCCCTGGGATCAGCTCTATGCGGAAATCATACTTTCTCCGCGGGGGAAGCCTCATGGCGCTCAATTTCCGGAACATTTCAAGGTGTCGGTGGTAGCACCGCGGTACCAATTCTTTGGTACTCCGTACCGCAGTCGTGGTTTTTCCTTTTGCTGCCAATCGGGCCGATGTTGACCATGACGTTTTGGCCACATTGATCACTGCTGGGGTATGTCCTAGAGGGGACAAAGGCTTGCCAGCTGTTTCGGGAATCAAATGCGGGGGAGATCTATCAGAATCACATTGCGGGGGTGTTATCGTGCTATAAGCACACACCCCCTCATCACTAATCCTAACTTTCCCCAAGGGCCTGTAGACCGTTTGCGGGGATGTTGGCGGAGAGGACGATACTGCCTTGGCAGTAGCAATAATTTCATCGGTTGCCTGGTCAAAGCGTTGGGTCTTGGGGTTCCTTGCGGCGATTGGGGATCCATTAAGAGGTGTAAAAGCTTGCCCGCTGTTTCGGGAAGTAAGGTATGGGGTGGGGGGTTGTCAGACTCACATTGCGGGGGCGTTCTTGTGCTGTAAGCACACACCCCCTCATCAATAATCCTAGCTTTCCCCGTGGGCCTGTGGACCATTTGCGGGGGTGTTGGCGGATAGGACGATACTGCTTCAGCAGTAGCACCAGCTTCATGGGATACGGTTTCATCGGGTACTTGTTAGGCATGTCGGGTTTCAGGGTTCTGCATGGGGCTTGGGACGCTATCTACAGGGTGTACAAGCTTGCCAGCCGTTTTGGGAGAAATAGTAAAAATTGGGGCATCAAACTCACATTGCGGGGGTGTTATTGTGTTCAAAACACACACCGCCTCGCCTATTCTCCTAGCTTTCCCCGGTTTGCCAGTTGGGGTGTTTTTCGGGATAGACGAAACCGCCGAAGCGGCCGCAATGTTGGGGTTCCATAGGGTACGGCTTGTCCAATTGATTCGGTGTCCGTACCGGCGGATCCAGGGCATCCCTAGGATCCCATCATACAAGTCTTTCAGTCTTGTAATGATAAACCGGGATGGGCGGGGTTCATTGTTCAGGATTAGGTCAATCTCATGGGTCGCTCTGCTTGCAGACCCGTCAAATCCAAAGACTGTCCGTTTTGATGCCAATGCAGCCTCAAGCAGTCCCCATCGGGATGCGTACGACTCGCTCAAAAAGGCGTGGGTTGCTCCGGAGTCAATGAGGAATAATAGGGAGGGGTAGGGCTTCTTGGGTGTGGCTCTGGAAGTTGTGATGGTGCATGAAAGGAAACATCGGGGATCAATTTCATTTACATGTAGGGTGTTGATAAACGCACGCCAACGCCAACCCGCACGCCAATTTTTTTTGGTGTGCGGGGCCTACACACCATTTTTTTTTGGCGTGTAGGGTCTAAAGGCCAAAAAAAAAGGGCGTGTGAGACCCACAGGCCAAACATGGCATGCGGGTCTCACACGCCCTTTTGTTTTGGCGTGTAGGCCCCGCACGCCAATTTTCTTTGGCGTGCGGGTCCCACACGCCAATTGTTTGGCGTGCAGGTCCCCCCTCGCTCACATAATCAAATGGGAGGGCCCATTCGATTATGTGAGCGAGCCCCTTCCTGGCTGACGAGGTTATACAACCTCGTCAGCCGGGAGGACTTCCTCCCCGCACAAGGCTGTATAACCTCGTCAGCCGGGAGGACTTCCTCCCGGCTGACAAGGTTATACAACCTCGTCAGCCAGGAGGAAGTCCTCCCGGCCGGCGATGTGGAACTACTCAAGGGACAGAATAGAGCTTGGAAGGGAAATGGATGACTACACTAGTATTAATGTAAGTTATACCAAGGGTGCTGGGGTAAAGCTGCCTTCCTGACCAATGCTGAGGGGGAATGAGTGTAACACTAAGAATAAAATAAAGGTGTGGCTGATTTCTATTTATTCTTAGATGACTATTACTGATGAGCTTAGCTACTACACCTATGAGGTGGGAGGAATGGAAGGGGAGTGTGAGTGGTAGAAAGTATATATCTATAAAGTATAATGTGGGGCAGGGTTGGTAGCTATGGATTCAAAGTGGGTCAAGCAAGAGAGGGGACAGTCTTCTTATATTGAGGTTCAAGCTGGTATGTATATTTATATATTTTTAAGAGTGATGGTAACTCTACTAAGTTATGTATACTAATTATATGGGATCTGTAATGTTGGTATATGTAGGGGGTAATTTAGTAAGCTATGGGGTCCATCCGGGAACAAGAGGGAGGAACAGGTGTCCTTATATATCTGAGAGAGAAGATGAGCCATCAGGCTTGAGAAAGGAAACAACAAAGCTATGACAACTAATTGGTGGGAAAGGAAAATCATGACAGTTGAGTAATGAGAAAGTGGAGGTTATTTAGAGTAGTTTATGATGTAGTGTTTGTTATGTAGTAAGTATAGAGGTTGTGTATGCTTTATTATGTATGATGTACCTTGGATATGAAATATATAACTACTTTATGTACTTATACTATAACTTGCTTTTATACTGTATCTTGCTGGACATTCTAAGCTTGCCTGTAGCTCTGGAACTAGAAGGAATTTGAGAGTGGTTGGAGTTAGAGACTAGGGTTAAAATGGGGTGTAGAGTTTGATTATGAAATGATAATGAAGGATATGTGTAAGGATTGGGATTTATGAGTATTTATTTGTAAGTAATGTGTTGTAAATGTGTTTTATTAGTGGTAATTAGTCTTGGAAATTATAGTAATGATGTGGAATGGATCACCACAGCAAGGCTATACAACCTCGTCAGCCAGGAGGACTTCCTCCTGGCTGACGAGGTTATACAACCTCATCAGCCAGGAGGACTTCCTCCTGGCCAACGAGGTTGTATACCCTTGTCGGCCAGGAGGAATTACTCCTGGCCAACAAGGTTATACAACCTCGTCGGCCAGGAGGACTTCCTCCTGGCTGACGAGGTTGTATAACCTTGTAAGCCGGGAGGACTTCCTCCTGGCTGACGAGGTTGTATAACCTTGTCAGCTGGGAGGAAGTCCTCCTGGCTGACGAGGTTGTATAACCTCGTCAGCTGGGAGGGGGCTCGCTCATGTAATCAAATGGGCCCTCCCATTCAATTATGTGAGCAAGGGGGACCCGCACGCCAGACAATTGGCGTGTGGGAGCGCACGCCAAACAATTGGCGTGCGGGCCCTACATGCCAATTGTATTTGGCGTGCAGGGCCCACACGCCAAAAAGAAATGGCGTGTGGGGTCTCACACGCCCTTTTTTTTTGGCGTGTAGACCCTACACGCCAAAAAAAATTGGTGTGTAGGCCCCGCACGCCAAAAAAAATTGGCGTGCGGGTTGGCGTTGGCGTGCGTCTATCAACGCCCTTACATGTAATGTCTGACTAGCACCAATACTACATGACAACTCTGCTACGCTCGGGAAAGGCACAACCTTCATTCCCGAGCATCACCATTTTTTGAATTTTCAGCCCGTCCCTTTCCGGTCTTATCCGCCTGTCCTTCTGCTTTAAGCATTGCCAATCCATTGGCTAGCTGTCTGACCTGGTCTTTGAGTGCGGATACTGAGGCGGGTGTCCGTCCTTTCCCCTTCTTGTTTGGACACTCCCAGGAAAGATGTCCACGCGTCCCGCAGCAGAAGCAACGGCCCTCCCGCATCATGCGGACCTTCTCGTCTTCAGACAGCCGGCCGGTGATCACAGATGTGTCCATGGTGTTGGGGTCTGGCTGGTTCTTAGCCAATCCAGAGGTTGTCTCCGCTCCGTGTAACTCGGAGTCAAGCTCCATGGCCAGGCTCGCTGCCTCATTAACGGTAGTGAAGGTAGTGTGGGCCAATACCAGTGCAGTCCAAATCTCCCGTTTTAGGCCCTGTTGGTATTGGCTGATGAGGGTCGGGACTTCCCATCCAGTGGCGGTGGCATGGGTGAGGAATTTGTGGGTGTAGTCGGCCACGGTCCTTGTCTGTCGTAGCGCTCGCAACGCACGTTCCGCCTTTCCTTTCTTCTCGGAGTCAAAATACATTGCTCCGAAATCCTTTGTCCACCCGGCGTACGAGAAGTCCGCTCCTTCTGTGAATAGGTCGATGTACGGGGCCGACCACACTGCGGCGGGTCCGGTAAGGTAGCACGCAGCAAATAACAACTTTGTCCTGTCGTCGGGGAACATGGAGCTGTTGACCGAGGTGTAAATTGCCACTTGTCGGGCGAAAGTTTCTGCCTTTGTCCCGCGCTCACCATCAAACTTGTTGGGACATGCAATCTTTGGTCTGCGGAGTGGGGTGGGGATAGTTGGTTGGGATGGTTGGTCCCGTTGGGCTTTGGCCGCTTTTCGGCGGGAACGTTCATTTTCCCTTGCTTGGGTCATCTCCTCAAGCTGTCGTCGGAGTTGCTCCACGTCATCCATCTTTTGGGCGCGGATGAGGTTGGAGTTTCTTGGGTTATCTGTTTGTCAGGTTTGTTTGGGTTTCTTGCCTTTGTCTCTGTAGTGTTAGATCCTGCAATATGTTATGGTCTGATCTTGGGAGAGGAAGGCACTGGGGTTCTGGGGTTTCTGGGGTTTTGTGATCCTATAATGTAGATTGCAGGATGAGGAAGGGATGTGGATCCTTGTCCTGACAGACTATATAGTGGCCTGTCTGTGACATGTACGTGATAGACTATCTACATGTGGTGCGGGCTCTGGTGCGGGCGGGCCCGCAATACGGCTCATGACAGGATGCCAGTATGGAGGATGATGGGATAGGTAACCCTGTGCGGCTCAATGACTCTCAAGAGGAGGAGTCGTTTGAGTTGAATTCGTCGCAATGGGAAGCGACTCCTTGGGCAAAGCGCAGTGCAAATATCCTTGGCCTTATGGAGGGACCTGAGGCTTCACAGCAAGATACGAATGATGCTATGCAGGTGGATTCTAGTCAACAACCCGTGGATTTGACTCAAGAACAGGTGGATTTGACTCAACAACCACAAACGTCTCCTAACGCCTTGGGCCTAACGGCTCCCCAGCAGGGGACTATTCCAAACCTGCATTGTGCTGCATTGCAAGCCTCAAACCAATCCTCTCCCTCAACGCATTCAAGTTCCATCAGTACCCAAACTTGATTGACAAAGACTGCTGGATTGACTGCAGCTTTTGAGTCAACGAGCTCTCAAAAATTGATAATGATGAAAGACCAACTCTCCTTGGATAATAAGCGATATGAACTTGAGGTCCAAGATTGACAACATGCACGTGAAGAGCGAACCTTAGATCAAGAAGAACGGCGTCAAGAACGACTCAATCGGCAAAAACAGCAAAACAAGCGGATTCAGATGGTTACCTCTTGGCTACGTGAAGGCAGAAGTGTTAGCGAGATCCAGATCCTGTCCCAGGCATTCTTTGGGCTTTAGTCCGGGGAAACACTTGTCTCCCTTTCTCTTTCTCTCTTGGGTTTCTAGTCGGCCTGCTGAACAGGGCCTCTCTTTAGCATGTCTCAATTCTCCTTGTCAACTAAAAAATATGTTCATTATGAAAATGCAAAAGATGTTTTTTTCTTGGGTCAGAAAATGTAAATGAATTTGATTGGTGAAACAAAAGCGCCATAACACAACATAAGACTACAACCAATTAAGTGAGACATGGTTTGATTGAATCAAGATCATCATCGAAGAGTACCATGTAGACAAAAAAAAGGTCTCGAATCACTTGTTGTCGTTCAGTCAACTGTCGCATGGTGGAACGGAGGAAGGATGATAGAGGTGTTGGGTTGGTTAAGATGGTCGGGGGTGGAACCAACGTGAACTGTTATGTTGATGGCTTGATGATGTTTAACATAAGTTTGATGATGTTTGACTCGGCCGTGGTTAAAATAGTCCCAACGTGAACAGTGCTAATGTTTCTTCGGCTGTTGATCGCATTGTCACTGGTTTCACGTAAGTCGCTGCATAACCGCCAGTTTTGTTATCGAACGAGGTTAATTTTATTTTCAAAACAAATCCACGCCCTCGTTTTCAGTGCTGGCACAAGTCGTTCTCTCGAATGGCGATCCCCCCTCGACGTCCAACTTAAGACCGCGTCTTGTCAACCATAGTGCTGCGGCGCTCAAGTCTGAATTCCGTGACATCCATGACGAAATTCGAAAGGCTCAAGAGCCTCTGGAGCATGCTTGCAAGGCAAATGACTTGAAGTCTGTCGTTGCAACATTCATCGGTTTCCAAAAGTCTTTCCAAGGTCTGGCAAACAGCTGCTCAAAGACTTACAATCAACACAGGGCATCTCCGGTGAGCCTTACCTCTGCCCCTCCAGCTCTCAGCGTTCATTCTTCTGAGGCACTGACACGTGCTTAACAATTCTTGGGGGGTCAACCAACGCACAGTCCAAACTTTCAAATGGTTTCGTTAAGATATTGGTCGAGTTTCAACCTCTTTTGAAAACCTTGCAGGCTCATCCATCTATGCTGAAGGGTTGTTCAAGTGCGTAGATTACCTTCCTCTTATATCATGATGGTTGCCTCAATCGAAACCAAGTCATTGCTCGTTTATCTACAGACACTTTCCGAAGCTCGTCAACCAGTATCAATGCGATGGTGTCATTCCTCAAGGCCGGGAAATCTGACTTGAAGTCAGAGGTACAAAAGACCGGCAAAGATCTTGATATGAAACTATTCTTGCAGTGTGGCTTCAAGCTCAACCCGTTATACTAAATTGCGGTTTTATCTGATTTGAAGCACTTGCATTAAACATCAGATCGGACAGTGATGCGCATTTTCCTTCTTATTTAATTTTCTCTTTGAGATTCCTAGCACACATTCTTTTATAGCCTTTCAAACTTGTTTGTATGATAATGTTTTGGTTTGATTTAACCCTCCGCATCACTCCTTGATGTGGTCAGAGGACTTACAAACCAGAATATGGACAATTTGGTTATATTGAAGGTATTCAGGGATTGCCCCATTTGCTGGATCACCGCAGAGGAACTGTGATAGTCCAGGAGGCGTGATTGATGAGAATAGTTCTGAAACCTAACTTTGTGGCCTCTTTATGATCACTCGCGGTAGTGATTCAAAATCTCACCTGAGTTTGGCTTAATGAAAAAGCACCAAATAATACTCACTGGTAATAATCCTGGGGAAGCTTGAGGATATTCAAGATGGAAACAGGATCTTTTTGTGAAAATTTGGGTGGGAAGGCAGGATGGACACTGTAGGGGTGCTTGTGGTAATTTAGCGCTAAAAAACAACTACCAAGGACTTTGCCTGGCAATTTGACAAGTTTATGATAATTATTAAATCTGGGTAACTATCTAATGGGTATTTTGAACCTTGGGATTAATTTTCTGGGTGATTCAAGGCTATTTAAATATTAGACGGTTATTTCTCATTCAAGTTTCACATACATGTAACTAGTGATAGTAGCACAACATAGTCTGCATAAGTTGTTAGCTTTAAAACTAATTTGATTAGTTAAATATTAGTCAGTCAATCTCTGCCTCCTTTTCTTTAACACTCAACTTTATCAATTGCTTCAACTCACTATAATTTTTACAAACTGTCTTCATGTCTGTTTCCAATCCTTTGATCACTATCTCATTCAAGTTGTAGTTTCCTCATTTCACTATCTCTAATGTCTTCAGGTTTGTCGTGTCTTCCTGTACACCACCTCTTATTGCTTGTGTCTGAAAAACATTCCCACATCAAAGACATTCTGTCTTATGTTAAAGAGCTTTGGGATCCCTCTGGGGCCCAGGGGGAAAATGGGGCAGCTTGTGGGTGCTTTGGCCCATTTTTGGCCCACCTGGAGATGCAATCCAAAACTGTGCAATCCAATCCAAATTGTTACAGTCAACCAGCTGTTACACTTTAGTTAGAAATAGCTGCAAGTAAAAAATTGTGAAAATACAGCTCCACCAATACAGATGCTCTTAGCAAGTGGATGAAGCACCCATTCTAAGTTTTCTCTAAGAAAGCTTTGTAATTTTTTTTGATGTCTTATTCCTCAGTTCAGATTTTATGTTATCACCACTCATGAGAGAGTTATGTTTGTAAGATTTTTGTTTAGGATATCTGATGGTCAGACAAGCATATTAGATGTCCCCTGACTGTGACTGATCTAATTGATTTGAGCATCCATAAATGAGCTATGCAGATATTAAAAGGCACTGTTAGTAGGTTTAGTTCTTATGAAAACATCAGTTACGCCAGACTTATTTGAGTTGATGAAAAATCAGGAGTGCATATGTTGTATCAACATTACTATCCCATGAAAAATCAGGAGTGCATATGTTGTATCAACAGTACTATCCCAGATCTTATGGGTTAGTCACAGACAATCTCTCACCCTGGGGGCACTGTGCACAGAAAAAGCTGTACAATTGTGATTGGATTCATGAAATTCTAAGCTATACAATGAAACTATGAAATTCTGGCAGTGAGATTCAATTTTTGATTGAAAAATCTTATAGAAAATTTGGAAGTTTTGAACCATAGACCAGTGGTGTAAAATGAACAAAAGGAAAGTGTGGAAGAATTTGGGCAAGGAGATACGGTAGAAACTCTATGCTTTCTAAGCACCTCAAAGTAATCACTGTACTGGGGTATTTAAGGGAACATCTGTTTTGTTTCCCCCTTTAACCAGCTTGCTATCTTTCTTCTGCCCAGTGGGACCATTTGCCTTGGTAGGGTCTGGATTGGTGATTTCTTGCTTGACGGGGTCTGCCGTAGTGGGTTTTGGTTCGGTAAGGTCAGTCTTAATGATGTCTGCCTTGTTTGAGCCTGGCTTGGTTGAGCCTGGCTTGGTTGAGTCGGGCTTGGTTGAGCCTGGCTTGGTAAGGTCTGGCGTGGCAGCAGTCGGGTCAAGTTGTTTAAGCTGTGGGATTGCGAGAATATATCAGTTTAAAATGTTCAAGCTGGGCTCGACGAAAGATTGTGTCAGGTGCAGTGCTTACCTGCTTTTTTAATTCGGAAAGCTTGGCTTCTATGGCCTTGACTTTTTTTTTCGAGTTGTCCAACTTTTTTGTCTCGGCTTCTATCTTTTTTTTGATTCCGGGTATTGTTTCCGGGATCACAGTATCGGTCGGCTTGGGGTCCGATTTATTTTGAGGTTTCTTTGGGTCTCCTTGGGGATCTTTTCCGCCTTTTTGTTGGACTTGTTGGTTACCAGGATTTGGGTTGGCTAGTTGACCATCTATACCGCTGCCTGAGGCGTCTGCGCGTCTCTGAAATTTATCAAGAGTAACAATGTTAGTGTAATCATTAGAGGTGATGGGGGTAGATTGGACTCACCATCATGAAGGCTCTGCGATCAAGCGCACTGGCGATGCGGGAGGGCGAGGAATTGATGCCAACTCCTCTGCTTTGCAGCGAGGGCTGAGGAATTACACTACGACTCATAACTGTAGCGGAGAGGACGAAGAATAACAGCGCTTGGATCTGCATGGTAGGTAACGGTGGATAGACAATGGGCAGTGGATCAAAAGCTTGATTGATAGCCCCTGGCAGCCTGTCAAGTTAACAAAGGGTCAGAAGAAAGAAATCGTATGAACAAGAATGGAAGGCCGGTTCCTCTTGGAAATGGTGAAAAGCAGAAGTTATATGCACAGGCGGATTTGTAATGGTGGGTGGGTGACTGATGGTTAGAAGAATCGGAGTCTCTATAAATACTATTTGTGTACTTGGTACTTGGTTCGTCCTTCTTGTTGGACAGCCCGTAAGAATCGCTTTGCCACTTTGACATCAGGGAACCAGGTAGACCCTTCGAGAAAAGCTAGGCACTAGACAACAAGCAACTGAAGGAAACCGACAATGGTCATCATCTCCTCAACGGCCGTCATCTACATAACGCGCATGTTACCAGATGAAGATGGCGATTCACACCTTGATCAGTGCCTTGCTGGCATTCAGGGTGACGACTCCAGCAGTGGACCCTACCTAACCACCCTCAAGACTGCCTCTTTCACTGACGGCTAATTCCTTCAGAATATTTCACTCGAAGATAAGTTTTCTTCCAAGGGACCAACCACCCACCAGATTATGAGTGCACATCTGCCAGGGTAAGTCTCTGTAGTGACCTTAACCTAAATCGAAACAGAGGAAACAGATTAGGGTTTGATCAGAAAAGGAAAGTGGAATGGGAAACAAGGTAGGATGAACGAGGAGGGATATGGTCCTGGGTACCTGGGATCTTCCCTTATAAGGATAACCGTGGGGGAATTCATAGCAAGCCACTCCTCTCTCCGAGAGGGGCTGGTGGGCTAAAAGCCGACAGGGTCTCCGACCCGCGAGGAAAAGAGAGGAGGGAACGCCTTACCTTTACCAAGTGGGTCGGTCTCGACGCGTGTTTGACGGTAATGGTCTGGCGAGTGAGGTGGTTGGAGACAAGGAAGAAGAAGTAAAACAGGAATAAGCCCCAATCACAAGTTACACGACTGGATTCAGTAACAGTAATGGGTACAGGCTTAGTATTCTATTTTTCTCTGGGGGGACTCACCTACTTGGCCAGTCCCTCCGATACATAAAGGGTATTGGTTAAACGACTTCTGGAAATTGGATAAATGACTCCCAAGATTCCTGGACGTCCAGTCGACCACCTGAGGACCGCTTTTCAGGGTCCTCAGACAGTCCGGGTACACAATGGGAGTTATTTCTCAAACAACTTTGGAAGTTGGAGTTGTCTCCCAGGAATTTTTATTTTATTATTTATTCATTTTCACCCATGTGGGAGTTGTTGCTCCAATTTAGGACTCCAAAGCAGGTGTTGTTTTTCCAAAAGAACCTTTGGAGTTTGATACACGTTGCAAGAAAAAAAAACCCACTCCCTAATAGATTGAAGCTGAAATTACTAGAAACCAAAACCAGACTGAAAGAAAGAAAAATTAGAAAATGGGAGAAAGAACAAACAAAAAGAAGAGAAGAAAAAGCATACCACTAGTGATGGAATAAAATAGGAATATGGGACAAGGAATTGTGGAAGAAGCAGGGAAACAAAGGTAATAAGAACTAAAGCTAAGCTAAGGAAGGATGAGAATAAAAGACAAGATTAGTGATTCATTGAAAAACAACAATCAGAAAGGATAGGCAGAAGAAAAAATAAAAGAAGGGAGAAAGAAGAATAACAAAAGCACACTGTTGATGTGATGTTCTATGGTGAAGCTAATGGACAACAATGACTCCCGGAGTTATTTCTCAAACAACTTTTGGAAGATTGGTTCTAATAAGTACTAATAAACCATTATTAGCACTAATAAGTACTAATAAACCATTATTAGTACTAATAAGTACCAATAAACCATTATTAGTACTAATAAGTACTAATAAACCATTATTAGTACTAATAAGTACCAATAAACCATTATTAGTACTAATAAGTACCAATAAACCATTATTAGTACTAATAAGTACTAATAAACCATTATTAGTACTAATAAGTACTAATCAACCATTATTAGTAGTAATAAGTACTAATAAACCATTATTGGTACTAATAAGTACTAATAAACTATTATTGGTACTAATAAGTACTAATAAACCATTATTGGCACTAATAAGTACTAATAAACCATTATTGGCACTAATAAGTACTAATAAACCATTATTGGTACTAATAAGTACTAATAAACCATCATTGGTACTAATAAGTACTAATAAACCATTATTAATACTAATAAGTACTAATAAACCATTATTAGTACTAATAATTAATAAGTACTAATAAACATTAGTACTAATAATTGATTATTAGTACTAATGAGTACTAAAGAACCATTATTAGTACTAATAAGTACTAATAAACCATTATTAGTCATATTATTAGTACTTATTAGTACTAATATGTACTAATAAACCATTATTAGTCATATTATTAGTACTTATTAGTACTAATATGTACTAATAAACCATTATTAGTCATATTATTAGTACTTATTAGTACTAATATGTACTAATAAACCATCATTAGTACTAATATGTACTAATAAGTACTAATCAACCATTATTGGTACTCATAATGGAGTATTACTACTACTAAGTACTAATAATCCTTTATTAGTACTCATAATGGATTATGAGTACTAATAAGTAGTAATACTAAATGATTAGTACTAATAAGTACTAATAAACCATTATTAGTCAACTATTAGTACTTATTAGTTCTAAAAAGTACTAATTAACCATTATTAATACTAATAATTGATTATTAGTACTAATAAGTACTAGTAAACCAATATTGGTACTCATAATGGAGTATTACTACTAATAAATACTAATAATCCTTTATTAGTACTCATCATGGATTATTAGTAAAGTAGTAATACTAAACTATTAGTACTAATAAGTATAGTACTAATAAGTACTAATAATCCACTATGAGTACTAATAATCCATTGTTAGGACTCATAATCCATTGTTAGTACTCATAATGGATTATTAGTGCCAATAAGTAGTAATAATAAATTATGAGTACTAATAATTACTAATAATCCATTATCAGTACGAATAAGTACTAAGTGGTACTAATAAGTACTAATCAGTATACTGATTATGGGTTATTGGCACTAATAAACTACTTTAGTACTTTATTAGTACTTATAATCCATTAGGGGGGATCAAATATGACCACATCCACAATTATCTAATCAAAGGGTTTCACCAAATCCACAATTATGAAACCAGTTGATAAAAATTCTAAATAATGCAATTATTTGCACTAGACGTGTCAAGTATCAAAAACAAAAAACCCAATATAATTACAAAAAAAACGGACAAAAAATGTTGAGAAAGATGACTCAGATAATGTATCTGTGGATTCCAATAACTCTACGGCTCCAGTTGTAAGATCAATCAGTTGTTTCATTGTCTTTTTTGATAATTGCTAATATATTCAATATTGTTTATACGTGATGACTTAGTCAGCAATCTTGGAACCTTTAGAAACAAATGAGAATAGTTCTGAAGGAGGCAGGGACGGTGAAGAGGTGTGTTTGACTTTCTTTTTATTACTTATGCAATTTCTTCTTCAAACGATTGACCTTGCCACTAAACAATTTAGGAACGAGTTGGACCTGCCAGTGTTTGTGACATTCCGTCAGATGAAAATGAAGTGGCAATCCTGGTTTGTTATTGGATCAATTAATCAATGTTTTTGATTGATTAGCTAAATCCCCATTTCTTCCCATGTTTGACATTAGCAAGGACTTACTGCCAACTGAGTAATTGTAATTTTCAACATCTTCTGCTGTTAACAGAGATTTCTTTTTGAGGAGTTCTCATCAGGCTCCTCCTGCACAGCTGCATCTAAAATAGCATCCTGAGGCAAAGTTGGATGGGGTTGGGATGTAGGCTGGTGCACACTGATGCATGGGGAGAGAATATGGGAACCGCTTGAAGTAAGGAGGGTGAAGGGGAGGGGGTGCTCAAGTAGGAGTGAGTTGTGGTCACTGGCACTTCCAGCATAGTTTCCTAGGATGAAGTCATCCCAGTTAAACTTGGATTCACTCAACCAATTAAACTTGGTTGAAATAAACTGATGAAATATAAATCCAAGGGAACCCCCTTGGGTTTATATTTCATTGGTTGAGGTCAACCTACTTTAAATTGGTTTTTGCATCCTAGTTTAACTGGGATGAACTCAACCTAGGAAATTATGCTGGAAGTGTGGCTCCATGGGGGTGTAGTGAGTGCGGTCCAAATGGGAGTGTTGAGAGATGGGTGTAATGGCTGTTGGGTTGTAAAATTCCACACGGGACTGTGAGAGATTGGTGCCATGGCTGGTGGGTTGTTTTAATGGTTTTGGTTTCCGGAGGGAATTGCAGGTGGGTTGTTGTAATGTATTGGTTAGTAGGCAGCTGCAGTGGTTGGCGGGGTTGGATTGCCGGTAGGATGGGAATGTTGTGTGGGGGATGGGACTGAGATGAGTGGGTTGTGTGAGGGCTTGGGTGGATGGCACAAACACAGATGGCCCAAGGTTTCCGTAGTTGTGTGTGTTGATGGGATGGTAGCCTGGAACAGAGTAGTGATCTGGATTTGGGTGGTGGACTGGTGATTGAGTTGGATACATCATCAGCTGGGGGGAATACCAGGCAAGACGGTGTGGCTGCAAGTTGCCCGGTGGGGTTGGGGCCATGGTGGGTAAAGGGAGGAGCTTTATGGACTTGGTGTGAGTTGTAAGGCTGGTATTGGGAGTTAATGTGAGGGTACACATGGAAGGGTTGGTTTGGATGAATGTTTGGCAAAGGGGGGGCCAGCCTGGTGATTTTCTTCAACATAGAAGCCGTACGGGTTAGGGGATTGGTATTTATATACTGTGTGAGTCTGGGAAATAAAATAAAGCAAAAGTTGGTTAGTTATTTTATAAGCACTGTTGAAGTGGAAATCATTTGAGGTTGGGAATGTTGCCTTTAAGGCCCGTGACACATGATTCTTGATGCACTGGTTGGTTTGGGGAATTTTCCAGCGCCCGTTAGGCCCTTTAGAGATCAATGCAAGGCCCATTAGGCCCTTTTTAGCTTCACGCGGGGCAGTTTGGGCCCTTTTGAGCTTGATGCGGGGCCCTTGTGGTCACTGATTTTTGCTCAATTCTGGGTCCTTTAGGCCCTTTTTAGCTTAAAACCAAGCCTAATAGGCTGTTTTAGCTTACTGTGTGGCCCTTCAGGAGCTCTAGGGCCTATTTCTGGGCCCATTTGGCCTCTGTTAAACTTGAGATCAGGCCTTCTGGCTTGTGGGAATTTGTTCTGGGCCCTTTAGGCCTTTGGGCCTATCAGCTGGCCAATGATAGCCTCAGGGGGTCTTGGGATGCGGTCCTTTGGGCCTTTGGGGGCTGAGCTGGGTCCTTTAGCCCTTTTGGGGCTTGGGCTGGGTCCATTAGCCCTTTGGGGGCTTGGGCTGGGTCCATTAGCCCTTTGGGGCTTGGGCCCACCCTTTTTGTGGCCTTTGGGGCTTGGGCCTTGGCCCAGTTGGCGTAATTCATGTTTTAATATGGGCCCTTAGGCTTTTGGTGCTTGATTATGGGCCCCTGGGCCGGGCCCTGGTGGGATTAGGGGGGAAGGGGGCTCACCTGAGGGTCTGTGAAGCTCTGCAGCGTTTGGGGAGGGTTCTGGCGTGTTGAGAGCTGCAGCAGGATGGTTGCGGGCAGGCGTTGGCGTGGGCTGGGGTTTGGGGGGTGTTCAAGCAGTCGAGGTTGTTTTGGGGGGGGTTCAGGGTTTTTTTTTTTTGGGGGGGGGGGGGGGGGGGGGGGGGGGGGTGGGGGGTGTGGTCTGGGGAGTGAGGTGGGTGGTGCTGGGGGGAGTTGGGGTTTGCTGGTAGGAGTTGGGGGGGGGGGGGGGGGGGGGGGGGGGGGGGGGGTTGGGGTGGGGTGGCAGGCCAGCTGAAATCATTTGGCTGGGGTGGGGTGGCAGGCCAGCCAAAACATTTGGCTGGCCTGCTGAAATCAGCAATGTGCTGAAGTTCAACACGTTGCTGATGTCAGGCAATACACACATAAATATATGTGTGTATTGTCTGGCATGCCAGTGGGCACACCAAACAATACACACACATATGTGTGTATTGTCTGTGGCATGCCTGCAGGCACACAAAACACATACACACACATATGTGGTGTATCGTCGGGCATGCCTGCAGGCACACCAAACAATATACACACACATATGTATGTGTATCAATACACCTACATATGTGTGGTGTATTGGCTTGGTGTGCCCGCCGGGCACACCAAACAATTCCCATTGGCCTATGGCCTAGGGGAGACTTGCAGTCTCTCATAGGCCATAGGCTAGGGTGTGTGGCCCCACCCGCACAACCATTGGCGTGCGGGTGGGCTGCTGGTGCCAAAGGCACACCAATACCCATTGGCATGTCTCACACAGCATGCCAATGGTTTGATGATTCGCATGCCTGGAGACATGCCAACGGGCATTGGTGTGCCTGCCAAACCCGCCAATTTTGGGGTTGGCGGGGGTGTGAACACACGCCAAATGCCCCTGGCATGCGCCTGGTGTGGGTGTGCATTTATCAACAACGCCCCTTTTTTTTCTCCACAATTTTTATTTTCTTAAATTTTGTTTTTTGTTTTTTTGTTTCTTCTGGTTTTTTGTTCTGTTTTTTTTCTGCTTTTTTTTTGCACTGCAATTTGTTTTTTCAAGACTCACCGGTTGTTTTTTTGATTGGTCACAGTTGTTTTGGGTGGTTCTGGCAGGTTGTTGGTGGTCTGGTTTGAAAAAAAACAGACCAAACTGGGGGCTCCGCTCACGTAATCAACCCCGGTCCACCGGTTTGATTACGTGAGCGAGGGCATGTGTATATTCCCCATACAACATAATACATATATGTAGTATATACACATAATACATATATGTATTATGTGTATGGGGAGATTGCATGCAATAATCCCCCCACATCCCCAAACAATGGCGGGTGGGACCGACCGGCAATGTCAATTTATATTATATACACATAATACATATATGTATTATGTGTATGGGGATATTGCATGTGATATCCCCCCACACACCCTTTTTTTTGGCGTGTAGGCCCTGCACGCCAAAAAAAATTGACCATGGGGACCCGCATGCCAAAATGAAATTGGCGTGCGGGTTGGCGTTGGTGTGCGTTTATCAAGGTTTTCACACCGCCAACATTTATCACACACCCCCATCTGGTGTGTGTCTTGTCCTAGCTGTTCGCACCCCTCATCATTTTTGTTGGCTCCCGTGCTCCCTGGACTATCAGGGGGCTGA